>CM060913.1:541971896-542373602 GCA_030737875.1 Allium sativum | reverse complement strand
TGGCCCACATCCCGAAGATCTCGGACTGGTTCATAGCTTGATGAAGAATTAGTCAAATTAGCCATTGTGGACAGGTGTCGCGATCTCCTTAAACATCGGATCATGGATGACCAAGTCCGTGGCAATCATCGTGTCTTCCAGCTCGGATCGGATCGCGGTTGACTTTGTCAAGGTCTTCACGTGGTTGTTTCTGGGATCTGATCGGATCGTGATCGTTAGTGCGACTCGCGCAAGGGGGGCGATCCGCGATCCATGATCCGTGTGTTCTGAACTTGATAGCTACTGTATCTGAGACTGTGTGGACTGCATATATCGATCTTGGTGGCTTGGTTCAAAAAGCTAGCCAACACATACAATTCAAATTCACTTAAAAATTTGTAAGCATTTTCAGAACCAGTAAAATTTGGTACCCCTTGAATAAAAGAATGTTTAAGCTGAAAATTTCCTTCAACTTGTGGAAATACTACTATAGAAGGTTGAACAATACTAGTTGGGTAACATCAATCTCGAAGAGATAAGGGTCTTTCCATTTTGACATTAAGATTTTGAAAGTTGTGATTAATTTGATTTTGATCCATCATATTTGAAAAAAATGGTTTATTCGTGACTCCTTAGGAGAATTATGGCGGCTAATTTTTTTTACACATCTTTATCAAATATAAACAAAGATAATCATAGACTTAAGGTTGACAAAATCAGCTCCTATTCAAAATAAATAACCTACTCAAATATATCTTATTAATTGATAACCGCGATTTGAAGGGGGGAGAACGTCTTATGGTCGTTCACGTATAGTATAAATACTAAGGGATACAACCAATGTTTTATGGGTAGTATGCAACCACTTTTGCTAAAAGTTCAATAAATTGAACTAATATATATATACATATATATATATATATATATATATATATATATATATCTGCAATCAAACCATTGAGAGAATTGACTTCACAAAATACACTCTTGTAGTTAAATACTTTGCAACGTCTAATCAAGTTTTATTGTTGAAAAACCATGAGAATGATGACTTTAGTTATAGAAATTTCAGCCAACCACAACAATCAAACAATAATAATTACAGGAATTAAAAATTGAACAAGCAAGTCGCTGCTCCTGTGGAAAAATTTTACAAGCAATTTTTATATATTTTTAACCAGCTACAACACCTATAGAGTTTGGAAAATTTTACAATGGGATATGGCTGTCCATCCAGAGTAGTTGAATAGGTTGAACTATATATCCTTCTTTACTGTGGTAATCGTTCGACTTCTAGATTCTGGGTTTTGCTTGAAATCCTTTAATTCACTCCAACTTTAATTGATTGAACTCCTTTCTTTTGAAAGAAAACAAGGAAATTGCAATACAAGTAGTCGACAAAAACTCACTGCACAAACAACCTTTTATTTGTCACTTTTTTAGAAAAATAAATAAATAGAAGAGCACAAGAGGTGGAACTAGCGACTCAACCAAACAAACCATCCTAAAAGAAAATCAGTCCTTAATATAAATGCACCACCAATACCCTACCCTCTCAATAGTCAAATATATCATGCAGGAAAGAAAAATTGTTGCACTGGAAAACAATTCTTCTACGCCTCCTTTTATTTTGTCTCAGAATCGGTATTAAAAATCAAAGTTTTAAGCTTCGAATTGGATTGAGGTTGGGGTTTGTGAGTTGAATTTTGGATACTAAGGTATTCGAACTGGGGTATTTAGGGTTTTAGGGGGGTTTAAATTGGATGGTCGGGATTCGTGAGTTGTGAATTAGCAGAGAAGAAGGCGCAGGCTTCTAACTAAAGTGGGATGTTGCGATTTAAGGCTTTTATTGTGGATTTTGGTCAATATATAGATGTAGTTGATGTGCGATTTTATTCTTGGGTGGTTTTGGACCTGGTAGTGTATACCAACAGGAAACACAGTGGAGACTGGATGGTTATTGTTGGATGTGTGAAGGCTGTAGGAGGTTGATGATGGTTTTGGGATGTTGTCGTGAGGTGAGGTTGTGAAGAAGATGGGGAAAGATTGGTGAAATTTGGTTTTGGTGAGGCATGTTATATGGACGCAGTGGGTTTGGCTTAGCAGTATGTTTTCGTATTAGGGAGGATTTTGAGTTGTAATGGTGGAGCAATGGTATGGTGATGATGAATGTTTTCGGTATGGTTGATTTGTTGATGTAGAAGGATGGATGAAGGAGGATGAAGCAGAGAATGCTTAACAGAGAAGAAAAAGAAAAAATGCAAAAGGATTTTTTTTGTAATTTGTTTTTGAACTTGTAAAAGAAGGAAGATAATGTTAAAAAAATTGGAAAGGAAGTTGAAAGATGGAATTTTGGCTATTTTTCCCCTCTTGTTTAGTTGATGATAATACTAATGTGATTGATATACCATATCACTAATCAAGAGAATTTTTTATAACAAAAATAAAATAAAAACTAATACGAATCGGAAATTAAATAAATAATAAAACTTAATTATTGCCTCCTACGCAATGGCGCCAAAAACTTGTTTGGCACTTTCCTGTGAACAAGAAAAACACAAAATTTGAAATAATTTACTGCAAGCGCACATGTTTGTAGTATGTAGGTCGAACACAGAGAGGAAAATTAAATTTTATTATTTATATAATCTCATGGGCGTGTTAGACGAATTTGTAGAATTTGATTGAAATAAAAATTGAAATTGCAACTTGGTTCAGAACAAATCTAATTGAACTGACAACCAAATTACAATTATCAATAAAAATAAATTAAAACTACAATTGAATTTACTATGAATTTGAATATAATCAGATCTATAATAAATTCAATGATTAACTAAGAAAAATAAAATAGAATACTGAAAATAAAATTGCAGAACAGAAATAGGAAAAAAGTAAAAATTAGGATTACCATTAAGTCTAATCATACGGTCAATTACTAATGAGAAAAGTAAATTGCAATAACAAATTGTGCTCTATCAAATCTAATTGAATAGACAACACAAATTTTGTAACAACCCTCCCGGAATGGGCCTAAATTTCAATCCTGAATAGGCCCACCAAAACTTAGAGCCATTCTAAACGCGTCGTTGGTTCCTGTAAGGATTACATTTGCACAGATACCAATAACATATATTTCGAATGGAAATCTCACATAGCGGAAAGAGAAAATACAATATTCAAATAGGATGTACCATTATTTCTAAAATCTCAGAAATACACAGTCTTAGTTACATTTATTCAGTAGGTACATCAAATAGTTCAATCTCATAAGATTCCAAAAGAAGCAAAGCAATAACCGCTAATAATATCAGAATAACTTCGTCTTCTTCCTCGGCTTCAATCATGACTTCATCCATGGCTTTACCCCATCTACTGACCTGTTGGATGTTAAGGAGAGAGGGCCAGAACATGAAGTTCTATGTGACTGAAATATCGTGTTATTATGTCCATACCCTATATTTTTAGCAGGTTACATTTGTCAAGGTATGTCTATGCAGCACACAACAAATACCAAATTTCTAACCAATGCGGTGGATATCCAAGTCAATCGCCCACTAGTGTTTTCAAGGTAAAGACCCAACGAGGTTGCACTCTCGGTCACTTATGGCCCTATCAAAGGTGGATTCTTACAATCTCTTATAACCCTGAGGCGGACCCCTAGCCCTTTAAGAACCCCGTCCAAGTACATTAACGTTCGTAAGTCTGTTCTCTCATTTATAATATGAGAAGTAGTATTGCTAACGTTACTACTTAACTGATATTAAGCGGTATGACGCCTATGTCGCTTAAGACTTCCCTTAGACAGTTGGTGAGCATGCAATGACCATATGTCCTTTAATTACCAATTTGTCCCTAGTTGAGCCTTACAAGCTTATAGAGGAAGTGGACATCCCCGTGAACTACCTTACTTCGTTAACCGTTTTATGCCTAACCACTTTTGAAGAAGGAGGACCCAAAGACTTAACTTAATACTAATAAGGTTGGGTCCCATGACTTGAGTTCCTCTCCAAGGAATAAACCTTCAGAGTGATCTTAATCCTAACCACTTAAGGCCCAAATTAGATAAAAAAAAGTGAGTCATCCACTTAAGACCTTCTTAAGGCGTAGTAAGCCTACTTTTTACACTTATCAACTTAAATATATATACACACTAGATGTCCACATTAAACCATATACTTGTAGATGATGGATATGTCAGTCGGTTCCGGGCAGGCTTCTACTACAAGTCGGTTTAACCTCATGTCTGTGTATTGTAACACCCCGTAAATTTCAGTGTTAATGTTCACAAATTAAAGAATAACTAATCTCAGACGTGAGAATTAAGGGAAATAGGTTGCGCCATTGTGTTCGTCTCGGAATTCTGGTTGAGATAGAGTCCGAATTTGCGTGAATTGGACTTCGTATAAAGAAGTTATAGCCATCAGAAGTAACAAAAAATTCAAAACAGATTTCGAAAATTCAAAATTCAGAGTCAGATGGGCTAGGAGGGAAAATTCCCGCCAGGTCCAGGTCGACCTGGGGGTCGACCTAACTAGGTCGACCTGGGGTTCAACCTCCCCCCCCCCCCACCCACCGGGCAGATTTGAGTGATGACATGTTTATGACTGTATGCTGACTCATTAGGGTTTCTGATCTGCTCTGATTGGCTGGGATTATTTCTGAGTTGATCGGACAACCTAAACTTATCCTAAATTCTATAAAAAGACATGTAGACTCAAAAGCTAAAATCAAATCAAAATTAGATCAACGGCCATCATGTTGTCATTCCAAACCCTAGAGTAGCCGCCGCCAACTAGAAGCAAATTAAAGACAACAATTCAATTCAAATCAAGCCTAAAACTACAACAACGAAATTGTCTACAACAAGGGAATGCTAATCAATTATAGAATTCAGATCCCAGAACTCAAGACCCCTTTTTCGGTGAGTTCCAGTCACTTTTTGGTTTAAATAAATAAAAGTGGATCGTGGTAGACTATGATTTGGGCATATGTTGTTTGTAGTTATGCAAGTTTATTGTTGTTGTGGATCATGAAATTATGCAAGTTTATTGCTATTGCTGATCATGAAATTATGTAAGTTATTGTGTGATGAATTCATGAATCTATGCAAGTCGTTATTATGAATCTATGCAAGTTGTAATCATGAACCTATGCAAATTGTTATGAGATCATGCAAATCACCTATACAAGTTATTATTCTTGAACCTATGCAAGTTATTATTCGTGAAACTATGCAAGTTGTTATGTTATGCAAGTTGTTAAACATGTTGTAAAACGTGAATCTATGTGAGTTGTTAATTATGTTGTTAATTCATGAACCTATGCAAGTCACCTATGCAAGTTGTTATGTTGTGAATCATGAACCTATGTTAGTGTTACTTATGTTGTTAATTCATGAACCTATGCAAGTTGTTATGTTGCAAAATCATGAATCTATGCAAGTTGTTAATTATGTGGTGAATCATAATTATATGCGAAGTTATCATGTCATTTTCCCCAGTTGTCATGCTTATGCCAAAATTGTACTGAAACGATCACCTTGTCATTCCCTTTATTTTATTGTTATGGCGAGGCTAACTTGTAGCCTCGATGACGCCAAAAACGCAAACGGTTATGCTAGTTAAGAAACGGGGAAAAGGGGGAATTTGTAATAGGCATAGTGATTATGTAAATTGGACACATGATTCTAGTAGGGAAACATATAAATAATTACCTATTATGACATGGGTAAAAATGGTATAATTTGAATATGACCATTTATGGATAGGAAACTCAAATTGTTAATAAGATAGGTATTGACACCTATAAAAAGGAAAGGATTAATTAATTAACTTAATTAATCAAAAGAGGAATGTTTAAGCAATTGAAGTCTGAAGATTTAATATTGAGAATTGGCATAAATGCCTTAAATGGCATAAAATAAATTTGTAATGAAATTGGTATGATTTTACATACCATAAATAGATGGACATAATTGAGTCAATTATGGCCATAGTTAAATTTGGAATTGATTGATAATTTGAATAGGGAGATTAATTCAAATTGGGGAATAATTAATCTTGTGTAATTAATCGTCTAAGACACGAGGTTAGGCTCTTTTGTGTTGTAAGACTGCCCGGACCCGCTCGGCAAATCCAGCTGCCAAAAATGCCAGTCTAATGTGGGAGGTCTTAGGCATAAATTAAATGTGTGACAGTTGTAAAGACACGAGGTTAGGCTCTTTTTTGGTGTAAGACCGCCCGGACCCGCCCCGCAAATCCAGCTGCCACAAATGCCAGTCTAATGTGGGAGGTCTTTACAAGGTTGCGGTCATAATGAATTAAGAAACACTTAACCAGATAAACATGTAGTGGGACATGAGGGGTTAAGTGGGTGCCTTGGGTGGCATGTGAAATACGATTAGGTGTCTCAATAATTAATTAATGTTGATTAAAGACTACTTAACCTAACTTAATACATATGGACTGTATGATGATAGACATAAGTTAGGGTTAAGTAAAATGAATTAGATTGTGGGTGGGTTAAGTACAACTGATGGGTAGGTAGGTAATATTGATAAATATAGGCCCACAAACTTAACCATTAAATAAATAGGATTAAATTAGTGGGAGGGTTAAGTACAACTGAAGGATAGGTGGGTAATATTAATACATATAGGCCCACAAATTTAACCAAATAAAAGGGATATGTAATTAAAGACACCTGATGGTATACATAACCGGGGAAAAATAGTAAAGTTATGTATTAAAGACACCCTTAGGGGTACGCATAACTAATGGGAATAGATAGAGTTATGTATTAAAGACACCTATAGGTACGCATAACCAATAGGTAGAATAGGGGTTATGTATTAAAGACATGTATAAGTACGCACAACTAATTGAGGGCTATGTAATTAAAGACACCTTAGGGTATACATAGTCAGTAGAAAACCTAGTGGGGATACAAGACATAGGGGAGAACTTGTATCATGTTGTGTGGGACCTATTTCAGTCAGTAACCCGGAGGGGTATCAAAGTAAAGAACTCCGTACTAGGCGGGGAAGGGGCACACTTACTGATTGATTGTAAGAGATCCAAAACGAGACGGATGGTGTGGGCGGCGCAAACCGACCAGGGACATGTGCGTGCATGGGCCGGGCAGAGGGGGACAAGACGACCGTAACACCAGTAGGTATAACTGTGCACACCTTAGGTTGCCACTTTAGGGAAGTGATACCCTCTAGTTGTGGGATCAACACATGGTATCTACAGAGTAGGGAGCCGATCGATTAGGGTAGTGGTTAGGGTATACCCGGACGTATGCCCTAAGTCTACTAATTTATAGTAGGAGGGTAGTGGGTACGACTAATTCAGATAGGAGCAGGCGGCACCTATGACAGCAGCTAGGAATAAACGAAACTACCACCATCGTTATCATTAGCGGAAGGGATCATCCCATCTTGATTTGACTAGTAATAGTGCATAGTAGTTAGTAGTGAAGCATGCATACACCTTACCTTATTTGTCTTGTCATACCTGTCATCTGTACCGTGAATCCCCTTATCCACTTTTTATGCCTGACATGTTTACCTTTATTTATTTACTGGCTAATAGTTACTGGACTCACCAGACGTATGTCTGACCTAGTTTGTTTCGCCTCTTTTCTTCCGTTCCCCTCCCCTCAAGGTTCTCAGGAGGAAACACCCAGGTTTAGTCAGGATTTGGATATCATCTTCTAGGAGCTACTTCTGAAGTATGGCTCGAGTCTTTGTCTCTTATATGGCTTTCTCTTTAATATGGGGAATGATGTTTTTCTTTTAAATACATATGTACTCTGATGATGTAAGACAGAAGTGTTTTAATGGTTTTATGACTCTTGGTATTATGTAACAAAATATTTTGGTGATTTAATAAAGTTGTTTATTTTCTACTGCAAAATTTTTATATCTGTCTTGTAATATTCTGTGTCTGTTTACCAAAAATGCTCCACTGATGTTAAGGCATTCCCTTTGTGCGTGACCTTAATGGAGGTGGGGTGTTACACTTGGTATCAGAGCTGAAGGTTACCAGATTAGATAAAAGTTTTGAAAATATTTTTCAAAAAGGTTTTAAAGGAAAGTATTTTCAAAAAAGGAAAGCCTATTTTGAAAAACATTCCCCGAAAAGCCATATGTAGTATCTTTCGGTCCATTTTCTAAAATCTCTCCCTTTTTCTTCTTAGCTCTGAGGATCTTAACCTTCTAGAGAGTGTACCGATACCAGGATGGTTTAGGATATATTTGGGAGCTAGGGCAATACTGCCGCAGGTCCAGCAAATGTTCCTCCTCCCCCAGCTGCACCCGTTCCTCCTCCTCCCCCTCCTCGTGTTGATACTTTTGCAAAGACATGTAAGGACTTTCGTGCAATGGGCGGGAAACCTTTTCACGGGTCAAAGTCATTTGTTGAAGCTCAAAATTGGCTAATGGAGGTAGAAGAATTGTTTGGAATCTTTGAGGTAGAAGATGGAAGAAAGGTCCAGTTAGCTGCCTGGTTAATGAAGGATGATGCCTCGTTTTGGTGGGAGGTCACTAATGAAGAGCGTCCAGTTGATACATGGCCGGATTTCAGGCGTAGGTTTGAGGCGAAATTTCTCTCATGAGCAGAAGAAAATCTATACATGGAAATGTTCTTGGCATTGAAGCAGGGGGATCTGTCAGTAAAAGAGTAAGTCAACAAGTTCAATCGGTTGGCGAGGTTTGGCTTAGACTTGGTGAACACACCTGAGAAACAGGCTCTGAGATTTGTTAAAGGCTTGAATGAGCCGCTACATGGATTGGCTATGACCCACGTTCCCATGGGGGCCACTTTTGAAAAGCTGGTGGATATGGCCCTAATGCATGAAGAGGACAAAGGAGCAAAGAAAGAGGAAAAAGTTGAAGGGACATTGAAAAATGAGAAGGCGGGACCCAAGATAGGACAGCAAAAACAACAGCAGAAGAAGAAAGGCGAGAAGGATGACAAGGGAAATGATAAGAGGAAATGCCAATATTTTGGGAAAGAAGGTCACTTAGTCAAAGAATGTAAAAGGAGGAAGTTCAATTGCTTTAAATGCGGAGAGGTCGGACACTTGTTCAAGGAATGCCCGAAGGCGCAGGGATCGCAAGGGAATTCTGGAGGGCATGTGAATGCTCTTGTGGTAGATGGATAGGATAGAGATAGGAAAATTTTATGTAAAAGGTTTAATTTCCTTATGAAGTTAAGACTCTTTTGGATTCTGGCATTTTGACTTTTTAGTTGAGACTCTTCACTTTAATACTAGTCTTGTTTCTGATCCCGTAGTTGTTTCAAACCCCTTTGGTGGTTCAGCTCATTTATTGGTGATTTGTAAGGGGTTGAAATTATCTGTGTTAGGCATCAAAAATTTGAACGAGATATTGGTGTGCTCAAGTTTATGGGCTATGGGTTGGTTCTAAATGGACCAGCTTTCTAAGTAGAGGGTCGTTCAAGATTTTGAGAGGAGGGTCGTTAAGTTTCTAACTTGTCATGGGAAGACCCCCTAAATTTCTTGTGACCCGCAAGGGTATGTTATGCTTAGCTTTATGAGAATCATTCTGTAATCTGATCTGTACCAATAATTTGTAAGTATCTAGATATTTCTGAGGGATAGGGGTTTCTACTTGAAGCATGAAGTAGATCTCCAGTTTTCACGTTGTTTAATAGGGGTAATTCTTTGGGTGTCAGTCTGATGTTGATTTCGGTCTTCGGGGCTGATACTTAGGGAATTATTCTCTTAACCGATGTCAAATGGGAACAAAGCTTTTGTTTTAGTTATATCATTTGTTTATATCCCACCGACTGGATCTTCGACCTTTAGATAGGAAATCCATGGATGTAAACATGTGCTTGGGACATGTTATGTTTGATGGTTGCAAGTGGATGCAAGTGTTTGCTAGTGGTTGCTCATGGATGCATATACACACACATTAGGCACTAGATCGGCTCAAATCACTTTCATATTGCTTATAAATGTGTGTGCGTATTTAGGTTAATGGATGAACAATGGTCGTGTTATCATATGGATGCTGCATTTTGATGAATGGTTGTGCACACATGCAGAAATAACATGTAACATTAGGATTCCTTCGCATACATAATGGACGCATGACACTATCATGATTTGCATTAAGGAGGTCAACTGAATCAGTAGACCGCCTGATTTTGCATTAGATAGAGAATATACACACACACACTTCTTGCATATGTTCATACAGCATTAGGAATTTTATAAGGACAATGGATGCCTGTGTTTGATGGTTGAGTAGATTGTTGTTTGGATGTTAGGATATGCATTCTCCTTAACTTGGAGATTTCGGGGGCGAAATCCTTTAAGGAGGGGATAATGTAACACACCGTAAATTTCAATGTTAATGTTCACAAATTAAAGAATAACTAATCTCAGATGTGAGAATTAAGGGAAACCAGTTTTGCCATTGTGTTCGTCTCGGAATTCTGGTTGAGATAGAGTCCGAGTTTGCGTGAATTGGACTTCGTATGAAGAAATTATGGCCGTCGGAAGTTTCAGAAAATTTAAAACAGATTTCGAAAATTCAAAATTCAGAGTCAGATGGGCTAGGTGGGAAAATTCCCGCCAGGGCCAGGTCGACCATAGGGCCGACCTGGGGGTCGACCTACCCTAACCAGGTCGATCATAGGGTCGACCTGGGGGTCGTCCTGCCCCCCACCCCCCTCCCCCCCCCCCTCCCGGGCAGATTTGAGTGATGACATGTTTATGACTGTATGCTGACTCATTAGGGTTTCTGATCTGCTCTGATTGGCTGGGATTATTTCTGGGTTGATCGGACAGCCTAAACTAATCCTAAACTCTATAAAAAGACATGTAGACTCAAAAGCTAAAATCAAATCAAAATTAGATCAATGACCGTCATGTTGTCATTCCAAACCCTAGAGTAGCCGCCACCAACTAAAAGAAAATTAAAGACAACAATTCAATTCAAATCAAGCCTAAAACTACAACAACGAAATTGTCTACAACAAGGGAACGCTAATCAATTACAGAATTCAGATCCCAGAACTCAAGACCCCTTTTTCGGTGAGTTCCAGTCACTTTTAGGTTTAAATAAATAAAAGTGAATCGTGGTAGACTATGATTTGGGCATATGTTGTTTGTAGTTATGCAAGTTTATTGTTGTTGTGGATCATGAAATTATGCAAGTTTATTGTTATTGTTGATCATGAAATTATGTAAGTTATTGTGTGATGAATTCATGAATCTATACAAGTCGTTATTATGAATCTATGCAAGTTGTTATCATGAACCTATGCAAATTGTTATGAGATCATGCAAATCACCTATACAAGTTATTATTCATGAACCTATGCAAGTTATTATTCGTGAAACTATGCAAGTTGTTATGTTATTCAAGTTGTTAAACATGTTGTAAAACATTAATCTATGTGAGTTGTTAATTATGTTGTTAATTCATGAACCTATGCAAGTCACCTATGCAAGTTGTTATGTTGTGAATCATGAACCTATGTTAGTGTTACTTATGTTGTTAATTCATGAACCTATGCAAGTTGTTATGTTGCAAAATCATGAATCTATGCAAGTTGTTAATTATGTGGTGAATCATAATTATATGCGAAGTTATCATGTCATTTTCCCTAGTTGTCATGCTTATGCCAAAATTGTACTGAAACGATCACCTTGTCATTCCCTTTATTTTATTGTTATGGCGAGGCTACCTTGTAGCGTCGACGATGCCAAAAACGCAAACGGTTACGCTAGTTAAGAAACGGGGAAAAAGGGGGATTTGTAATAGGCATAGTGATTATGTAAATTGGACACATGATTCTAGTAGGGAAATATATAAATAATTACCTATTATGACATGGGTAAAATTGGGTAAAAATGGTATAATTTGAATATGACCATTTATGGATAGGAAATTCAAATTGTTAATAAGATAGGTATTGACACCTTTAAAAAGGAAAGGATTATTGATTAACTTAATTAATCAAAAGAGGAATGTTTAAGCAATTGAAGTCTGAAGATAAAATATTGAGAATTGGCATAAATGCCTTAAATGGCATAAAATAAATTTGTGATGAAATTGATATGATTTTACATACCATAAATAGATGGACATAATTGAGTCAATTATGGCCATAGTTAAATTTGGAATTGATTGATAATTTGAATAGGGAGATTAATTCAAATTGGGGAATAATTAATCTTGTGTAATTAATCGTCTAAGACACGAGGTTAGGCTCTTTTGTGGTGTAAGGCTGCCCGGATCCGCCCGACAAATCCAGCTGCCACAAATGCCAGTCTAATGTCGGATGTCTTAGGCATAAATTAAATGCGTGACAGTTGTAAAGACACGAGGTTAGGCTCGTTTGTGGTGTAAGACTGCCCGTACCCGCCCGGCAAATCCAGCTGCCACAAATGCCAGTCTAATGTGGGAGGTCTTTATAAGGTTACGGTCCTAATGAATTTAGAAACACTTAACCAGATAAACATGCAGTGGGACATGAGGGGTTAAGTGGGTGCCTTGGGTGGCGTGTGAAATACGATTAGGTGTCTCAATAATTAATTAATGCTGATTAAAGACTACTCAACCTAACTTAATACATATGGACTGTATGATGATAGACATAATTTAGGGTTAAGTAAAACGAATTAGATTGTGGGTGGGTTAAGTACAACTGATGGGTAGGTGGGTAATATTAATATATATAGGCCCACAAACTTAACCATTAAATAAATAGGATTAAATCAGTGGGAGGGTTAAGTACAACTGAAGTGTAGGTGGGTAATATTAATACATATAGGCCCACAAACTTAACCGGATAAAAAGGGTTATGTTTTTAAAGACACCTAATGGTATACATAATCGGGGCAAAATAGTAAAGTTATGTATTAAAGACACCCATAGGGGTACACATAACTAATGGGAATATATAGAGTTATGTATTAAAGACACCTATAGGTACGCATAACCGATAGGTAGAATAGGGGGTATGTATTAAAGACAGCTATAGATACGCATAAATGATTGAGGGCTATGTAATTAAAGACACCTTAGGGTATACATAGTCAGTAGAAAACCTAATGGGGATACAAGACATAGGGGAGAAATTGTATCATGTTGTGTGGGACCCATTTTAGTCGGTAATCTGGAGGGGTATCAAAGTAAAGAACTCCGTACTAGGCGGGGAAGGGGCACTCTTACTGATTGATTGTAAGAGATCCAAAACGAGACGGATGGTGTGGGCGGCGCAAACCGACCGGGGACATGTGCGTGCATGGGCCGGGCAGAGGGGGACAAGACGACCGTGACACCAGTAGGTATAACTGTGCACACCTTAGGTTGCCACTTTAGGGAAGTGATACCCCCTAGTTATGGGACCAGCACAGGGTATCTACAGAGTAGGGAGCCGATCGATTAAGGTAGTGGTTAGGGTTACCCAGATGTATGCCCTAAGTCTACCAATTTATAGTAGGAGGGTAGTGGGTACGACTAGTTGAGATAGGAGCTGGCGGCACCTATGACAATAGCTAGGAATACACGAAACTACCACCATCGTTATCATTAGCAGAAGGGATCATCCCATCTTGATTTGACTAGCAATAGTGCAGAGTAGTTAGTAGTGAAGCTTGCATACACCTTACCTTATTTTTCCTGTCATACCTGTCATCTGTACCGTGAATACTCTTATCCACTTTGTATGCCTGTCATGTTTACCTTTATTTATTTACTGGCTAAAAGTTACTGGACTCACCAGACGTATGTCTAACCTAGTTTGTTTCGCCTCTTTTCTTCTGTTCCCCCAGGTTCTCAGGGAGGAAACACGCAGGTTTAGTCAGGATTTGGATATCATCTTCTAGGAGCTACTTCTGAAGTATGGCTTGAGTCTCTGTCTCTTATACGGCTTGCTCTTTAATATGGGTAATGATGTTTTTCTTTTAAATACCTATGTACTCTGATGATGTAAGACAAAAGTGTTTTAATGGTTTTATGACTCATGGTATTATGTAACAAAGTATTTTGGTGATTTAATAAAGTTGTTTATTTTCCGCTGCAAAATTTTTATATCTGTCTTGTGATATTCTGTGTCTGTTTACCAAAAACGCTCCACTGAAGTTAAGGCATTCCCTTTGTGAGTGACCTTAATGGAGGTGGGGTGTTACATGTACTAAGTTTATGAATGGCCCATGGCACCTAGACTTCTCACATTAGTTGGGTCCACTTGTGGTTGCTGGATATGCCGACCGGTTCCGATTAGGCTTCTACAATAAATGGCAACTAACCTCATGCCTATGTGCCATTTATCTATCTATATATATATATATATAAGCCATCCTATATATATACGCACACACAAGCAAACACATATACATACATATATATATATGTATGTATGTATACTTGTTAAGGGGATATTTCAAATAAAAACTCTAACCTAATCGCATTTATTATGCTATCATAACGTTAATTACGTTGATTACGTTTAAATAAGTAATATAATTATAATGCCTAATTAACGTAGCATTCGTATAAACAGGGAATTGTTCTAACGGGTTGACAATTGTCATTTATCCAAATTAAGGCATACAAGTCAGATTTTTCCATATTTTACCGCTACAACACAAACATGATGGCATAGTGAACATATAGCAAATAGTAGTGAATGGAAAACATATATATATATACATAACAATTATGAATTGTATCCTAGGCATGTAGAGATGGTTTCAATATTAAATTAAAAGTAGAGTATTACATGCATTCACACATGTATCTTTACAATCTATACCACTCTTTTTGTGGTGTTATACACCCAAAAATGTTCACATTTGACTTATGAATGCGTTTACACCCAAATTAGGATCCAAACCCAATTCAACTATGAATCAAATCTAGACCTTTTTAGCTTAATAAAATCATAATAACGGTGAATTGCATAAAATATAAATAATAGTACAACACTTATGTTTACCTTTAATCCAATACAAAAACCACTATTCCACAAAACAAATTAAACATGACAATTTCCTACGTAATTACAAAGTAGAAGATTTGGGGATTTTTTCATGTTATATTATCGCATAACCCAATTCATCATAGGCATAACAATTCATATGACAAACTGTTAATAATATGAATATGCCTTTAAGTAAAATTAGATTCCACTCATAAATTAGATGGAGATGTGGTAGAATTTTAAGATCTGTGACGGTTCTCAACGTTCAAGCGACCTCTGATTGATCTCCTAACAATTTATATATAAGAAACATACAACAAGATTCTTATATATATTGTTTATGCTAAATTCCAAATTCCTAAACTTATATAGATTGAAATAGAGAGGTATAAAATGCAGGTAGAGAAGTAGAAGAAACCTTCATCCTTTTTCTCTATATTTTTCTATGAAATTCAGCAGCATGGAGGTAGAGAGATATAATAATTAGGGCCTCTAGTGTGGAGTTTGAGGGGTTATTTATACTTTCTCGTGTGAGAATGAGCCATCGGATTAATGAAATTTAATCCGAGCCTTACGTATAAACATATCCTCTTAGAAAACCCTAATCCACGTAGGTAGAATTGGGCCAGCATACTGACTAGCGGTCGACCCTCCTTAGGGGGAGCAGTCGACCCCCCCTTCGGCTAGAACGCCTAAATTTGCTCCGTTGCTGAGTTTTTAATTTTTTTAATTACCTTTTTAATATGCTTCATTCTTTTCCATATATTCAATATACTCTGTCCCCTAAAACTTATCTCCAATTTCAAATTTTGAATTTCCCTCTTTTTATTTTATACTATTATTTGGAAAATATATATAATATTCACATAATTATATATATTCCGTGTACATTGTCCAAATTCATTTGTTCATAACTTCTTTATACGTTGACCTTTTTAGCATATTATATATGAAAACGATTCAGAATTTCGCCACGAATCCAAATAAAAGAGTTTCATAGCCGAATTCCTAAAGCTGCAAAATCTCATTTTCCAGCTATATGATTTAATTGCTTATTTTTAATTATTTAATTATTTGTTAATACTTATGAATTTTATGGGGTGTTACAAATTTATTAGACCCAAGAGAAGTATAGAAAAAAAAGAACTCTTGATTCTTGGATGAACTTTACAATGAGAATATTTGCTTATTTATAGGATAGATTAGCCAACCTAAAGCCCAAATACAATCACAAACAAGCCTTAGTTAGATATGGCAAGTCTTGGCCTTTCCTCCTTTCCTCTTCCTTCCTTGACAAGCCTTCCTTGATTTGTGATATGCATATTCATTCTATCAATTATTTTCTTGTTCAAAAAGCAACTTGTTGTGAGATCATCATCTGCAAGTCTTTATATATATATATATATATATACACACACACAGAGCAATTTGTTCTTTATTTTCTATTTTTCTGACTACATGTGATTTAGTTGGCATATCTATATAAGTGACAAAAGATAAAATATAAGAGCATAAAAGAAACACATTTTCATGTTATCACTATGCTTATCATTGCTCTGACTTAACCAAATGGGTTCCCTCGATTGCTTGCATCAGTGTAGAGGTTTAACTGCTTTTTGAAGTTCTAAAACCAAAACATGGAACTTAAAATTTTGAGCTTTCTCGGGTTCGTTTTCCCTTTTTGCCATGTTCATGGAAGAGTTCATTCTTTATTTTCCATGGTCTAGATTAGGCTGAGGTTTCACGCATGCAACACTCGCTAATTACCCTATACATTAAAGATCTTGGCGACGAAAGATTAGTTTTTCCAATGTAAGCCTACATGTATGTTTTTCCTATGTTTTATGAACTATATATAACTATTTGTGTATATAATATTCTTGTCTATGTGGCAGTTTATTAAATTATATAATATTATTTTTATGTGACATGTTTGTTTATCACATTTCAGTACATGTGAAGGCGCTCATGCGATTAGATTTATTCTTTTTGGTAGTCTATATAGTGACAACTTGAATTTGGGGCTTTATTTCAGTATACCTACCTTTAGGAAACAGTTAGTACAACAAAACAATAAGGCAAAGTTTCAAACTACTCTCTCTTTAAATTCAACCTCTACACCAGGAAATGGAAGGTTGGTAACTTATTATTGTATTTCATGCTTATTTTCAGCTAAGTTGTAGGCGTCCTACCTGACTATTGGTATCATCTTGGCGTCTTTCTTTACAGGTAAATTCCTTTCTCTTGGAACTGATTATCTGACTACTTGGTTAAGAGCAACGTTTGGATGATACTACCATTATTCAGGTCGCACTAGGATTCTTATATGGTTTTATAGTTAAGGACATGATCGTAACTGACTACGTTAGTTGCTGCTTGATGTGGCCTATCTTTTGATGGACTTTTGGATTTTGCCGCTTTAAGAGTCTATTGTGACATAGTGAGAGATCCATGCACCATAATGTTTTGCTTCTATACCCTAGAACATGAGGGTCGTTAAGTATCTGATACCACATCTTAACATAATATTCCGGTAGTTACTATTTAACCTACGACATGGGTATTAATGATTAAAAATACTACTATCCTTTAGTAGTGCAGCTATTTCTAAGCTTGAAGACATTTTGTTTTCCTAAAGAAGTTGATGAGTTAGTCATTTGCCTTTTTAAATATAAAGGTCTCCACAGTTTTGATGCCTTTCCACCACCTTTCGAATTCATCAAGCCTGTTATTATCTTGACTGCCTCCACTATTGCCTCCATTATATTTCTATCCATATCCACGTCTCTACTCTAAGATTAAGGCCTTATTCAAAGTAGTCTCCTTTACACATGTCATGCAAGGTCTAAATTTTCTCTATTTTGAGTTATCTAGGATGACATTGTGCTGATTGAGTCCATGCCCACCGTGTGGTTGAATTAAAAATGGAGTTCTCAATAAGACCATGGTATCATCTATCTTTGACCTCTTTTTTTTACTTATCCATTTAAGTGTGTGTTGTATGTTCTCATTTTAGCATTTCCATAACTTCTTCGTTTCCTTATAGCATTTTGTTTACTTTGTAGCACTTTATTTCTTCTGTTGGACTTCTTATTTATCGTAGTAGGTCCATGGCATGCTTCATTCCAGTTGGTTTATCATTAGGTTTTTCACCTTAATTAGGGGTATTTATTGTTAGATATGCTTAGGTTTGGTGATCGAAGGGTCGATTCTCAATTGGGGATAATAAAGCCCTTGCTTCAGAGACAATTGGTCTCAATGTTAAAGGGTTCCATTCTCGATTGGGAGTGATGATGTCCTTGTATCGGTGACACTTGGTCTGAGAATTGAAGGATTACAATCACGATTGGGGGTGATGACTCCCTTTCTTTGGAGTCATGATATTAGCGGTCAGAGGTGCTTCTCCTCATTTGAAGACAAGGATGCATACTCGTTGAAGTCATAAGCTCATTTTTGGAGGTGTTGTCTTCAATTAAAATGAGAGGGTCCTCTCTTTGGAGTCATGATCTCAATGGCCGAAAGAGCTTTTCGTCATCTAAAGATGAGGATGCCTGCTCATTGGAGTCTTGAGCTCGGCTTTGGAGGTGTTTCTCCTCGTTTGAAGATGAGGATGCCCACTCGTCAGATTCCTGAGCATGGTTTTAGAGGTACTTTCCTCAGTTGGTTATGTGGGTGCCCTACCTCTAGAGTCATGATCTCATCCGTCGTAAGAAGTTCTCCTTGTTTGAAGATGAGGATGCCTACTCTTTGGATTCATGAGCTTAGCTTTGGTTTTGTTGTCCTCAAGTAGGAATGAGGGTGCCTGCTCTTTAGTGTAACAGTCTCAACGACTGCATGTGCTTCTCCTCTTAGAAGATAAGGATGCCTAATCGTTGGAGTCTTGAACTTAGCTTTGGAGGTATTTCTCCTTATTTGAAGACGAGGATACCTGCTAGTCGGAGTTCAGAGCTAAGCTTTCAAGGAGCATCACCTGGTTAGGGATAAGGGTGCCCTCTCTTTGAAGCCATGATCTCATCCCTCAAAGGCATTTCTCCTTATTTGAAGACGATGATGCCTACACGTCGGATTCACAAGCTTAGCTTTTGAGGGTTTGTCCTCGATTGGAAATGAGGGTGCTCTCTCTTTGGAGTAATGATAACAGTGGTCAGAGGCTCTTCTCCTCGTTTGAAGACAAGGATGCCTACTCATTGGTGTCATGAGCTTAGCTTTGGAGATGTTGTCCTCAATTGGGGATGAAGGTTTCCTTTATTTAGAGTCATGATCTCAATGGTCGGAGATGCTTCTCCTCATTTGATGATAAAGATGCCTACTTGTAAAAGTCATCAGCTTAGATTTGGAGGTGATGTCCTTGATTGGTGATGAGAGTGCCCTCTTTTTTGGAGTCATGATCTCAATGGTTAGAGGCACTTCTCCCCGCTTGAAGACAAGGATACACACTCGTCAGAGTCATGAGCTTAGCATTTAGAGGTTCTATTCTTTTATGGGGAGTTCCTTGATTCCATCGATTATTTCCTGTCCCTACTTTCTAAGTTTCATTGTCAGCGTTGCCCGATTATGCTTCCTAAGTCCAGATGTTTTTTGACGTTAATCGAGTATGTGCCTCACTGTAATGATGTATTTTTTGTGTTAATAATCACTCCTTACCCCTGCTTTCTGAGGTTTATGATTCCTATTTCAGCTTTGGGCTACATTTTTATAGTTGCCTTCTCGGCGTAATGGACTGGGTCCTCCAAGGCAGTAAGCTTTTGGTATTGATCGATCTTCTTGTTTGGTATTTCCTACCTTCTTCTTTCTAGAATTAGTATTCGATACTTCGGACTATGCCCCCCGAGGTAAGAATTTCCAAGCATCGAGAAGTTTTAAGATGGAGTTCGATGGCACTTCAAAAAGTCATCTGGGATCTCGTTTCACACTCGATATCTTTCAAAGGTTTCTTTGGTGCTTGGAGTGCATGGTATATTTTACTGCCTATCTACCTCCTTTTAATGTGTTATGATTCTAAGTTCAGCTCTCTTTCTTTTCTCATTGATTTATTTAGAAGCTTCGAGTAACGGTTGCTCATTCTCATCGATTTACAAGAGGGAGCTAGTCACTTCGCTTCCTTCAACTTTCATAAGTTGCCTTTTGATGGTGCACTTGACGATCTTGCATTATTTTGTCACCTTTTTGTTAGCTAGTTGATATATACTAGACACTGGCAAGCTCGGTTGAGCTGAAGGTCCCTTAGATTTTATGGCTTTTTCGCATTTTAGTGTGAAACAACCAAAAATTTGAATTCTCAATTAAGGATCTAAAATTTGTTTACATAGTAAATTAGTTTGACTCAAAAAGAAAAATGTGATCAATAACTATATTCCAGATTTTCAAACGCTTGACGGATATAAGTTGTTCATAGGTGTCATGCACATGTACACGTATTTGAAATTATGATAACATAGGCATAATAAGCTAATAAGGGGAATATTTAAGCTAAGAAGAGATTTTAAAAAAGTAAGTATAAGAAGAAAAAAATGATTTACTTTAATAGAATAATACCACTCCCCATCATAACTACTCTTGCATAACCATTATGAAACCTATCACATCGCCATTAAGGATGATGTGACAACTCAAGAGGGATGTTCGACTGTGTAGGGGGTAGGGATATTTTGTTCCTTTGCCTTTAAGAAAGTTTTTTCCTTTTAAATGCCTACCAGTTTCACCTTATTTCTTCACATCATTTTCTTCTCTTCTTTCTCCTCCTTAAGGTTTCTAATGGCTTCTACATCCTAAGAGAAAATATAGAAAAGAGGGAAATTCACTCGCCACTCTCTAAGTAACTTAAGGCATCAAAACTATCGCCAAAACACCTCTTATCTTCATCCAAAAGTCACCACCATTCGTTGAAGCTTGGAGACCAATATCACACTCCACAACCCCTAGGCTGTAAGAAACAAAGAGGCTAGGAGGAAGGTCGAGCTAAAGGTAGGTGTAGGAGCTAGTTCAAGAGGCTTTGGTGGAATCGTAGCGAAGCTATAAAAAATTTTAGGGACGTTAGTAACCGACCAAAGGTGAGAAACTCAATTTTAAACAATCCTAACTACACACTTTTTATGTGAATGATAAAATATTGATATATTAATGTTAAATGACGCTTATGAAAGTTATAAAGAATTTTTACAAATTTTGGATTCTTATATGTTTGATTGTATAAATGTTTAACAAGTAACGTTAAATACACGTCAACAAGCACAAAGGAAATCACTTTACATTCATTGAATGAAACGATGAAAAAATGGAATGTTAAACCTCTCAAAAATAATTTCAAATTTTTTAGAAATTAATTATAAACACTTCCAAGTGCATAAATGAAGTTCGAAAAGAATACGAATTTTCAAGAAATTTTGGTATATAACAAATTGGTAACTCTTGATTTCACTACTTAAAAGTGAATCTCTTTTATATCTTAAAAAAATGAACACAGATTCTTTAAAACAAGATTTTCTAAATTTTTATAGCCATATCTTCCCAATGAATCGAAAAAATAAATATTCTGCTAGGTTGATTTTAAAATATGACCAACATAAGATTTGGAAAACAACACATTTTTGCAGTTCGAAATCTTGTATACGTGATTGTTAAAATATGATATTTTTGTCGTTTAAAAATATGAAATAAATCTTATAAATCATTTAAAATGTTTTAAAAGTGATTAAAGTTGATTACAAGAATGATAAAAGTCGTTTGAATGAATTAAGCTTTAAATGACGCTTTTGCAACACTTTTTTAATAATGATTAAAATTAAAGTTTAAACTTAATAAATCCTCGTCAAATCCTTAATGACTATTTTTAAATGATTAATGAAGTAATTTGGAGATTGTTTTGAAGATCTGTAAATCAGTTAAAGATATTAACTGACTGAATTAAATCAAATAAGCAATGATTTAATCTTGTCTCTAATAAGCCAATGAGTAAGCATGATTTTTCTATTTTTGAGATTCATATATGGGTGTTTAACCAAGTAGGTGTTCAAGATCAACCAGTGTCCTGGCTAACCTATCCCTTTCCTTAGCAAGGACCAGATAAGATCGAAACGTCGGAAACGAGTTAAGTATAAAAGATCTATTTTCTAAAGATAAATAAATCAGATCTCTTAGCGACAATCTTTCTATATTTAGTATAAAATTATGAGTAGGAAATCCTTACAATTGCTAAGAATTTATAAGGTGTTTACATTGTTATTCGATGGATAGTCGAGTTTGAACATGGAAATTGATATCGAGTAAGACAAGCATGACTTTTTTTGGACCTATTGAACTAAAATGCACTTACCATCCAAATGACTTAAGGAGTGAGTTTTATTAATTCCTTGAATTCACCCAAAGAGTATTTGAAAGATATACATCCTTAAAATAGATTTTATGAAGTAATGAATTAAGAAATGAAGAGCATCAAACATCCAAAACTGCTTAAATAGTACTTTTGCGTTGATTGATCCAAGGTGTCCGGGATTAAATTTGGATGATTCATATATGAACACCACTTCAGATTAGTTAAACATTTCGAAGTAATGAAGATTGAAGAATGAAGGATTATGGAGAATAAATGCAGGATTGTTGTCATGTCTCTCGGGGGATTTATCCCAATTTAGAAATGATAGTGATTCTGCATTTTGATCTTCGATTGGTTTGTCGAAACCCAGGACGACTTGTATGGATGAATATCTAATGCTGTACTTCTAATACGCGTTCAATGATTTTCACAAATGTACATCTATTGGTGGTGGACAAGGTAACTTCTCTTAGCTTAACACCCTTCTTGGAGGCATACGAGCTTCGAGGTTGTACATTAGTGGAAATCAATGACATGTGTTGGATTTGGCAACGTGGCATTTGAAGTGAAGGAAGTGCTTGAAGGAAAGGTAATCATTATGCTCCAAGCCTCAACAACCGGCGTTGGCAAAAACAGGGCATGTCTTGAGGTCGGTTTGGGTAGTTCCCATAAGAAGATGTTATGACCCTTTTAGATTACTCATTATTTGTCAAGTAAGTGGTATATGCTATGAGATGTCTCAGGGATTAAAGGTCGGTTATGAACTGGGTGATATATATTCGGGCAATATACCACCTGGGGAAAAGTCTGTGTAACTGTTCTAGCCTTGCAAGTTGGGCGGATATGAGTGGTCATCAATACATCCCTATTGAGGTGTATTATTCAAATGGTGGTCTCTTACCTTGTCATCGTATGGCAATCCATTTCCTTAAGAGATATGTGTTCTATTAAAGAGCCCATAAGGGTGTGGAATTAATTAGATACAAATTTTGCCTATTTTTATAATTTATTTGAAATGGGTTTTATCTTACAAGTCATCAAAAATAATATCAAACAATTTTGACGTATGATGTTTTGGCTAGCCATGTTCATGTGTGGTGGTGGTCTTATGGGATACCCTTTGTTTCCAAATGACAAATTTAAGTTTCTCACACCAGTCCTTTGACTGAATCAAAGTTTTCTTTCTTTCCCATTAAACTCCGGGTTCCCATATTTTTGTCAAGCAGCCTAGAGATTTCTGATGGATTATATCATTTTAGAGCATAAAGTCATAAAACTTTTAGGTCCTACCGTTCTTTTTACCTATCATTCCAATGTATTCATGTTTTCTAGCACTTGTACGAATGGGTTGTATAACCATTCTTGTTGGATTAGTATGTACTAAATTACTTGCTTATATTTCATGATGTACATTATTAAAATTTAATATGATGTGAGATTCTGTTCATTCTAATTTCTCTATCTGTACATTCTTTTTACCCCAAACTATCTAAATCTTCGGAATCAGATCTAAGGCACATGAATACTGAGGATGTATTAGTGTCGATTTATGAGTTTGAAGATTTGGTTCGTTTCATAGTGCTTCTTTGAATGGTCACCAAAGCTTTATCCAGAACGTTGGTCTTGTCTTGTTGCTTTAGCACCAGAGCTCATAGTATTCACTGTGACATGATTTTCGATTTCTTCACTTGTCCACACAATGACAAGTTTGTTTCAGGTGATTGAGACACTTCTAGTGTTTGTAGCTGGTTTGACTTCTGATGAAATTCATCTAGAGCAATCAGTTATTTTGATCTTTAGTGATTTCTAAGGGCCTTGCAATGAATAGCAATAAATTCCATTCCCCATCCATGTCCTAATGATGCCTGTAAGAAGAGAATAGTTATGGATCAGTTGTGTTATTATAACATAGTAAGCCCTTTTGGGTATTGCATTTCTCGGTATTTCATCGGGAAAAGGAATTTAATTTCACATGAATCCGCAATCTTCATCCCTCTTTCCTTGATTTGTTGCATCTTCACCGTGATTCCTTGGTTGAATGCTAATCAAGGCATCCCTTACATCCGTTCATGGATTTTCAGTCGCTTCCTCCTTTTGACTTTAGCTGGCCGTTTATTTGTGTAGTTATCCCATGGTAGCCTTCCTCTCTACTTAAGGAGTTCAGGGATAGATTGTCCAATTCCTTAAAGATAATATTTTCCTTATTTTCTTAGCTATTATTGTAGAGTACCTCTTCTCTCTCTATGAATATTCCTTGAATTGATTGTGTCCCTCTTTGAATGACCCTATACGGTGGTTGCACATGAATTTTGAGTCAATTTGATGGACATGTGTCGATCTATCAACTATGGACTGATACCGGTCTATGTTGATAAGTTATTTTCAAATGATTTTTCCTAAAAGAAATGTAGTGAAGTGGAGGAACTAAGGGATGAGGTCAAAATCGTCTTCAGCTTTATGTTTATGGGCCGGTGCCGATCCATAGGGTATGTATTGGTACCAGTCCATCTACTTAGACATTTTTCGAACTTTTCTTCTTCAAGTTGGTATTGTAGATTGGTATAGTCATTTCATAGGGTCGGATGTGACTTTTCAAGTTAATCGACATGGATTGATGCCAATCCATAGGGGATGGACATTTGTCGGTCCATTAATTAGCACATTTTGCATCCAAATTTACCAGGCCTGCTTCTCATTCTTTCGTAAGCGCATGTATGTGTTTTCCTATTGGCTTGATGTCATATATTTCTTGGAAAGTGTTCTCTTCTACAAGGGGATCTTTTATTCAATTTGAAAGAGAGATTAACTATCTTACATCTTAAGTTGTAGATCCAACTTACAAACTCTTCGCATATTTGGTAATAGATCTAACTTCTAAACCTTAAGGATCTATAGTGGATAGTCCAGATCTTCTCCTTCGTACGTTTTTCAGTGAAAGAACCAAAGTTTAATGCCAAAATTACCACTAAAACTTGGAGATTGTGAATATATCACCCTTCTCAGAGAAAACAATAAAGATTAAGTAGAAGTAAATAAAAATGAAAGAAATAGTAAGTAAGGAAAGAAGATACAAGGTTTACAGTGGATTATCTATTGATAAGGCCTACATTCACTTTGAATATCTTTATTACTGCATTATCCATGTCAAATAAAATGTGTAGATCACATTGATTATGAATACAAATATCTCTAAAGTAAGTTTACAAGTATCACAAGTACCATTAATTATCAGAGTGGATCATGATATTAATTTAGGTTAAGACTGCTTTCTTTCCTTGGAGTTTATAATGGTTAAGAATGGATTTTGGTAAAGTTCTAGCAGTTAGAGAGTAGAACTCTTTTGTAGGAAAGCATGGGGGTATTTATAGGAGTTCAAAGAAGATTTAGGACAGGCCGCTTTAGTGGAGATTCCAATTAAGTTAAATAAGACCGGAACTAAATATGGGTTTTATACAGTCAATTTCTGTTGACTAGTGTCAGTCCATGGCCTATGGACCGATGTTGGGCCATACAGTTTACTTATTTTTTGGCATCCAAACTTTGCTGCTTTCTTTCCCTTTTCTTCTCTAATTTTCTTTACAAAGTCCCGCCTAGTTTGGTCTTCTTTTGCTTGTATATGCGGGTTCATCATGTTAACATGCATAGCTTTAGTTCAGTTCATCAATTAGCGGTAATTTGGAAAGGCCAACTAATATGAGATTTTGCAAATTGGTTGTTTAAGTGACTAGGACCATAGTAAAGTAGGCTTCGATGCATAAGCAGCCATTGTTATGGATCATTGTTGGCCCATGGGATATGGACCTGGGCCGGTTCATAAACTTAGCATATTTTGGCCCAGAACTTATTGAGTTTCCCCCTTTTATTGCATTAAGTGAATATGTGGAGTTTGAGTTGGATCTGAGGTCGTGTTGTCTTTATTCCTTTGTAATATCTTCTACAGGGTAAAAACCTAGTTAACAAGTCGATATTTAATTTATTACAAGGTGGATTTAGATTCTCTAAGTAGATTTGAGACTTTGGAATTATTTCTGCTAAATTCAGTAGCCATTGAAAAAGATTCCATTGTTAATTTAGTAATTCTAAAGTGTGGTTATAGTAGGTTCAAGTGATTGGTCAGTTCATCGCTGATTTGACAACTTCGAAGCATGGTTTTGTCAGCTCGCGAAGGGTTTTCAGGTCAATGCTTGATGATTTAACAGTCTTAAAGTGCTAGTTCTATGGACTTTGAGGTTTTTTGGTTTGAGTGTAACCAAACTAAGTACAGAGCAAATTTAGGTACCGTTTGATTTTCGAAAGCGGCAAATTTCATTCGCGTCTGCGTCGGACGCTTCTAAAGCATCCGACGTATCGACGTGGGACCCACCAATATGCCCCTTCCTTTTGAATGTGAGAAAATGAATTGTTCAGCATTCCCCTTCCATCTGTTACCCCTTTTACACCTATTTTACACCCCTTTGTCCCCTTCGTGTGCCCCTTCCTATTCAAAATAAAAACACTTCCCCCTTTCACCAATTTTCCTCCTTCCCAGCCCCTTTCACGTACCCCTTCCTGTTGAAAATCAAACGCACCCTTAATGGCTTACTGGGATTTTTTTTAGTCTTGGAGTGCATCCAATGGCTCACAATAAATATTCAAGGCTCAATGCAAATTCAACAGCTTATCAGACGAATTTTTAAGTGAAGGTTTCAACAACCTGATTGGCTTTGAGAAAATTTCACAACCCACGAGAAGAATTTGGCATGTTGGGCACATTCAATAACCCATTTTGAGAATTTAGGTTTGGATATCTGACTACCAAGCTAGTTCTAGAGCAAAATCGATAGCTTACAAGTAATGCTTTAAGTCTAGGAACACATTCAACAGCTTATGAGAAAATTTTGGCCTTAGAGCATAGTCAACAACTTGTGAGGGATGTTTGGAATATCTAAGCACATTCGGCGGTTCATCAAAGCGTTTTTCCAGTCTCACAACACATTCAATAGCTTATAAGATGAATTTGTAAGGCATATTCGACAACCCACAAGAGGAATTTCAAGTCTTAGAGCACATTTATTAGCTCACGAGAAGAATTTGTATCAATATTTGATGATTTCACTGCCAATGAGCATAGTTTCTTTAGTTCATGAGAAGAACTTGGGCCAATGTTTGATAACCTAATGACCTCAGAGCATGGCTGTCGGCTCTTGAGAAGAATTTAGATCAGTGTTCGATGATCCAGTGGTCTCAAGGAATACTGTTATCAACTAACAAGAAGAATTTGGACCAATGTCCAATGATGTAATGGTCTTCGGGCAATGTTTGCCACAACGAGAGTAATTTGAATCGATGTCTGACAACTTGACAGGTTCTAAGCATAGTTTAATTGGCTCAAAAAAAGAATCTGGGCGATGCCTGATGATCCAACAGCCTTGAAGCATGATTTATCGGCTTAATGGAAATTTGGATCGATAACCGATGACTGAATGTCCCCAGGGCAATGTTTGTAACCACCGAAGGAATTTGGATCGATGTCTAACGACGTGATGGCCCTTAATCACAGTTTTATCAATTGAAAAGAAGAGTTTAGAATGAACCGAAGCTCCCACTCGAACTGAAGGAAGGCCGAACCGAACCGCGAGCAGTTGCCTTACTCGAACCGAACCAGAGAAGATCAAAACGCGAGATGCAAAGGAAGTTCAAATGAGAAGTTATTACTCAGGATCTAGCTAGGAACCAATAAGTTAACTTCCAGAGCTGGGCTTTGCTGCAGGACATGTGCAAAGGGGTTATCGATAATTGTAACTTTGGTTCATTACCGAGAGAGAAGGTATTGACCATGGACCAGTGCAGTGGGGTCAAATGTTGTATGGAGTTGCCCCAAAGGGCAAAGTGGTTGTAGTGATAATTGCACGGAGTTGGTCTCTGTCATGGACCCAATGGTTCTGGTGATCAAAGCAGGGGATATTGTATGCTTTACGCACTGAGTGAGAGATGTGAGGATGATTGCTATGTTCGATGTTTGTTATCACCATGAGATGCACACCCCCATTTTTATACTTTATTTCAGTGTTACCTTAGAGTATTGTACATCTTGTTATGCTTACTCTTTGATTGCAGGCCCAGGTTCAGGTATGATTATTTATACCTGTTATTGTTCAATTTTACTACTTTCGCTCATACCAGACTTTTGTCTAACCTAGAATTTTATATCTCTTCTAATTACTCTAGGCTCTCCTAAATGAGCAAACTAGAGACAAGTTAGGTGGTTATGCACAGGTAGTTGTCCGGAGATGAGCAGGAGGCTTCCACATACTATATACATATATTCTCCTTGTGTTGTTATTGGTCACTGCTTTGGGCATTAGTAGTGCACCTGTTTTATTTCCTTTTTAGAGACGATATTTTGAAGTTGTAATAATGGTGTAGATCATAAGCTGTATTTTTGGATTCAGCTACTCTGATGGATATGGTTTAGTTTTCAGCTTATGTACTGTCTCGCCTGTTTTATATGAAGTTATGTTATTATTATATTTTATTCCATGCGTTGTGAGATATACTACAGGTTCTTGGTGATTCATCGTTTCAAATCCTTTCATTTGACGACCATCCCGTGCTGATTGGGCATCGGTACAGCGCATTTCATAGAAATGTCTGGTTAGTTCGGGTGGGTCATCACACCTAGTAATAGTGCCTAGGTTGTGTAGTTTAACCTAGATGAAGACATCAGGGAGAGATAGTATACGTGTATGAGAGCGTGTATTTGTGATATTTTGGTTTTTGAAAGTTATATATATATATACTATTAGTATACTTAAGGATGAAGTTGCACTGCACGGGCACCACTAAGGAGATCGTTAATCGTTTTCTCTTTATAAATTGGACGATAAGCCGAAATACAAGGAGTATGGGTTCAGGGGCCAATAATGGGAATGTCCTTGATATAAGGACGATGTTTACTTCCTTCATGCGAGAGATGCTAAGGGTTGCTCAGGGAGCAGTTCCTAACGCTGCTAATGGTGGTGGTACGGTAGCGCAGTCGCCTAGAGCCGATTTCGCCAAGCCTAACAAGGATTATACTAGCCTTGGTGGGAAGTTGTTCCACGGAATGGAATCGGCTATGGAAGTTCAAGATTGGCTTGATATTTGTGAGCGCATCTTCGAGCATTTGGGGATCGACGATGCAATGAAGAGAAAGTTAGCGTCGCGTCAGCTTCAAGGATGGGCTATGAATTGGTGTAATGCTATTAAAGTAGCTACTCCCAAGGATCAAGTTATTTGGGATTAGTTTAAGACTCGCTTCAGTGATAAGTTTATTCCAACTGCTCAAAAATCAGAATTGTTTAGGAAATTTCTGGAGCTTATGCAGAACGGTAGGGCAGTTTCGGATTATATTGCTGAATTCGATACCCTATCAAAATATGGATTATCTCTTATCGATACTGCCGAGAAGAAGAATAAGAAGTTCATAACTGGCTTAGATGAGTACTTGGGGAAAGACTTATAAACCACATCGATGAGACATTTGAATCTATTGTGGGAAAGGCATTGAGATCAGAAATCCTTTACCCTAGGTCAAAGATCGAGGTTGTTATTGCATCTGCAGGAGAGCCAAAACCACAGGAAAGGGGTGAAGGCAAGAAGAATTCCTAGAACAAGAGGAAACCGAACCAAACCAAGGATGGTCAGAAAAAGAGGGATAATAAAGATATCGACTATTATAGCTCTGGCAAGAAGGGACACTATGACAGAGATTGTCGAGCAAAGCCAACAGACTGGAAGTCCTTTAATTGCGCCCAAGTGGGACATCACAAGGATAAATGTCCACAACACCCAAAGGAGAAGCAGACCATGAAAGCATATGCTATCAACGTTGTTCCTTCTTCGTCGAATTCCCCAACAGCGGCAGAGAAGGGAAAGGGTGACATTATCCAAGGTATGCTTTCTATTTATGATGTTCATGTTCGAGAATTGTCTAATATCGGGGCTTCCCATTCCTTTGTATCTAGTGACCTAGTAGATAGGTTGGAATTTGGAACCCGAGATTGTTGATATACCTTTAGTTATGACGAACCCGATCGGTGGTTCGACTAGCCTTTGTATGATTTATCGTAATTTGGTCTTATTGAGTCATGGATGTATGTTTGCTTGTGATTTCTTTGTTTTGAGCTACACTGGGATTGGCATTATTTTGGTAGTCGATTGGCTCCAAAGGTATGGGGTGGTGGTAGACTATGAGGGGTCTTCGATAACCATTGGAGAGGATGATGGGAGGAGGGTGGTATTGAGTTGCCTATCTAGTGATGGGATGATGGCTAGTTTTCTAAATTCCCTCGACATCCCGCATGATGAGTTATCAGGTGAGCCTATTACTGGCGAGTATCAGGACATCTTCAAGGAAGTGACCGGACTTCCACCACACCAAGAGATCGGGTTTCGGATTGATTTAGTGAAAGATGCCAGACCTATAGTGATGCCACTTTGTCGTATGGCGCCAAGGGAGCAGCAAGAGCTCAAGGTGCTAGTAAGCGATCTTTTGAAGAAGGGATTTAACCAAAGAAGTGTTTCCGAGTGGGGAGCACCAGTTGTATTTGCAACTAAGGCCAATGGATCCCTTCGCTGATGTGTAGACTACCGCGAGTTGAACAAAGTGACTAGGAAGAATAAGTATCCTCTTCCACGGATTGATGATTTGTTTGATCAGTTAAGTGGAGCAAGAGTGTTCTCCCAGTTGGATCTCGCGACAGGATTTCATCAGCTCCGAGTATCAGCTAAGAGTATACCTAAAACGTCATTTCAAGCGCCGTCTGGATTCTATGAGTGGTTGGTTGGGCCGACAGGTTGACTAATGCACCCGCATATTTTGTGGATCTTATGAATAAGGTTTTTAGGGATCAATTAAATAAGTTTGTTCTTGTGTTTATGGACGATATCTTGGTTTACTCGAGGACAGAGGAAGTACACAAGGAACATTTGAGGACACTGATGGAGGTGTTGGGGAAACACCAATTGAAAGCGAAATTTTCTAAATGTCACTTCTGGAGGAGGGAAGCGAGATTCTTGGGCCATGTTGTTTTAGAGAATGGTATTGTCGTGGATCCTACGAAGGTAGCTACGGTGCAAGAATGGTCTACGCCCAAGAATGCAACGGACGTGAGAAGTTTCTTGGGGTTAGCTGGATATTATCGTAAGTTTATCCAAGACTTCTCCAAGATAGCGACACCTTTAACTCAGTTGACCAAGATGAATCAAGCTTTCGTCTAGGATGAAAGGTATGAGTATGCATTTAAGAGTTTAAAGGAAAATTTGACGTGTGCTCAAGTGTTAGTTATTCCTAAAGGGAACGAATAGATGACGGTATACACTAATGCCTGTGGTACCAGACTAGGTATCATACTGATGCAAGGAGGTAGGGTTGTAGCTTTTACTAGATAGCAACTGAAACCGCATGAGAAAAGATATCCTACCCATGATTTGGAATTGGCAGTGATCGCGTTCGCGTTTAAGATGTGGAGACATTATCTCTTGGGAGAAAGATTCGAGTTGTTTACCGATCACAAATCATTAAAGTATCTTTTATCTCAGAAGGATTTAAATCTTCATCAGCAGAGATGGTTAGAATTTTTGGCTTCATATGATTTCAATATCGCATACACACCCGGGAAGGGCAATACGATAGCTAATATGTTGAGTAGGAGACATGCCAGTCTGGGGGCTATGTTTCTGGAATGGAAGCAACTAGAATATATCGCGGGATATGATTTTAGACCTAAGTGTGAACTAGATCCAGAGATGTTAGCAAGTTTGACGATTAGGCCGACCTTGATTGAGCAAATTGGTTTCAATCAGAAGGACGATCCTAACCTATTGGAAATCATCTCCAAGGTAGAGATGGGTATCGACGGTGAGGAGATGAAAAAGTATGGACTTGATCGAGAAGGATGGCTTCGAAAGAATGGGGGAATGGTTGTACCCAATGTTAATGGATTGAGAGATGAAGTGCTTGGGGAATGTCATCACTCGAAACTGACTATGCATCCCTGTGGTAACAAAATGTATCGAGACATGAAGCAGACCTACTACTGGGAAGGGATGAAGAGAGAAGTTCGGAAATTTATATCTAAATGCATGAATTTCCAATTAATTAAAGCCGAGCCAAAGAAGCCTAGTGGTTTCTTACAACCACTGGAAATTCCCGAATGGAAATAGGAACAAGTCTCAATGGATTTCATTGATGGTGTACCAAGGACTAGATCGGGTCATGATAGTATTTGGGTGATTGTGGATCGACTGACCAAGAGTGCAAGGTTTATACCAGTCAAGTCGAATAGAATGGCAGCCAAGTTAGCAGAACTATATATGAAGTGGGTAGTGAGATTTCATGGAGTATCTAAAGGTATTGTGAGTGATCGAGATCCATTATTTACTAGTGGTTTTTGGAAGATCTTACAAAAGGCTTTAAGGTCAGAATTACATCAGTACCACGTGCCATCCTCAAATCGACGGTCAAACAAAGAGGGTGAATCGTGTATTAGAGGATCTCTTGAGAGTTTGTATATTGGATTTTGGGGGTTCATGAGATGATCATTTGCATCTGGTTGAGTTTGCATATAATAATAATTATCAGTCCAGTATTGGTATAGCTCCATTTGAAGCTTTGTGCGGAAGACCGTGCAACTCACCATCATGTTGGTTAGAAACCGGTGAGAAATTTATGCTTGGGCCAGATGTAATAAGAGAAACTTCAGGATTTCTCTTATTACGAAGTCATATGGTCGTGTAACTTTGGGAAACGACTATTGGGGTCATTCCTACATTCACGATTTCTACCGAATTTTAAATAACTCTTTTGCCCCTAGCGAATCTTGTTTCACTTATAACTTTTGATTGATAAGGAGTTTTGACCTGAAACCACTTCCATTGGATTTTGATGATAGTTTACCTTTCCGTAGAGTGGTCACATTAATCAAACAGACTAACTGTTTGGGAGATATGGCTGAAATAAGATTTGGAAGATGAAAAACAACATAATTGGGCTTAACAGGGTGACTAGCAGGTAGGCCCATAACCCATTTCGGAATTAGGGTTATGGGAGGGCTGAAAGGGGTTAGAGAATCATATCCTTTCATTTTTCCAACCTCCACAAACATTCCTTGAACCCTAGTAGTGGCCTTCATCTTCCAAACTCTTTCTAACCACTTTCTAATCACATATTAAGCAAATCAACATCAAATCAAGTCGGATTAGCACCAAATTCGAGGTAGAGTTGCTGCACTACATAGAAATCAGAGCCAAATTAGTTAAAGTTTCAGATCTGTCTTTTATTTGTGGCCAAGATGAGTGATTTGCATGTTTTTACACTAATTACGGATAATTAAGGTTGATTAGTGATAATTAGCGAAATTATACATTAGAAAAATCTGAAAAAAATATGTAGAAAATCTGAAATATTAGTTTATGTCACTGATAAAAATTTAGGTTAATTTGGAATAAGTTTACTAATCTTATATTTAACATGGTTAAGGGGATTAAGGGGAAAATCATGGATTTTGGGTATGGTTGATCTAAAATAACTCATTTGATTGATGTTTTAATATTTTTGATTGATTCTATATGTTGTTACCACTGTTTGGTATGTTCTACGATTGCTTAATAAAGTTAGAATGTTGAAAACGCCGTTATGTGGCGAAAATGGCTTGTTGAAAGGCGCGCAGGAATTCGAATCGGACAGGGTGCAGCTCGTGACTATGGCTCGTGACCTCGGAGCACAAACCGACTCATCCACGACCCCGACCCTAACCCAAACCGATGGAGATGGCACGAACCAACCTCCCAGAAGCTCAAGAACAGACCTGACGTTCTGGAGGAGGCATCACGAACCAGACCTAACCAGTACACTACGAACTGCCCACTTCAGAAATAACCCGAACCGGATGTTGCCATGAACCGGTTGCTTTCCCCGAACCGTGAGCCGTGAAGTACTCTGAACCAACCAGGAAAATTATGCACCAACGAACCGAAGCTCCCAAACAAACTGAAGGAAGAACGAACTGAATCGCGAGCAGTTGCCTTACTCGAACCGAATCGGAGAAGACCAAAACCTGATATGCAAAGGAAGCTTGAATGAGAAGTTATTACTTAAGATCCAGCTGGGAACCAACGAGTTAAATTCTAGAGTTTGGCTTTTGTAACAACCTGGAAAATCTGAGCCAATTTAAAATTTTTAATTCGGCTAATTTAGTGAATTTTAAATATTTAAAATAAATATTTTAAATAATAACGACGAAAAGTAAGTTTGAATCGATGTTTGAAAATAAATATAATTAATTTTCATTATAAACAAGGCCTGAAATGGCGTGGCAGTTTCAAAATTTCAATTCAAACTTTGACCGACTGTACCGGGTGCAAAACAAAATGGATTTTAGTGAAACCATAAAAATTTAAATCTGTTAGTGAATATCTTTCTAACGAATCTGAAAAATCGAAGTTTCGTAGCGGGAAGCAAAAGTTATGGCCAAATGAATTTTCAGAAAGGTCGTTATAGAGTTTATATAGCCTGTGAAAATGGCCATTTTGCAAACGACCTCAGAATTTGACGAAACCACTTTTGTTGGATCTGGGATGTCAAATTATTGCTAGATTTCAAATTTCATATTTTTTGAAGCTAGTATGTGAGCGTGGCAAAGGAAAATGTGTTTGGTCGATTTCTATTAAATTGGATCGACCAGAAAAGGGCCATTTTTCAAAAGGTCTCGAAATTCGACGAAACATGTTTTGTTGGGACCGTATCGTCAGTACGAAGCTAGAAAATATTTTTTGGGAATTTTTAGCATTAATATGTGGCCTCGGCAAATTGAAATGTACGTTCAAATCGAATATTGAATATTTTATATTTTAATTTGAAGAGAAACTGACTCAAACAGTCGAATGGGCCTACGAAACATATCCCATTGTGTTCCGAATGGGGGTATTTAGCTAGGGACGATAGTCGTTGGGTTTGGATTGGAGTTCATATGTGTCAAGGGGTATTTTCGGAATTTTAATAAATTATAAATTAAAAGAAACCCCCCAGCCAATCACAACTCAACACGCTCTCTCTCTCTCTCTCTCTCTTCCCCCGATATTAAAAATCGCGAACGGCGGTTTTTGCTCAAATCTTCTCTCTTCTTTTTCTTCCAATCCATGAATCAAAACCACCTGCTCCTTTGGAGTTATTTGTGCCATCGAAGAGAGCTTCAAATCCATACCAGTTGGAGGTTTTGGGAGCGTGGAGGCTGAATCACCTCCGAGAAGTCGGTGACTTCAACTCGCCGCCGTGGCCATACCTGACCACGGAGCTGGGCCCACCGCCGCGTGCACGTGAGCCCCTCCTTCCACTTCAACGTTGCACCGCCCAATCGTCGTAATACTACACGGATTTGTGTGAAAATCGACCCCTAGTTTTGAACGAATTCTCAGAGGTAACGGCCTATTTTATTTTAAACTATTTGATAGCACTTTAAAGCGCTACGGTTTATGATTTCACTGTAAAAATCATATCTTTTTCGTTTGTTGACGAAAATCAATGAAACAAGAGACAGTGGACTCGTGAGGACGTCTTCTACATTCTGGAAGAGACCGCATATTTTTTCTGAGCCTTCTGCAATTTTTGGTGGAGTGGAACCCTATATGAGATTTCTGAATTATAAACGATATGGAAATGATGATGTATAAATTATATATTCGAAGTATGAGTTATATAAGCATTGTACACCTCATGTATAAGCGTTGTACAAGTTGTATGTTCGATGTATAAACTATATATGCGTTGTAAAAATTATATATGTGTTGAAATAGAAGTGAAATATACGTATATATATATACGCCCCTCGTCTACAAATCATGGATGATATTTATTGGTTGTGATTGGTGTGAAAATTGGTTGATAGCGAATGGTTGATTAGAATTGTTTGTGGTTGAAATTGATTGATTGTGGTTGAAAAATACCCGTTTGTGGTTGAGAATTATTTGGTTGAAACCACATAGGATTAGTTTGTGGAAAAGAAAAAAATAAACATGTCGCCTGCGTGCGAATTAGATGCATGAAATCCCCATTTTCAAAAGCTGCGAGGCTTTAAGGTAGAGCGAGGAGCCGTACTAGGGACGGTCCCGGTTTTAACTACCCTGCCGTTATGCTATCGAAATTTTCTGAAATATTGCTGTGTTGGATTTGAATTCATGTGTTAAATGTTGAAATAAAATTCATGTGTTGAATAGAAATTCATGTGTCGAATGTTGAAATAAATTCATGTGTTGAATGGAGTTCGTATATTGAATAAATTCTTTGAAAAATAAAAATAACATTTTTACCTTATATATAAACTATACAAAATAATCGTGTTTTGAAATAAATTGTTTTGCAATAAAAATCACATTTTTATTATATATATAAACTATATAAAATAATCGTGTTTTGAAATAAATTGTTTTGCAATAAAAATCACATTTTTATTATATATAAACTATATAAAATAATCGTGTTTTGAAATAAATTGTTTTGCAATAAAAAACACATTTTTATTATATATATAAACTATATAAAATAATCGTGTTTTGAAATAAATTGTTTTGCAATAAAAAATCACATTTTTATTATATACATAAAAATTATAAAAAATATTCATGTGTTGAATGTTGAAATAAAATTCATGTGTTGAATAGAAATTTCTGTGTGGAAATAAAATAAATAAAATTCATGTGTTGAATAGAAATTCATGTGTTGAATAGAAATTCCTATGTGGAAATAAAATAAACAAAATTCATGTGTTGAAATAAATATATGTTGGATAAAAATATCGTTTTTTTATCAAATATGTGAAGTAAAAATGGTTTTGAAGTCGAAGAATCGATTATATATATATATATAATTAAAATATATCGAATAACAAAGCTGCAGTTCGTGTTTTGAAACCGTGATTTCAAACGATTAGTGCGGGAGATCCGACCATCGGATTTTCCCAAAACCGAAACCGTTGGGTTCGCTTTGGAAATATTTTTCCAACTATACCCACTTTGTGAAAATCCAACAGTTGGATTGTCTAGAATGTTTAATTCAAATCAGAAGAAAAACAGCGCCAGAATCGATTATATATATATATATAATTAAATTAAATCGAATAACGACGATGTAGTTCGTATTTTGAAATCGAAACTTCAAACAAGTGTACCGGGAGATCCGACCTTCGGATTTTCCCAAAATTGAAACTGTCGGATTCATTTTGAAAAGATCTTTCTAATGATATAAAATTTGTGAAGATCCAACGATTTAATTTTCAGATATGTGTAAGTCAAATCTGAAGAAAAACAGCGCCACGGCCGCGTTATGGCCTGAAGCGTCGTTTGAATGAAATGGCTGTTTTTAAAATAAATAAAAATAGCGATAAATCGTGATAAAATATTATAAACGATATGGAATGGAAATAAACTGAATGTGCTCGGTTTATGTGATATTTGATGGTTGAATGTGTTTGGCGTGAATTGTTGTCGAATAATTTAACCATTGAAATGAATTGATTTAAATTCTAAATATACGTGAATTATTTGAAAAAGCCGAGTTAAATCTCATTTCAAATAATTGATTGGCTATAAGAAGTCGATGATGAAGACGGCGGTTGAAGTCCGGGGAACTTCACCTCGGTTGGATGGTCTCTGATGTCTTGATTGGGAGGCATCCCAAAATATAGATAATAAGTGGTGATCGTCCAGACGTGCTTGGAGATCGATGCATATGCGAGGTATATAGTGCCTATGGTTTCGTTCAGACCCAGAACGAACTTGCAAATGGACTGTGTGTCTGACATTGGATTTTGTTCTGTGCTGATTGATCTCTATTAAATATATGTCTGTTTAGCGGCGGAGAATTTAATCTCTTGCTTAACGCCCTTCTCTGAGACGTACGAGCTCAGAGGTTATATATCGATAGAAATCAATCGCATAGCGTGAATTGCCTGTGTAGCACGCATAAGCGGCAGATGATCAAGGCTTCTGTTGAAAAGCAAAGTCTTATGGTTGATGATCAAAGCACGGCCTGTGTGGCATAGCTTTGTGTATAACGTGAATTCGCGAGCCTCACACCCCGGTATGAGCCAGAAACGGGAGAGGACCTCAGGGAGAACATGCGTTTCCTTCTAGCTAGAGGTGGTGTCAGTGCTTAAACTGGATGACATATATATTATTTTCACCTGTGTGGTTGTTGCTTTTGCGAGGCGCCTCGGATGTATCGGTGACTATGTGAAGCCGATGGAGTCATAGGGCACATTTAAGCCCCAAAGAGTGGGGAAACGTAGTGTTCAGGCATAATAATCCACATTGGTGGACCGGCCCTGATGATCCAAGGGGCAGTTGCGGCTGTTCCTGAGACTTGGGCTAGAGAGTCTCGAAGTCGGTAAGGACTATCTTTTGCCTTGGTTCATGACGGAAATCCAATTCCCAAATACGTGACTTTGCGGTTTTGATTGTATACCTATATATGGCGACATAGTGGTATGGGGCATTAATGCCGTCTATGATTGATACTTATTATTTGAAATTGTTTTTGAAACATATAAACACAGTAATAATATCAAATGCTTTTGTTTTATTTGTATCAAGCATATTTTGGCCATTATAAGGTAAAAACTCAATCCTCCGGTTTGCGTTGCATTGTGTGATGGGAACTGAGTCTTATAATGGCTTCATTTTTATAAAAAGCATTGCGATGTTTAAAAGATTTACTTGTTTCAAGCACTGGCAATCCAATGGGGTAAACCCGTTCTGCGAAAATGGCGTGGTCCTGCGATTAGCCATATTATAAAATGTGTTAAGTAGATTTCTCATACCAGACCTTGTTGCAGTCATGATGGGGGGTTCTCACCATGTGGTTTGGTGGCGAACAGTGGGCTCTTACCCCCATATGTCCCTTGCGTGGGTTGGTTATTGTATGCTGATAGTCGAGAGGCTGGCCGTAAAACAAGTGGTACTGGGGGACCATTGTGAGCCACGGTGGGTTTTACCTACTGTACTGGAGGATGAGGGGATGGTTGCAAAGCCTACCGGATTTTGCGGTAACGTCACAACTTTGCTACAAGACGTGTGCAAAGGGGTTATAGATATTTGTAATTTTGGATTACTACTAAGAGAGTGGGTATTGACTATGGACCACTGCAGTGGGGTTAGAGGTTGTACGGAGTTGGACTCCATCAAGACCCCAAAAGGTAAATTGGTCGTAGTGATAGTTGTACGGAGTTGGACTCCGTCATGGCCTCAATGGTTCTGGTGATCAAAGTGGTGGATATCGTACGCTTTACGCAATGAGTGAGAGATGTGACAACGATTTCTATGTTTGATGTTTTCTATCACCATGAGACGCACACCCCCATTTTTATACTCTGTGTTAGTCTTACCTTAGAGTATTGTACGTCATGTTGTGCTAACTCTTTAGTTGCAGGTCCAGGTTTAGTTATGATTATTTATACCTATTATTATTTTATTTTGCTGCTATCGCTCATACCAGCCTTTTGTCTGACCCAGAGTTTTATGTCTCTTCTTATTACTCTGGGTGCTCCTAAACGAGCAGACTAGAGACAGTTTAGGTGGTTATACACGGGTAGTTGTCTGGTTACGAGCAGGAGGCTTCCACGTACTATATACATATGTTCTCCCTGTGTTGTTGTTGGTCACTGCTTTGGGCATTAGTAGTGCACCTGTTTTATTTCCTTTTTAAAGACAGTATTTTGAAGTTGTAATAATGGTTTGGATCATAAGCTATATTTTTGGATTCCGCTACTCTGGTGCATATGGTTTAGTTTTCAGCTTATGTACTGTCTCGCCTTTTTATATCAAGTTATGTTATTATTATATTTTATTCCATGCGCTATGAGATATACTACAGGTTCTTGGTGATTCATCATTTCAAATCCTTTCATTTAACGACCATCCCGTGCTAGTCAGGCATCGACACAATGCATTTCAGAGAAATGTCTGGTTAGTTCGGGTGGGCCATCACATAAACATTCAAATTAAATTTCAGATTTTATTCTGTTGAGTTCATAATAGTGCTATTACATTTTATTGTCGGTCGGTATGTAAAAATATGGGTTCATGGTTTCAAGTTATGTACCCCGATTTATTATTAAGAAGATAAGTACTGAACCAAATCAGAATCCATTTAAAAGAAATAAAAATCGCTTTATTTCACATTGCATTAATTTAAAAATCAACTCAAAATTTAATTTTTTGTACTAGTCTATAACCTATACGTAGCATAGGTTGACTAAATTCCCTTAGTGCTTAAGATTTCTCCCTATACAAAATCGCAACCCCTTCTAATTTTATTTTCCTCTTTGTTTAATTTTCTTTTGCTCCTCAGAAGGAAATCGAAGCTGCTCCTTTTCCTCTTCTAAAATAAAAAACCGTGATAATCTCACTTTAAAGTAAAATATGAATTGAAACTGCTATCCCCTTTTCAAATTCTCTCCCTCAATCAAAATCGATTTCCATGAAAAAAGAAGAAGCCGAATTCGAGTTCGAATCCAAGGCCTGATTCGCGAGCACGGTGATAGCGTGCATCTAGTATTACGATTGGATTGGGTTCGTCAATGTAGGAGTTGAGTTAGAAGATGACATCAGTTAGAAAATGGCATGACCTGGGGTGTAGCATTCATCGCTGATGGTGGTTCATCACTCGACGGTCGGAGTTGGCAGAGTTTTGGGGATTTAGTGTGTGCGATTTTGGGGGAAATGGATTCAACAATGGTCGCACCCTGTACTGGGTTTCAATACAATGATCCGGATTTCTGGTCAATTAATTTTAAATATTTAATATCGTGTTAAATATTGAGTTGATAATATACCTGAATTTTTATATTAAGTTATCGATTTAATAATCGATTTTGATTTAATATCAAATATATTAAATTATCGTAATACGAAATATAATTGAAATCAAAGTTAAAATCTTAACCAAAATGATTCAGATGATAAACAGGAATTTTATTTGACTATAAACGATAATAATAATTTATTATCGTTTATTTTATTTGTTTTTGAATTTAAATTATATTATATTATTTTATTCTGGTTATTTTATATATACGTTCAAATTAAATTTCGAAATTGTTGAGCTCAGAATATCATTATTACGATTAAATGTCAGTCTATAAGCTAAAATAGCGGTTCGTGATTTAAATTAATGGACCCCGAGATATTTGATTGTGGATAGGTTCGAAATCAAATCGATATCCATCTAAAAAGAATAAAAGTCCCTTTATGTCGAATCGGATTAAATATAAATCTAATCGTATTTAATTTAATGTACCATACACTGACCAAATTCCTTAATACCTAATTATTCTCTATCTATTAATAAACGCGATGACCCTGTTTCTTTTAATTTTTCTGCTCTATTGAAAATAAATTGATCGAAGCTTCAAATGGTTGTTCCCTTCTTTCCTTCATTCAAAACAATATTGAACCTACATCCTTTTACTTCTTCTGTATAAAATAAACAACAACGGTCTCCTTTCCTTATTTCATCCTCAGATAAAAATCGAAACCTCAGGGAAGTTAAGTTCGCGAGTTAGTTAAATCCTGACTCTTAAGGCCAACCGCAATTTTCCTGAAGCTAAAGGTCTGAAGCCTGATGTCAACTAGAAGCAACTCACGATTTATGGAAGGGATTGACATTGGAATTTGTCGTGAGTTTGTGTGAGGTTCGAACGAACTGATATTCGGTTATGGTATTTTGAGCTGATGTTGAACAGGGAGGAGATGTCGACATGGTTTAGGCACAGTGATTTCAGGGGAGTTGGATATGATTTGTGCGATGAAATGGAGGAGCTTGAGAGTGGTGACAACGAAGAAGCGCGGCGTTGGGTTTGTGATAGCAAGTGATGTTAACGGCCAAAATTTGGGGGTGGTTCGACATAGTAAGTGTCGATGTTGTTTTCTACTGTAGCAGTCTTTGAACGGGGGAAGTTGGGAATGGTGATTTGCATTAAATTTGCAATGGAATTTGGTATGTATGTGTGACGACCCCAAAACCTCGTACGACGGTGTCAAGGGTAATCTTTGGAATATAACACGTAAACAGATAATAGCATAACAGAATTAATTAAATACACCAGATAATGTACAATAGAATACACTGGATAAATAACAACATCAGAGTTACATAGTATACAGGATCATACTTAGTACAAATACAGTTCAGCTATACATACATGTCTACAGCGGAAAACAAAAATAATATGACAATAGGAGCTGAACAGCATAAAAAGAGATAAATGATAGAATCCATCTTCAGCTATCCAGAAAGAGCCTGCTAAAACCTGAACACAAGGCTGCCCGTGTAGAAAAAGGGGAACCCGAGTTTGCAAGTGAAACAAACTACGAGTCAGTCATGGGACTGGTATTAGAAATCTACTTAACACATTTTATAATATGGCTAATCATAGGACCACGCCACTTTCGCGGAACGGGTTTACTCCATTGGATTGCCAGTGCTTTACAACAAGTAAATCTTTTAAACAACGCAATGCTTTTTACAAAAATGAAGCCATTTTAAGACTCAGTTCCCATCACACAATGCAACACAAACCGGAGGATAGAGTTTTTACCTTATAAGCCAAAATATGCTTGATACGAATAAAACAAAAGCATTTGATATTACTACTAGTGTTTATATGTTTAAAAAACAATTTCAAATCATAAGTATCAATCATAGACGACATGAGCGTCCCATGCCACTATGTCGCCAAATATAGGTTTACAATCAAAACCGCACGGTGTCGTATTTGGAAATTAGATTTCCGTCATGAACCAAGGCAAAAGATAGTCCTTACCGACTTCGAGACAATCTAGCCCATGTCTCCGGAATAGCCGCAACTGCGCCTTGGAGCGATAGGGCCGGTCAACTCGATGTGGATTATAGTGCTTGAACAATGCGTTTCCCCGCCCTTTGGGGCATAAATGAGCCAACGAATGACTCCATCGGTCCCGGATTGACCGATATATCTGAGGCGCCTCGCAACAGCAACAACCACGTAGGTGAAAGTAATATAAATGTCAGCCAGTTTAAGCACTGACACCACCTCTAGCTAGAAGGAAACGCTTGCCCTCCTTGAGGTCCTCTCCCGTTTCTGGTTTATACCGGGGTGTGAGGCTCGCGAATTCACGTTATACACAAAGCTATGCCACACAGGCTGTGCTTTGATCATCAACCACAAGACTTTGCTTTTCAACAGAAGCCTTGATCACTGCATCTTAGCATGCCACACAGGCAATTCACACCATGCAACTGATGCCATCAATCACATAGAATGAATTCCAATGTCAGACACACAGTCCATTTACAAGTCCATTCTGGGTCTAAATGAAATCGGAGGCACTATGTACCTCGCATACCCATCGATCTCCACATACGTTTGGACGATCACCACTCATTATCCATATTTCGGGATGCCTCCCAATCAGGACATCAGTTGTCATCCAACCGAGGTGAAGATCTCCGGTCTTCAATCACCGTCTTCATCCTCGACTTCTTATCGTCGATTTAGTTATTCAGAATGGGATAAACTCGGTCTTTCTGAGCAACTCGCGTATATAATAAACAAGTGCTACACGAACACAACATACGCCTCATTCCAATTCATCATTCACTAACCGTAAATTAGTAAGAGAACGATTTCCCAAGTATTAAACTCGAAGGCCGAAACCAACATCAGATCAAAACCCATGAAACCATCCGACTTAGCTAACCTTCAGTTAGTTTATAAATTTCACATTCAACCATCAAATTTCCAATAAACCAGGTAAATTCAGTTTATTTCCATTCCATATTGTTTATACTATTTTATAACGATTTATCGCTATTTTTATTTATTTAAAAATAGCCAATTTATTCGAACGACGCTTCTGGCCATAACGCGGCCATGGCACAGTTTTTCTTCAGATTTGATTTACACATATCTGAAAATCTAACCGTTGGATCTTCACAAATTTTATATCATTAGAAAGATCTTTTCAAAACGAATCCAACGACTTCAGTTTTGGGAAAATCCGACGGTCGGATCTCCCTTTACACTCGTTTGAAATTTCGATTTCAAAATACGAACTGCAGCGTCGTTATTCGATTTAATTTAATTATATTTATATATATATATATATATATATATATATATATAATCGATTCTAGTGCTGTTTTTCTTCAGATTTGAATTAAACATTCCAGAAAATCCACCGTTTGGTCTTCACAAAGTTGGTGTCATTGGAAAGATATTTCCGAAGCGAACCCAACGGTTTCGGTTTCGGGAAAATTCGATGGTCGGATCTCCCGCACTAATCGTTTGAAATCACAGTTTCAAAATACGAACTGCAGCTTCGTTATTCGATTTAATTTAATTATATATATATATAGTCGATTCTGTCGCTGTTTTTCTTCAGATTTGAATTAAACATTCCAGACAATCCAACCGTTGGATCTTTACAAAGTGGGTGTCATTGGAAAGATATTTCCAAAGCGAACCCAATGGTTTCGGTTTCGGGAAAATCCAATGGTCGGATCTCCCGCACTAATCGTTTGAAATCACGGTTTCAAAATACGAACTGCAGCTTCGTTATTCGATTTAATTTTAATTATATATATATAATCTATCCTTCGATTTCAAAACCATATTCTTTTCATACATTTGATAAAAATGATATTTTTATCCAACAGACATTTATTTCAACACTTCACTATTTTTAACAATTCATGTGTATAATAAAAATGTGAATTTTATTGTAAAACAATTTATTTCAAAACACGACTATTTTATATGGTTCATATAGATGATAAAAATATGATTTTTATTATAAAACAATTTATTTCAAAACATGAATGTCATTTAACACATGAATTTATATTCAACACTTGAATTTCTATTCAACACATGAATTTCTATTCAACACACGAATATAGTTTCAACACATGAAAATAATTCTAACGCATGAATATTATTGAAAATTTCGGTAGCATAACGGTAGGGTAGTTAAAACCGGGACCGTCCCTAGTACGGCTCCTCGCTCTACCTTAAAGCCTCGCAGCTTTTGACAATGGGGATTTCATGCATCTAGTTCGCATGCAGGCGGCATGTTTATTTATTTTTCCACAAAACTAATCCTATGTGGTTTCAACCAAATAATTCTCAACCACAAACGGGTATTTTTCAACCACAATCAATCAATTTCAACTACAAACAATTCTAATCAACCATTCGCTATCAACCAATTTTCACACCAATCACAACCAATAAATATCATCCATGGTTTGTGGACGAGGGGCGTATATATATATATTTATAGGTATATTTCACTTCTATTCAACACATATATAATTTTTACAACGCATATATAACTAATACATCGAACGTACAACTTATACAACGCTTATACATGAGGTGTACAACACTTATATAACTCATACATCGACTATATAATTTATACATCGTCGTTTTCCATATCGTTTATAGTTCAGAAATCTCACATTGCTTTTCGTGTTGCCAAAATTTGTAGAAGTCTCAGAAAAATATCTGGTCTCTTCTAGAATGTAGAGGACGTCCTCACGGTCCCGTTGTCTCTTATTTCACTGGATTTCGATCACAAATGAAAAGGATACGATTTTTAGAAGTTTGCAACGCTTTAGAGTGTTAAAATCAGTTTGAAATTAACAAAGTCGTACCTCAGCTGAAAGGTTCGAAACTAGGTTTCGATTTTACTCGAAATCCGTGAAGCTTGAAGAGGATCGGGCAATGTAGTGTCGAAGGGGGAGGAGTGGCGCCCAGGCACCGGGGGGAGTTGGTCAGTTCGACGGTCGGAGGAGGGTACGACGGCTCTACGAAGGCGCTGACATTAGGGCGTCGTATCTGCTCCTACAGGCAACGATAGGTGGCGCTTTGGCTACGGATGTGGAGAGGAGACCGAGCTCTTCAAAATCCTCAACTGGGTCAAGGTCTGAAGATGGGAGCGATTGGAAATCGGCTGGGAAGGTTTGGACAACTTTCGTCGTTTATCGCGATGTCGGGGAGAGAGAATTTTTTTTTAAAATTTTGATTGGCCGGGAGCTATTTAAAGTTTTAAAAGAGGGGTTTCTAACACGACCTCCAATCCAAACCCAACGACTACTTCCCCTAGCTAAATACACCCATTCCGAACACAATGGGATATGTTTCGTAGGCCCGTTCGACTGTTTGAGTTAGTTTCTCTTCAAATTAAAATATAAAACATTCAATATTTGATTTGAATGTACATTTCAATTTGCCGGGGCCACATATTGATTCTAAAAATTCCCGAAAAATAAATCTAGCTATGTTTTGATGATATGGTCCCAACAAAACTAGCTTCGTCGAATTCTGAGACTGTTTGAAAAATGGCCCTTTTCTGGGCGGTCCAATTTAATAGAAATCGACCAAACACATTTTCCTTTGCCACGCTCACATACTAGCTTCAAAAATTATGAAATTTGAAACCTATCAATAATTTGACATCCCGGATCCAAAAAAAGTGGTTTCGTCGAATTCTAAGGTCGTTTGCAAAATGGCCACTTTCAAGGGCGATATATTCTCTATAGCGACCTTTTTGAAAATTCATTTGGCCATAACTTTTGACTCCCACTACGAAACTTCGATTTTTCAGATTCGTTAGAAAGATATTCACTAACAGATTTAAATATTTTTTGTTTCACTAAAATCCATTTTATTTTGCACCCGGTACAGTCAGTCAAATTTTGAATTCAAATTTTTAAACTACCGTGCCATTTCAGGCCTTGTTTATAATTAGAAATAATTATGTTCACTTTCAAACATCGATTCAAACTTACTTTTCATCATTATTATTTAAAATATTTATTTTAAATATTTAAAATCCACTAAAATAACCAATTTAAAAATTTTAAATTGGTTCAGAATTTCCGGGTTGTTATAGTACTATAAATTTTTAGAGGAAGTGGAAGATGTTTTCTATCGTAAGTCATACTATTGCAGTGAGATAAGGGCCAAGACGTGTTAGCAAGAAGGGTTGCTGTGTTCAGAGATAGTGGAGAATAGGTTAATTAGGTAATTTTAAATTTTAATTAATTTTAGTTAATTAAACATAATTATTCAAACTTATAATTTATTTAAATTATTTGTATGATGACAGATTTTAGTAAAACGAGCTATGTTGGACTCGTACTAGCGGTAACTAAGCAATGGTATTCAGATTGAAATAAATTACCAATTTAAAATCAAGGTGAGTAAATCTTAATCATATTTTTATTTAGAATTATTTTATTTGTTAAAATAATTATTTGTTGGTTATTTGCATGCACTGAAATATTGTTGTATTATTAAATATATATATTAGTTATTTAGGATTGGTGTTTGTGGTTATTATATATATATATACCGGTGATTGGATAGTTCTTGCAGTACCATTAGCGGATGACCGTATGCTCCCTACAATATGATAGTGGATGACCTTCTATACTGCGATATCCTGCCTCGAAGCAGAATGGGTATTATTTATGTTGGCTAACGTCTTTGGATGTAGGAAAACAGTTTGGAAGGATACAACTAGATTCCTCAAAATTTATTATTGTTTGTTTTCATATATATTTATCTTATATGATATGTTAGAAAACCCGTGATGGATAATGGGGTGTTTTGATTGTTTAAATATAAGTGGGCTAAATGTTGATTTATAAAAATATCGTGAAAAGGGAATTTTGAGAATTAAACGGGAAAATCTATTTTCTAAAATAGAATTTGAATTTCGAATGGACTATAAAGATTTAACTTGTTTTGAATAAATAAAACAAGTATCGAAATTTATAAATGTTGTTTATAAATTAAATAATACATGAAATTGAAGCATTTAAATTCATAAACGATGTTTATTAATTAAATAATGCGGGAATTGAATTTATAAACAACGTTTATAAATGAAATGGGAAAATTATCCTTTAGATAATTTAGGAAATGTAAATTCAAATGTGAATTTAAATGAGGAAATTTATTTTTTCAAAGTAGAAATTATATTTCAAAAATGGATTTGAAATCCAGACTTGTTTAAATATATAAATAAGTAAAATAAGTGATGTTTACAAAGAAAGGTGAAAGATTATCAACTTGATAATTTAAATATTTAAATTCAAATATGAATTTAAAATGAGAATTAGGAACCGTGTTAAAAAGTGAAATGAGGAAATCTATACCGATGTTCGCGATATTAATTAAAATAAATCCAAATGGATTTATGCTTAGAATTCGACTATGTCGAATTTATAAACATAAATTATATTGAGAAAGGGTATTTAAATTGTATTAAAATTGAAATTTAAAATAAAAATAAATTATGTTTATGTATATATATATATATAAGTTATAATCAATAAGATATTCCAAAATAGAATTGGGTTTCAAATAGATTTGAAATGCAAACTTGTTTTAAATAATAAAATAAGGAAGTTAAATTTATAAACTACGTTTATAAATTAAATGAGATAATTATCATTGGATAATTTGAAATTATAAATTCAAATATGAATTTAAAAGTGATTTGGGAAGTGTTCTGAAACAAAATGATGGACAATATTCTAAAATTCAGAATATAAACTAAATTGAGAAAAATCCAATGGATCTATAATTAAAATTTGATTATAACGAATTTTATAAATAATTTATTTATTAAGGAATTGGAATTTAAGTTGTAAATGAAATTATAAATGGGTTATGAATTTTATATGAAGTAATCGAGGATTTTGGAAAATAGAGTTGTTAAGTCAAAATTATAAAATGGGTTTAATTTATATTAAAATAAGGTAGAAATTTATATTATAAATGAAGTTTAAACATTTATATTTAAATATAATTAAAACGAACTCGCTGCAACGCGATTGTTCGTAAATTGGCGTTTCGAACTTTAATTGAGTATATAGAACTCAATTTAAGTCGAAATTCTTTGAAACAAGAATCATCAAGAACGATTGGATAATAGTTTCCTAATAGGATAGAAAAATCTGTATTTTGTTGAATAGATTTTGGAATATGTCAAAATCAATTTTCCAGAAAAACGGCACCATAACCATTATAAAACCATAACAATTTATTTAAATAAATAGAAGGATTTTTAGTAAATAAAATCTGAATTTCCAATAGAAAATCCAGACTTGAGATATAAAATAAATATAAACTCAAATGGAGTAATAGAACTGATTTTTGAAACGAAAACCAGATTTTTAATTATTGAATAAAATTATCTAATTTGCAGAATAATTAGTTCATCGAGTTTTCAATCGAAATTTGGCATTGGATAAGTGAATGGGGTTTATAAATTCATATTCGAAATCGAATATGAAACTCGGGTTGAAAATGGAACTAGATTGGTTTTTAAGTAAAATAAAAATATATCCTAAAGTGATATGTTCCATTAAAAGCATGAAATGGGCAAAGAGTTGAAAAAAGATAAATTAGAAAATTGAGTTAAAAATGGTCGAATTGAGTTGAAACGAATTGGGAATGGACTTATATGGGTTAGAAAGATATGGAATAAAGTGTATGAAGATTTTAATTTGAGTGCCCGATAAAAAGGTACACAATTAAATTCCATATGAGATTTTATGCGTTGAACCGACAAGCAGCTTGGCTTTTTGACTTCTTTTTAAATGGAAAGGGCCTAGAGAGGCGAGTTGGAGTTTAAGCTATTGACTAGTACAAAGGAAGTGATGGCAAAATTTTCCAAAAATTTAAAGAGTTGGAATATTTTTAAGATAATTTGATAACTTGAAATCAATATATCGATATAAATAGGATTCGTTAAGAAAACAAAATTAAAATAGAATATTATAAACAAAAAGGAAATCTATAAATTAAATCTGGTAAAAATAAAAAGAGAAAGTATGCACGTTTTAAAAATGAATAATTGGTTTTTAAGGTATTGATTATTCGAGGTAAGTGGTCTTGTCTGTTTTGAAGTTAAGGATGCTTTCAGTCAAGGTCTGAGAGGTAATTATACTCCAACTTGATTAATTTCATTATTAACTGATAAATAGCAAGATTCAATCTCGAAGATCAATGTTTGAATAAGATTTAGTTGAATGCAGTATTTTGGGTTGTTGTAACGATGTTTTACATAACATTCATTTTAACCCAAGCAAATGGAATTTTGGAAATATAATAATAAATATTTCCTAAGTGGAGAAATGAATGATCGTGAAAGGAAGAAGTAATTGGAATGTCTTCCAATTATAAATATGAGATATTTTCTAAGTATAGAAAGTAAAAGAAGGCGATATATGGAAATGTTTTCCAAATAGCGTAAGAGGCCAAGATGATTTTTTTAAATATTGTGTTAGCAAATATTGATAAGGAAATGGAGAAGTGATTAAATTAACAAAATATTAATTAAGTGGCCTGGTGATTTGTTTGATGTTTTGGGTGAATGTTTGTTTTTCTTTGAAAGTTAAATGACCAACTCTAACACCCCGTAATTCTGTTAATATTAATATTCACAAATTAAAGAATAACTAATCTCAGACGTGAGAATTGTGGGAAATAAGTTGCGCCATTGTGTTCGTCTCAGAATTCTGGTTGAAATAGAGTCCGAGTTTGCGTGATTTGGACTTCGTATGAAGGAGATATGGCCATCGGAAGTTTCAGAAAATTCGAAGTCAAACAGGCCAGGCGGGAAATTTCCCGCCCAGCACCCAGCTCGACTGGGGAGTCGATTGGCGGTCGACACCCCCAGGACCAGGTCAACTGCACAGTCGACTTGGGTGTCGACCTGGTCCAGTCGGCCAGGCAGAGCCCAATCTTGAGCTGCTGATGTGTCTTTAGGGCTGAGTTGGCTAATTTAACGGTTCAGGTAAATTCTGAGTTGATCTGACGGTCTAAATAAATCCTAAACTCTATATATACCTAGGTAGTCTCTCACTCTAAATTCACATGAAAGATAGAATAGCCGCCGTCATGCCGTCGCCATGGAACTCAGTGTAGCCGCCGCCAACTAAAAAGGAAGAAAGCTAATCTAAACTAATTCTATTCAACTCTAAAGCAAATCAAGACTCTCTTTCTTCTATAATTGTGAGTATGATGATCTTAATAAGATTATTAGCAAACTAATTAGATTAAGACGTGATATGGATCATAAGAAAATGATGTGAATTGTCATATATGTTGTTGTAAACCTTATGCTATCATGTATGTTGTAAATCCTATGTTATGTGATGATGATATCCTATATGTTGTAAATCATGCTATGATGATATTATATATGTTGCAAGTTTCTATGCTAAGTTGCGATGTTACAAATCCATGATGTTATTATGTTTTAGTTAGCTTATGAATCATGATGTTGATTATATATGTTTTTGGGCTATGATGATTCACATGATAAATCACATGCACCTATGCAAGTTTAGATTTATTAGTATGTATAATCTCACATATTGTATGACATCTATTTAGATCTAGAATTATGACATCTATTTAGATCTAGAATTATGCTATGACATGTGTGAGTTCTATGTGTTAGATGCTAGTTCACACCATAATTATGTTGCATAAACCACATATGCAAGTTTATACATGAACTTGGGTTATGATCATATTATGTAAGTTGTGACATTTAACCAAACAAGTTGACACCTTTAGATCCATGACATGTGTAGTTTTATGCAAGTTTCACCCCTATTATGATTAGATCTATTTTATTTGTCTATATATTGTGATAATTTATCTTTGTGATATGAGTTAGAATATTCGAGTCTAACGTATATTTTGCGTTGAATAAGCGAACGTATAACATGGGGTAGGGGTAATATTAAGGATTTAATATTAAGAAATTGGGGTGCAATTGATATGATTTTGCATACCGTAAGTGGATGGCCATAATTGAGTCAATTATGGACATCATTAAAATTGGAATTAATTAATGATTTGAATAGGGATATATTTAAAACTGGGGTAAAAGATTATAAGTGTTAATCAATGCTTAGGACACGAGGTTGGACTCGTTTGTGACGTAAAACTGCCCGGACCCGCCCGGCGAATCGAGTAGTCACAATGTCAGCCCAATGTGAGAGGTCCTAAGCCCAAATTAAAGCATAACAGTTGTAAAGACACGAGGTTAGACTCTTTTATGGTGTAAGACTGCCCGGACCCGCCCGGCGAATCCAGCTGCCATAAATGCCAGTCTAATGTGAGAGGTCTTTATGAGGTTATGGCCTGAATGAATTAAGAAATACTTAACCAGATAAATATGTGAAGTGGGACATGGGGGTTAAGTAGGTGCCTTGGGTGGCATGAGGAATCTAGTGGGTGCCTTTAGTGGCATTTGAAATACGATTAGTAAGACTTAACCAAACACACATGTAAATGAACATGACTAAGAAGAGGGTTAAGTGGGATATACTAGTGGGGACAAGCTTAGGTGGATAGCTTGTGGTAAGTAATTGGGGGGCCATTTCAACCAGTAACCCAAACGTATCTTTGTGGGCTCGACCCAAGTCGAGGACGGGACACGCATACTGGGCTTGACTATAAGAGGCCAAACGGGTTAGCGGTGGCAACGCAAGTCCAACGGGTTTCATATGCGTATGTGGACCCGGGCTGGTAGGTAAGACGTTGTTGCATCGTGTAGGTATAAGCCGTGCATCCTTAGGCTGTATCGGGTTGCCACTTTAGGGGAGTGATACACCCCACTGTGGGTCCAGCACGGGTATCTACGAGTAGGGAGCCGATCGAAAGTGGGTAGTGGGGTACACCTAGCGGAGATAGGGGCAGGCGGCACCTATGTAGTCAACTAGGGGTACACTAAGTTATTTATAAAATTTCTAAGTGAAGCAAGTGGGATCAACCTTTAGGGTGACTGGTGTGGTGCAGTGTAGTAATTATTCGTTAGTATTAGGTGTGCCTTTAACGTTATCTTTATCTTCTCTTCCATACCCAATAGTTCATAGACATTTCCTTGTTTTCCAGCTTATGCCTTAGTCTAGTTATTTTGATAATAGTATTGTTAGAATTATCATACTCGCCAGACTTTATGTCTGACCCCCTCTATTTCTATCTTTTTCCCGCTCCAGGTCCTCAGGGTGGACCCAGCTTTAGTGGAGTCTGATTGAATTGCTTATTCTCTCTTTTGGAAAGCTTGGACCGTTGAAGTAAATTCCAGCTTGTTATCTTCTTTAATGGCTATTTATGTAATGGGATTATGTATTTTGTTTTATCAAGATGGATATTGTACTTGACTCTGATTTATGGTTTTATGATGTAACAAACATGTTTAATTTCCGCTGCAATGAAATAAAGTTTTAGATTTCGAAGTACTACTTATTATCTGTCTTGTTGTACTTTTTCTGTTCTATATTCACTTAAAACCCCCATGGAAGTTAATGCATTCCCTTTGTGAGTGACATTAATGGACGTGGGGTGTTACACGTGGTATCAGAGCTTAAGGTTACCAGAACAGATAATTTTTTTAGAAAAACTATTTTTCTAAAGTATTTTTGGAAGAAGTGTTTTCAAAAACATGTCTTGATGAGTAATTTAAAGAGGAAAGTTTTTATGAAAAACATAATCCCCAATAGCCATATATCTTTATCTTTCGAATTCTCCATTTTGAACCTTTCCTTTTTCGTTTCAGCATGGCTGAAGATCTTAACCTTCCGGAGGGTGTAACGATACCAGGATGGTATAGGAGGTTATTAGAGGCTAGGGCCGCTGCAGTTCCAGCCAATGTTCCTCCACCACTAGTTGCACCCGCTCCTCCTCCTCCTCCCCCTCCTCGCGCTGATACTTTTGCAAAGACATGCAAGGAATTTAAGGCTATGGGTGGAAAACCTTTCAACGGTCAGAAACGTTTGTGGAAGCTAGAGATTGGCTTAAAGAGGTGGATGAATTGCTAGAAATCTTTGAAGTAGAAGAAGGGAGGAAAGTCAAATTAGCAGCTTGGTTAATGAAGGGAGAGGCCTCGTTTTGGGGGGAGGTCACTAATGGGGAGCGTCCTGTTGATTCTTGGGCGGAATTCAGACGTAGGTTTGAGGCAAAGTTTCTCTCAAGGGCAGAAGAGAATCTATACATGGAAAGGTTCTTGACATTGAAGCAGGGAAATCTATCAGTGAAAGAGTACGTTAACAAATTTAACCAATTGGCAAGGTTTGGCTTAGATTTGGTGAACACGCAGGAGAAGAAGGCACTGAGGTTCGTTAATGGCTTGAATGAGCCATTGCAGGGGTTGGCTATGACCCACATCCCTATGGGGGCCACCTTTGAGAAGCTAGTAGACATGGCACTCATGCACGAGGAGAAAGGCGCTAATGATAATAAGGCACCCGAGAAGAAAGGGGATCAGAAGAAACCACAACAGCAAAACAAGAAGGGTGGAAAAGACAATAATGGCAAAGGAAAGAAAAGATGCTTTAACTGTGGGACACCAGGCCATCTCAGCAAGGATTGCAGAAAGAAAAAGAAGACTGGCTGTTTTCACTGTGGTGAAGCGGGACATCTAGTGAAGGACTGCCCAAAGAAGGGGCAGAGGGCAGGGTCTACCTTGGGAGGACAGGTGCAGGCTCTTATGGCACCAGGGAAGGCAAGGGGACAAGTTCAGGCTCTCGCGGTCCCACCGCTGCAAGAACGAGGTAGAACCATTTCTGTTGAAAGCTTAGTTTTTCTGTTTGATCATCCTATCCATACTTTATTCGATTCGGGCGCATCGCATTCGTTTATCTCTACATCATTAGTTGAATCACTGCACTTAAACACCAGTTTAATAGAGGATCCCTTAGTTGTTTTGAATCCAATTGGGGGCTCAGCTTATTTGTCCATGATATGTTTGGATTTGAAAATTTCTATACTTAGCGTTGGGTTTAGATGTGATGCTTATGTTTTGGGCTTCACGGGCTATGGGCTAATTTTAGGAATGGATTGGTTATCCAGAAATGGGGTCGTTCTTGATTGTGAAAGGAGAGTAGTTAGGCTCATGACTCGCCTTGGCAACACTCTCGAAATCTTTTGTAATCCCATAAATTCCGTTATGCTAAGTTATCTAGAATCGCTTGACGCGTCAGTGGAAAATCTACGATCTGTTAAAGTAGTCCAAGAATATTCAGATGTGTTTGAGGAGGTGAAGGGCTTGCCTCCAAAGCGGGAGATAGATTTTCGAATATATCTTGTGGATAATGCAAAACCAGTATCTTTGCCAGTACGCCACATGGCTCCTTGTGAAAGAAGGGACTCAATAAGCAAGTGAAGGAGTAGCTTGAGAAGGGGTTCATAAGACGAAGTATATCGGAGTGGGGTGCTCCAGTAGTATTTGCCACGAAGGCGGACGGGTCCCTTAGACTTTGTGTGGACTATAGAGAACTTAATAAGCTTACTAAGAAGAACATGCACCCACTGCCGAGGATTGACGATCTCTTCGATCAGTTAGTTGGCGCCTCAGTGTTTTCGCAGTTGGACTTAGCCACTGGTTTCCATTAGTTGAGAGTGGCTGAGGATAGCATAGACAAAACTGCCTTTAGGACTCCGGACGGTTTCTATGAATGGCTAGTGATGCCCTTCGGTTTGACAAACGCCCCCGCATACTTTGTTGATTTGATGATTAGGGTGTTTAGGGAGTACCTTAATAAATTCGTGGTGGTCTTTGTAGACGACATCTTGATCTTTTCTAAGAATGAATAAGAGCATGCCCTACATCTTAGGGAAGTGTTGGAGACTCTACGAGCGCATAACCTTAAAGCTAAATTTACTAAGTGTCACTTCTGGAGAGAGGAATTGCGATTCTTAGGGCACGTGGTTTCCAAAGAAGGGATAGCTGTTGATCCCGCGAAGGTGGTGGCCATCCAAGATTGGAAGGTCCCTAAAAATGCTACCGAAGTAAGGAGTTTCTTGGGGTTGGCTGGCTACTATAGGAAGTTTATCAAAGACTTCGCAAAAATATCATCTCCATTGACACGCCTGACGAAGAAGAACCTAGTCTTCGTGTGGGACGTAGATTGTGATGATGCGTTCCAACGTTTAAAGAGAGCTTTGACCTCAGCTCCAGTCTTAGTGCTGCCAGACGGGAGTAAGCCATTTACTGTTTATACTGATGCTTGTGGGACAGGTCTAGGCGTAGTCTTAATGCAAGAGGGAAGGGTAATAGCCTATGGTGGAAGGCAGTTAAGGGTGCATGAGAAAAATTACCCTACACATGACCTAGAGTTAGCCGCTATTGTTTTCGCGCTTAAGTCTTGGCGCCATTATCTTCTTGGGGAGAAATTCAAATTGTTCACTGACCACAAATCGCTAAAATACTTGTTCTCTCAGAAGGACTTGAACTTAAGGAAGCAAAGGTGGATGGAGTTCTTAACGTCCTACGATTTCGAAATAACATATACCCCTGGCAAGGGTAACATGGTGGCAGACGCCTTAAGTAGGAAAAGGTTGTCCTTGAGCCTATTGTTTGTTGAGCGGCGAAACTTAGAATTCATCTCTATTTTGACTTTAGACCTTCCGTTGACTTTGTACCCGGTTTGCTAGCATCCTTGGAGGTCAGACCTACGCTTTTGGGATGGATTGGTGAGGCACAACGAGACGACCCACAGTTGGTTGAGTTAGTAGAAAAGCTCAAAAGAGGGGAGTCATCAAGCCATCTCCGTAGGTATACCCTGGATGATAAGGGATGGTTATGTAGGGATAGTATACTTTGTGTACCTCGAGACGAAGGTTTGAGGAAGGCTATTCTTGACGAAGCACATCATTCGAAGATGACCATTCATCCCGGCGGGGACAAGATGTACAAAGACATGAAGCGAGTTTTCTTTTGGGCCGGTATGAAGAGGGATGTGGCCGAGTATGTTGCTAGATGCTTGGTATGCCAACAAGTAAAAGCAGAGCAAAAGAAACCCGGTGGGTTGCTTCACCCATTGGAGGTTCCACTATGGAAGTGGGAAAGTGTCTCGATGGACTTTGTGGATGGATTACCAAGATCAAGGAAGGGTAATATTGGGATTTGGGTTATAGTAGACAGACTTACTAAGAGCACCCATTTTATTCCCGCGAAGAGTAAGAGGACTGCTCCATGGTTAGCTTCTGTATACGTCCGAGAGATAGTTCGTTTGCATGGTGTTCCTTCTAGCATAGTAAGCGATCGCGATCCTATCTTCACTAGCGAATTTTGGAGGAGCTTACAAGAAGCGGTAGGGACTCAGTTATGTTTGAGCACCGCATATCCTCCTCAGACGGACGGCCAGACTGAGAGGGTGAATCGCATTCTAGAGGATCTTTTGAGGCTATGTATCCTAGACTTTGGGGGTACATGGGAAGAGCATCTTCCATTGGTAGAGTTCGCATATAATAACAGCTTTCGATCTAGCATTGGCATGGCACCTTTCGAAGCTCTTTATGGACGACCTTGTCGTTCACCTACATGTTGGTGGGAATCTACGGATAAGATCTTACTTGGGCCCGATATGATTAGAGAGACTTCGGAAAAGATCGACTTGATTCGAAGGAGGATGAAGACGGCGCAAGATAGGCAGAAATCTTATGCAGACAAAAGGAGGACAGATCTTGAGTTTGATGTTGGGGACATGGTCTTTATCAAAGTGTCTCCATTACGGAATGTTGTTCGCTTTGGGTCCTTTGGGAAATTAGCACCAAGGTTTGTAAGGCCGTTTCCTATTAAGGAGAAGGTTGGACAGATGGCGTATAGAGTGGAGTTGCCTGAGAGACTTAGTGGTGTACACGACGTATTCCATGTGTCACATTTGAGGAAGTACTTGCACGAGACCGTGGAAGTGGTAGAGCCGAGCTTGCTTAGAGAGGTGGAGATAGAGCGTGATGCGACGATTCGACGAGCTCCTACATGCATTCTTGGGTCGGAGATCAAGAAGTTGAGGAATCGAGAGGTCAGACTAGTCAAAGTGCAATGGGGAGATGATGAGAGCAACGCTACTTGGGAGACAGAAGTGAAGATGCGTTCGTTGTACCCTTTTCTTTTTTAGGGTATGTCTTTATCTCTTAGCTTGTACTTATCTTATCTTTAGTATGTCCTCTCGCTAGTATCTTTGACCTTTAGTTAAGATAATCCTATGGTTGAAACATGTGTTTGAGACATGTTATGTATGATGGATGCAAAGTGGATGCAAGTGTTTGCTAGTGGTTGCTCGTGGACGCATATACACACACTATTAGGCACTAGACCGGCTCAGTCACTTCATATTGCATATTTCATATACATGGATGTATTTAGTAAAATGGATGTATGAGGATTTTTTTTATCATATGGATGCTGCATTCAGATGATGATTGTGCATGCATACAGAGATAATATGTAGCATTAAGAAACTTTTGCATACATAATGGACGCATGGCACTATCATGATTTGCATTAAGGAGGTCAACTGAATCAGTGGACCGCCTGATTCTGCATTAGATATGGACATATACACACACTGTGCATTTAAAAATGAAAGCATTAGAAGTCTATAAGGACAATGGATGCCTGTGTTTGATGGTTGAGTAGATGGACGATTGGATATTAGGATATACATTCTTCTTGACTTGAAGATTTCGGGGTCGAAATCCTTTAAGGAGGGGAGAATGTAACACCCCGTAATTCTGTTAATATTAATATTCACAAATAAAAGAATAACTAATCTCAGACGTGAGAATTGTGGGAAATGGGTTGCGCAATTGTGTTCGTCTCGGAATTCTGTTTGAAATAGAGTCCGAGTTTGCGTGATTTGGACTTCGTATGAAGGAGATATGGCCATCGTAAGTTTCAGAAAATTCAAAATTCAAAATTTGAAGTCAAACAGGCCACGAGGGAAATTTCCCGCCCAACACCCAGGTCAACTGGGGAGTCGACTGGGCAGTCGACACCCCCAGGACCAGGTCGACTGCACAGTCGACTTGGGTGTCGACCTGGTCCAGTCGGCCAGGTTTTGGAAGAGCCCAATCTTGAGCTGTTGATGTGTCTTTAGGGCTGAGTTGGCTTATTTAACGGTTCAGGTAAATTCTGAGTTGATCTGACGGTCTAAATAAATCCTAAACTCTATATATACCTAGGTAGTCTCTCACTCTAAATTCACATGAAAGATAGAATAGCCGCCGTCATGCCGTCGCCATGGAACTCAGTGTAGCCGCCGCCAACTAAGAAGGAAGAAAGCTAATCTAAACTAATTCTATTCAACTCTAAAGCAAATCAAGACTCTCTTTCTTCTATAATTGTGAGTATGATGATCTTAATAAGATTATTAGCAAACTAATTAGATTAAGATGTGATATGGATCAAAAGAAAATGATGTGAATTGTCATATATGTTGTTGTAAACCTTATGCTATCATGTATGTTGTAAATCCTATGTTATGTGATGATGATATCCTATATGTTGTAAATCATGCTATGATGATATTATATATGTTGCAAGTTTCTATGCTAAGTTGCGATGTTACAAAGCCATGATGTTATTATGTTGTAGTTAGCTTATGAATCATGATGTTGGTTATATATATTTGGGCTATGATGATTCACATGATAAATCACATGTACCTATGCAAGTTTAGATTTATTAGTATGTATAATCTCACATATTGTATGACATCTATTTAGATCTAGAATTATGACATCTATTTAGATCTAGAATTATGCTATGACATGTGTGAGTTCTATGTGTTAGATGCTAGTTCACACCATCATTATGTTGCATAAACCACATATGCAAGTTTATACATGAACTTGGGTTATGATCATATTATGTAAGTTGTGACATTTAACCAAACAAGTTGACACCTTTAGATCCATGACATGTGTAGTTTTATGCAAGTTTCACCCCTATTATGATTAGATCTATTTTATTTGTCTATATGTTGTGATAATTTATCTTTGTGCTATGAGTTAGACTATTCGAGTCTAACGTATATTTTGCGTTGAATAAGCGAACGTATAACGTGGGGTAGGGGTAATATTAAGGAATTAATATTGAGAAATTGGGGTGCAATTGATATGATTTTGCATACCGTAAGTGGATGGCCATAATTGAGTCAATTATGGACATCATTAAAATTGGAATTAATTAATGGTTTGAATAGGGATATATTTAAAACTGGGGTAAAAGATTATAAGTGTTAATCAATGCTTAGGACACGAGGTTGGACTCGTTTGTGACGTAAAACTGCCCGGACCCGCCCGGCGAATCCAGTAGTCACAATGTCAGCCCAATGTGAGAGGTCCTAGGCCCAAATTAAAGCATAACAGTAGTAAAGACACGAGGTTAGACTCTTTTATGGTGTAAGACTTCCCGGACCCGCCCGGCGAATCCAGCTGCCATAAATGCCAGTCTAATGTGAGAGGTCTTTATGAGGTTATGGCCTGAATGAATTAAGAAATACTTAACTAGATAAACATGTGAAGTGGGACATGAGGGTTAAGTAGGTGCCTTGGGTGGCATGAGGAATCTAGTGGGTGCCTTTAGCAGCATTTGAAATACGATTAGTAAGACTTAACCAAACACACATGTAAATGAACATGACTAAGAAGAGGGTTAAGTGGGATATACTAGTGGGGACAAGCTTAGGTGGATAGCTTGTGGTAAGTAATTGGGGGCCCATTTCAACCAGTAACCCAAACGTATCTTTGTGGGCTCGACCCAAGTCGAGGACGGGACACGCATACTGGGCTTGACTATAAGAGGCCAAACGGGTTAGCCGTGGCAACGCAAGTCCAACGGGTTTCATATGCGTGTGTGGACCCGGGCTGGTATGTAAGACGTTGTTGCATCGTGTAGGTATAAGCCGTGCATCCTTAGGCTGTATCGGGTTGCCACTTTAGGGGAGTGATACACCCCACTGTGCGACCAGCACGGGTATCTACGAGTAGGGAGCCGATCGAAAGTGGGAAGTGGGGTACACCTAGCGGAGATAGGGGCAGGCGACACCTATGTAGTCAGATAGGGGTACACGAAGTTATTTATAAAATTTCTAAGTGAAGCAAGTGGGATCAACCTTTAGGGTGACTGGTGTGGTGCAGTGTAGTAATTATTCGTTAGTATTAGGTGTGCCTTTAACGTTATCTTTATCTTCTCTTCCATACCCAATAGTTCATAGACATTTCCTTATTTTCCAGCTTATGCCTTAGTCTAGTTATTTTGATAATAGTATTGTTAGAATTATCATACTCGCCAGACTTTATGTCTGACCCCCTCTATTTCTATCTTTTTCCCCCTCCAGGTCCTTAGGGTGGACCCAGCTCTAGTGGAGTCTGATTGAATTGCTTATTCTCTCTTTTGGAAAGCTTGGACCGCTGAAGTAAAGTCCAGCTTGTTATCTTCTTTAATGGCTATTTATGTAATGGGATTATGTATTTTGTTTTATCAAGATGGATATTGTACTTGACTCTGATTTATGGTTTTATGATGTAACAAACATGTTTAATTTCCGCTGCAATGAAATAAAGTTTTAGATTTCCAAGTACTACTTATTATCTGTCTTGTTGTAATTTTTCTGTTCTATATTCACTTAAAACCTCCATGGAAGTTAATGCATTCCCTTTGTGAGTGACATTAATGGACGTGGGGTGTTATGCCAACTATCAAAGTATTTGCCAATATCGTTGTCAATATGAAGAGACCAGTTGGATTATTATTCGAGAACCACTCCGTGTTGGCAGCAGCGTTGTGAATCAGATTATATAAAGATAATCGAAGATAGAGTAAAGTGCAACGGCTTTTTCTGTTAATCCTAAGGTGGATTTGCCTAAGGTGGATTAATGGAAATTGTGCCTTCAGTTTCGTTCAATCCCAGAACGAATGTGTATGGACGAATGTCTGACAGAGTATTTCCAATTATCGCATATGTTGGTCAGTATATATGTATGGTGGCGGAGAATTTATTCTCTTTGCGCAATATTTAGATTATATTTGTGCAAATCAATTAGTGGTTAATGGAACTGGCAATGTGGCATTCAAAGTGATTGTGTTATCAATGAAAGGCAAGCAATCGTAGCCTCAAGCCTCAACAATCGAGAAATGACAAAAATCGGGCAGGCAACATGGCTAAGTGGGTAGCTCCTAATTAGGGTGTATTATCACCTGTCTAGAGGAAATTCATTCCATTCTTTATTCTATTCGATGCTTTTCCATTCGGGAAAACGGTTGCTAATACCACATGTTGGTGATATACATTCGATACACTCAAGCGAAATCAGTGGCCGGTCATGTGTGGTTGGGTTACAAGATGTTCTTGTTGAACCCAGTGTATTCGTCTCTAGAGATACACTATCGGAAGGTGGTTCCATACCTTGTCATAGTTGGAAATCCAATCCCCATATAAGTGCTTGCGGTTTTGATTGTATATTATCTATGTATAGCATGAGATGCAAACGTTCCACAAGTTTGTTATTTATTTTATTTAGACACTATTGTAATATCAAAAGAGTTTTGATATAAAGATTATCGTTTCTTTCAAAAGAATTTTTGAAAGTTTAATCAAATGTTTTGGATTCTCATAAGGGAAAAACCCGTTCTATGTTATAAGGCCTGGTCTTATGAGATATCGTTTATTTTCTCAAACCGTTTTAAATTGTTTACTCATACCAGTCCCATGACTAACCTAGAGTTTATTTTATTTGTTTAACCTAAACTCTTAGGTGCCCAAATATGTACGGGAACTCAAGTAGTTCAGGATTTTACAGATTTATCTGAAGGAGCATGGAGCAGGAGGCTTCAATATTGATATTTAGAGTTTATTCTACTGTGTTGTATTTGTGGTATACTATAATAATGTATGTAAGTCCAAATGCAGTTGTATTTTAAATGTGATTATTTATATATTATATTTTATTCCGCTGCGATTGTGAGATTCTATGTTGTTTTTGTTCTTCTTCCATCTTTTTCTACTTATTTTACAATGATTCATATTTCTATACAATTTGGGTTGGATGTGTGATGTATGTAGTCAACTCAAATAGTACAGATTTGCGGGTTGTTACAGTTGGTATCAGAGCTTAGGTTGAGCGAACACCTAGGCTTTGGTGGGTGATTACTCATTAGAGATAAGGTCAGTAGTACCCTAGAATAAGATGAGTGTGTGTGTATATGTATATATGAGAGACAATATTTGTTAATTGATATAAAAATGTTTTATATTGCGTTGGCTAGTCTGTTGAGTGGTTTATGACTTATGATTGAATCGTGGGATGCCACGAAGTTAACAAGAATTTCAAAACACTTAAATAGAAAATCCGACATGCGAATGTTTTAAAATGGGTAAATTAAATAATTTTACCCAAAACTATATTTCGATATGAAATAATAATTTTCTGAAATTATTATATTATATGGATGTGTTAGTTGTTGTTATAATCAAATGTGATTATAAAATTGAAATGGTTATGTATAACCAAATAGAATTTGTATATGAATGAAATATATACAAATGAGATGAATTAAATTGAATTCAAATCAAAATTCGGAATTCAATCCCGGGAAGTTAGAAAATATTTTCTGAAGTATATTAAAATAATAAGCTTTGTTTTGGTGGGGTTTTCGAATAAAGACCATTTCTGAATGGATTTTGAAATTGTCAAAGCATTGAACTCACTTCAGTGGTTAGGAAATAATTCTGATGATAATTACAGCATCATCAGTGTTCATTTTCGAGTTTCTAAGTGATGGATTGCTTCCTTAGAAAATTAATGTTGGAAATTGGTTTGAGAGAAAACAAGCTGGTTTGAAAATTCAAATATTTGGAATTTGAAATGGAAATAAATATATATGTATATATTTATGTGATTTCAGAACGACTTGAAATGGAAACCCACGAATTAGAATTATGGAATTTAAATTTAACTTAAGAAAGTTAAATAGATCAAGTTGAATAAATTGTTTAGAATCAATTTGAGTGGAATATGAATTGGATGTGAATATTGTAACGACCCGGATTTTTAGCCAGTTAATATTGAGTATTTAAATGATTTAATTAGGATAATAAGTTGATTTTTATATTGAATTTATCAATTTAATAATCGGTATATGAATAATTATCTAATATATTTAATTATCATATTATGGAAACGATAAATAATTGGATTCAGAATTTAAAACTGAATCAAAAAGGTTCAAATGGCTAATATAAATTATATATTGAATTATAACGATAGTTATCGATAATTTAAATTGTTTGGAACCATTTTTATATTTTAAATTGAATTGAATTTAAGTTGTTATTTCCTTTATTTAGTCGAATTAAATTACAGAGTCAGTTCCATGAATTTTAAAATAACACCATAATCTGAAGACGTAAATCGCTACGTTGAAAATAGCAGTTCGGGGTTTTAAATTAAAAGGACCGCGAGATATTTTAGTTATTTAATTAGAAAATCAAATCAAAATTTAATCACATCATTTCAGCCACCCTAGACATGTACCCAAGCCAACCTCTTCTTTTAAAATCGCAGACCTATTGATTTTCTCGAGCCGTAAAATTTGCTTTCTTCCTTCCCAGCAAAGAAAAACAGGGATTTTAATGTCCTTGTACTTATGTCCCTTGGTTCGCATCTATATATTGGGACTCGCCTTCATTCTGCCTTCCCACGAAAACCAATCCGACTCTTCTTCACTCGTTTTCCCCCTTTCCAATAAATCGAAAATCATTCCACAATAAAACCCATAACTCTAAATTCTTCGATCTCGCATAGACTCCATTTCCGATCCTGTAGCCTTCGCACCAAGGGCAGTTGAGTCTGGAGCGCTCGCCAGTTAGGGAGTCAATTCGCGATGGCGTCTGAAGCTCGATACAGTGGAGGCACTCGCGATTTAGGGTGGTTATCATGGGGTTCATACTGGAGTTCGACGCGTGACAGTGTGGAGTTCGCAATAGGGTTTTGGGATTTGCGAAGGGTTCGATGCTAAGTCGCGTTGATTTAGAGGTTGCCATTTCTACAAGGTCATGACCGTCGGTGTGTGGTGCGATGCCTGGAGTCGTTGATTTGGGGAACCTGGATTCGATTGAGGAGTTCTGGTGGTTGATTTGGAGATGGTGCGATGAAGTGGTGATAGCCGTGGTTTGAAATAGTTGAGCTGTTTCTACTGGGAAGGGGAAGACGATGGATTGGTGTAGGGTGTAGCCGAGGGGTTTGCACTTCATACGGTGGAAGCTTCGGCAATAGTGGGACTGTTATCCCATGATCGATCTGATTTTCGCAAATAGAGAGGCTGCGATGTATTCGGTGAGAATGGAGAAGAAGAGTTAAGATGGATTTAAGGTAATTTATTTTTAGTTATTTAGTAAATAATATAATAAGGATTTTTATTTTAGAAATTAGTTTTTAAAATGGGTCATTTATTATTTAGGAAATAGTTTATATAAAAGAAACTAGTTGGTAAATATATAAATGGTAAAATAATTTGTTGAGTATGGAAATTGGCACTGACTACTAAGCTTGGAATATAAAAGCCGAAAGGAAATTATTGAGTAAATCATTTTATGAAACATAAATTATATTGATTAAGTTAGAAGGAATTTAATAATCATTAAAAGAAGAGAAAAATAGAGGAAAGTTATTTATTTATTTTGATTTAATAAATAAATGGTTAATCGGTAAAATTAAATAAAATTATCGCAGGATCAAATATCATTCGAGAAGATTAGTAGCCGGTAATTTCAAGATAAACAGGATATTCGACAACTGCAAATCACGGTGAGTAAATCTCACTCACCTTTTATTTATAATTATTTTTATTTCGTTAAAAATAATTGTGTTGTGCTCGTTTGAATTTTTCTGCTTGCTATATATATATTAGTTATTTAGGCTATTATATATATATATATTGGGTTGATTGATTGGTTGGATTCCCGCAGTCTCATTAGCGGATGCCCGCAGTTTCATAGCGGATGATTACCCTATACACCCCACGCTATGATTAGTGGATGACCTTCTATACCGCGATATTCTGCCACGAAGCAGAATGGGTATTATTTATGTGCTAACATCTGTGGATGCAGGAAACAGGTTGGAGGAATCCAACTGGATTCCTCAAAAATATATTATCTGTTTGTTTATTTGTTTGCATATATATTGTTATATATGATGTGTTAGAAAAATAAATAATTCGTTGCTTTGTGTGTTTAAATATCACTGGGCTTAAGTAATGATATTTAAAATATCGTAAAAAGGATATTGGAGATTCAAAAAGGAAAAAAATTCTATTTTTAAATAGAATTTGAATTTTTAATGGAAATGAAAATATAAACTTGTTTTGAAAAATAAAACAACTAGTTCCTTTATAAACGAAGTTTATAAATAGTTCTTTTATAACGAAGTTATAAATGAAGTAAAGAGAATTATCATTTGATAATTCAGAAATAGAAATACAAGTGTGAAATTGAAATTCGAAATGAAATTTCAAAATAAGATGTGAAAAGGAAATTTTAAATATATAACTCAAATGAAATTTGAGTATAACATTTGAATTTTAAAGAGGAGTTTGAATGTTTGCATTCTAAAAGGAGATTGAATATTAGAAATTCAAATAGAGGTTCAAATAGAGTTTGAATAGACGAAATTTGAATGAAAAATAGAATTTGAATTCAAGAAATTAAAATAAAATCTGAATTCAAAGGAATTCGAATAAAGAAATTCAAATAGAGATTTCAATGTAGAATTTCAAAATAAAATTTGAAATATAGTATTTCAAAGAAGAATTCAAATGTGAAATTTGAATAGAGATTTGAATGGAATTTAAATATGAAATTTGAATTGAGATTTGAAATAGAAATTCAAGTGTTGAATTTGAATATAGAAATTCAAGTAGAAATCTGAATATGAGATTTCAAAATAGAATTTGAAATAAACTTTGAAAGTAGGATTTCAAAGTAGGATTTCAAAATAGGAAATCCAAATAGTTTTGAAATGGAATTTGAATTCAAGGGAATTCAAATGAATTTGAATAATAGAAATTCAAATGGTGTTGAAAATGAATTTGAATATTAGAAATTCAAATGGTGTTGAAAATGAATTTGAATATTAGAAATTCAAATGGGGTCGGAAATGAAAAATGGAATTTGAATGTAAGAGATTCAAATTGAATTCAAATAGGATTTAATCTATGGGATTTGAATATGAAATTCAAATGGGTTTTAAACTATGGAATTTTGAATATAGAATTTAAAAGGAGTTGAATATTTGAATTCCAATGGAATTCAAATATAGAAATTGGAATATAGAAAGTTCAAATGGAATTTAAATATAGAGTTTGAATAAGGGAATTCAAATAGAAATTCAAATATTGAATTTGAATATCAAATAGAAAAGGAATTGGAATTTGAATTTAGAATTCAAATAAAAGCGAGATTTGAATTTGAATCAAGCAGAGTTAAATGGAGTTGAATTCATTTTAAAGAAGTTTAGAAGTTTAAAAGTTTATATATATATATAAATATAATTAAAACGAATTCGCCGCAGCGCTGCAGTTCGTAAAATAGCGATTCGAACTTCAATCGAGTATACAGGACTCAATTGGAGTCGGAATTCTTTGAAACAAGAAACGTCAGGACCGGTTTGATTATAGTTTTCAAATGAAAGAGAAAAATCTGAATTTCGTCGTATAGATTTTGAGTTATGTCAAAATCAAATTTTCAGAAAAGCAGCGCCAGAACCATTATAAAACCATAACGGTTTATTTAATGATATTAAAGGATTTTAAGCAAATAAAAATCGAAATTTCTATTTAGAAAAATCCAGATTTGAGTTATAAAATATATGTGAATTCCAGTGGAGAAATGAGTTGATTTTTGAAACAGAAATCAGATTTTTGATTTATTGAATAGAGTTAACTAATTCGAATAGAAATTAGTTAATGAGATTTCGAATTAATATTGGGCTTTAAATAAGTGAATTCGATTTGAAAATTTATATTCGAAATCAAACAGGAAACTAGGTTTGAAATTGAAATTCGATTTGGTTATGAACGAGTTAAATATTTTGTTCGAACATGTTATGTTCAACAAAGAAGTGAAATAGCCAAAAAGGCTAATTAAAGAATAATTGAGCGAAACTGAATTCAAACGATTCAAAATTGAATTCAAACGAATGGATTGAGTTGAATTGAATTGGAAACAGGTGAACAGGTGTTAAACAGATATGGGATGGAATATATGAAGATTTTTATTTATGTGCCCGACAAAAAGGTACATGTTTAAATTCATATATGAGTTTTATGCGCCGTATCGGCTAGCCGCTTGGCTTCTTCTTTTTCTTTTTGAGATTAGAAGGACCGGGAAAGCTATTTGAAATTTCCCGATGCCCCCGATACAGGGGAGGTTATGGCGAAATTTTTCGGAAATTTAAGAAGTTAGAATATTTTTAAGATATTTTGATAATTTGAAATCATTGTATCGACGTATTGAATTCGATAGGAAAGTGAATATAAAAATCGAATGTTGTAAAAGTGGTAGAGATAAGTGATTGAAATTGTTTTCAATTGCAAATAGAGACATTTTCTAATATATAGAAAATAAAAGAAGTTGACATTTGGAAACGTTTTCCAGATGGCATAAGAGGCCAAGATGATTATTGAAAATATTTGGTTAACAAATATTGATAGAGAAAATGGAGAAGAGATTTAATTAATGAAATATTAATTAAAGAGCCCAGTGATTTGTTTGATATGTTGGATGAACACTTGTTTTTTTTATTCGATAGTTAAATCACAGACTATCGAAGTTTTGACCATCGTTGTCAATATGGAGAGGCCGGTTGGATTATTATCCGAAGAACCACTCCGTATTGGCATAAGCGTTGCGAACCAAGTATGCTGAATATATTGAAGACGGAGTAAAGTGCAAGGGCTTTTCTATTTATAGAAATAGTGCCTTCGGTTTCGTTCAATCCCAGAACGAACGTAAATGGACGAATGTCTGACAAAGTATTTCCAATGATCAAATGGGTTGGTCTGTATGAATATATATGGTTGCAACGGATTTATTCCCTTAGCATAATATCCAGAATATTTGTGCAAACTCAACTAGTGATTAACGGATCTGACAATGTGGCATTCAAAGTGATTGTGTTATCAAGGAATGGTAAGTAATCGTAGCCTCAGGCCTCAACAACCGGGAAAGGACAAAAATCGGGCAGGCAGCATGGCTATGTGGGTCGCACCCATTAGGGTGTATAATCACCTATCTAGAGAAATTCCTTTTGTTTCTAAATCTATCGATTCTGCCCATTCGGGAAACGGTGGTTTGAGTCCAACCGTTGGTGATATACATTCGATACGCTCAAGCGAAATGAGTGGTCGGTCATGTGTGGGTCGGGTTGCAAGACGTTCTTGTTGAACCCAGGTGTATTCGCCTCTAGAGATGCACTGTCGGAAGGTGGTCCCATACCTTGTCATGTTGGGAATCCAATCTCCAATAAGCGCCATGCGGGTTTTGATTTTATAATATATGTGGAGCGTGAGATGCAAGCGTTCTGCTATTTGGTTATTTACTTGATGTAGACATTATTATAATATCATTGGATTTGATATCAAAGTGTTTTGGGTTATAGTAAGGTAAAAACCGTCCGTGTTTATGTGTGGGTTGGTCTTACTATTACCTTTTCTTTCGAAAGGATTTTTAAAGTTAAACAAGTGGTTGGAGTTTACTCACACCAGTCCCTTGACTGACCCAGAGTTTATTTTGTTTTGTTTTCCCTAAACTCTTGGGTGCCCAAATTTGTACGGGCAGTCAAGTGTTTCAGGCTTTTACAGATACACTTGGAGGAGCTTGAAGCAGGAGGCTTCAACGTTAGTTATTTAGAGTTACTTCCGCTGGATCAAATGTTATGTGTACTCTGATGATGGTATGTATATATGTACAAAACAGATTTGTATTTTGGAGCTTATGTTATATAATATATTTTATTCATTCCGCTGTGAGTTTGTGATCTTTGTTTTCTTCTATTCTAATATTTCTTTCTTTCTATTTCTCATCCTCTAACTTCTTTCTAATAATGAGTCATATTTCTGTGCAATTTGGGTTGGACATGTGGTGTATTTAGTCAACTCGGATAGCACGGATTTGCGGGTCGTTTAAATATCCTGATTGTAAATCATTCAGATTAAATGAATGTAAACATATATGATGTGAAATATGAATGAAAACAAAATGTTTTGTTGGAACTGAATTAGTAGAATGTAAAGAGTTGAGTTAAAATTAAGTGAGTTTTTGAAGTTAATTGTTTGACTAATTTCCTACCATAGTAATTTTGGGGATGAAATTTTTTTAAGAGGGGAAGAATGTAACGACCCGGATTTTTGGTCAATTAACTTTAAATATTTGATATCATTTTAAATATTGAGTTGATAATATAAATGAATTTTTATATTAAGTTATCAATTTAATAATTGATTTCTATTTAATATCAAATATATTAAATTATCGTAATATGAAATAAAATTGGAATCGAAGTTAAAAACTGAATCAAAATGATTCAGATGATAAGTATGAATTTCATTTGACTATAAACGATAATAATAATTTATTATCGAGAAATTTATTTGTTTTTGAATTTAAATTATAATATACTAATTTATTATGGTTATTTAATATATGCGTTCAAATTAAATTTCAAAATATATTCTGTTGAGCTCAGAATATCATTATTACATTTAAACATCGGTCTATACGCTAAAATAGCGGTCCGTGATTTAAATTAATGGACCCCGAGATATTTGATTGTGGATAGGTTCAAAATCAAATCGATATCAATCTAAAAAGAATAAAAATCTCTTTATGTCGAATTGGATTAAATATAAATCAAATAGTATTTAATTTAATGTACCATACACTGACCAAATTCCTTAATGCCTAAGTATTCTACATTTATTAATAAACGCGATGACTCTATTTCTTTTCTTTTTTCTGTTCTGCTGAAAATAAATTGATCGAAACTTCAAATGGTTGATCCACTCTTTTCTTCATTCAAAACAATATTGAACCTACCTCCTTTTACTTCTTCTGCATAAAATAAATAATTACAGGCTCCTTTCCTTATTTCATCCTCAAATAAAGATTGAAACCTCAGGGAAGATGAATTCGCGAGTTAATCAAATCCCGACTCTTAATGCCAACCGTGATTTTTCCTAAAGCCCAATGTCGACCAGAAGCAACTCGCGATTTTTGGAAGGGATTGACACTGGAATTTGTCACGAGTTTGTGTGAGCTTCGAACGAACTGAAATTTAGCTATGGTAATTCGAGCTGATGTTGAACAGGGAGGCGATGTCGACGTTGTTTAGGTTTAGCGATTTTAGGGGAGTTGGATCTGATTTGTGCGATGAAATGGAGGAGCTCAAGACTGGTGACAGCGAAGAAACGCGGCGTTGTCTTTGTGGTAGCAAGGGATGTCAACGGCCAAAATTTGGGGGTGGTTCGACATATAAGTGTCGATATTGTTTTTCCATTGTAGCAGTCTTTGAACGGGGGAAGTAGGGAATGGTGATTTGCATTGAACTTGCAATGGAATTTGGTATGTACTGTAAATTTTTGGAGGAGGTGGAAGATGTTTTCTATTGCAAGTCATACTGTTATGGTGATATGGAGGGCCAAGACGTATTAGCAAGAAGGGCTGATGTGTTCAAGAGTTAGTGGAGAAGAGGTTAATTAAGTAATTTGAATTTTTAATTAATTTTAGTTAATTAAGCATAATTATTTTCAAACTTATAATAAGTTGTTTAAATTATTTATACGATGACAGATTTTAGTAAAACGAGTTATGTTGGACTCGTACTTGTGATAACTAAGCAATGGTATTCAGATTGGAATAAATTACCAATTTAAAATCAAGGTGAGTAAATCTCACTCATATTTTTATTTATAATTATTTTATTTGTTAAAATAATTGTTCGTTGGTTGTTTGCATGCACTGAATTATTATTGTGGCTATTAAATATATATTAGTTGCTTAGGATTAGTGTTTGTGGTTACTATATATATATATATATATATATATATATATATATATATATATATATATATACATATATTGGTGATTGGATAGTTCCCGCAGTACCATTAGCGGATTCCCGCAGTATCATTCGTGGATGACCCTATGCGCCCCAAAATATGATAGTGGATGACCTTTTATACCGCGATATCCTGCCTCGAAGCAGGATGGTTATTATTGATGTTGGTTAACGTCTTTGGATGCAGGAAAACATGATGGAGTGATCCAACTGGATTCCTCCAAATTTATTGTTTGTTTTCATATATATATTATCATATATGATGTGTTAGAAAACCTATGATGGATAATGGGGTGTTTAGATTGTTTAAGTATCACTGCGCTAAATGTTGATTTATAAAAATATTGTGAAAAGGGAATTTTGAGATTTAAACGGAAAAATCTATTTTCTAAACTAGAATTTGAATTTCGAATGGATTATAAAGACATTAACTTGTTTTGAATAAGTAAAAAAAGTGTTGAAATTTATAAATGATGTTTATAAATTAATTAATACAGGAAATTGAAGTATTAAAATTTATAAACGACGTTCATAAATTAAATAATGGGGGGAATCGGCATGAATTTATAAACGGTTTTTATAAATGAAATGGGAAAAATTATCATTTAGATAATTTGAGAAATGCAAATTCAGAAGTTAATTTAAAAGAGGAAATTTATTTTTTCCAAAGTAAAAATTAAATTTCAAAAATGGATTTGAAATCAAGACTTGTTTAAATATATAAACAAGTAAAATAAATGATATTTATAAAGAAAGGTGAAAAATTATCAACTAGATAATTTAAATATTTAAATTCAAATAAGAATTAAAAATGAGAATTAGGAAACGTGTTAAAAAGAGAAATGAGGATATATATTCTGACGTTTGGAATATTAATTAAAATAAATCCAAATGGATTTATGGTTAGAATTCGACTATGTCAAATTTATAAAAATAAATTATATTCAGAAAGGATATTTAAATTGTATTAAATAGAAATTGAAATTTAAAATAAAAATAGATTCTGTTTATGTGTATATACATATATAAGTTATAATCAATAAAATATTCTAGAATAGGAAATGGGTTTCAAATAGATTTGAAGTGGAAACTTGCTTTAAATTATAAAACAAGGAAGTTAAATTTATAAACGACGTTTATAAATTAAGTGAGATAATTATCATTGGATAAGTTGAAATTATTAATTCAAATATGAGTTTAAAAGTGACTTGGGAAGTGTTTTGAAACAGAACGATTGACTATACTCTGAAATTCAGAATATAAACTAAATTGAGAAAAATCCAATGGATCTATAATTAAAATTTGATTGTATCAAATTTTATAAATAATTTATTTATTTAGGAATTGGAATTTATGTTGTAAATGAAATAATAACTGGGTTAGGACTTTTATACAAAGTAATCGGTGATTTTGGAAAATATACTTGTTAAGTCAAAATTGTAAAATGTGTTTAATTTATATTAAAATATTAAAATAAGGTTGAAATTTATATTATAAACGAAGTACAAATGTTTATATTTAAATAAAATTAAAACGAACTCGCCGCAGCGCGATAGTTTTTAAAATGGTGTTTCGAACATCAATCGAGTATATAGAACTCAATTTAAGTCCGAATTCTTTGAAACAAGAATCTTTCAGGACTGATTTGATAATATTTTTCTAATAGAAGAGAAAAATATGGATTCAATTTTGAGTTATGTCAAAATCAATTTTCCAGAAAAACAGCGCCATAACCATTATAAAGCCATAACGGTTTATTTAAATAAATAAAAGGATTAAGTAAATAAAATATGAATTTCCATTAGAAAAATCCAGATTTGAGAAATAAAATAAATACAAACTCAAGTGGAATAAGTGAACTGATTTTTGAAACAAAAATTAGATTTTTAATTATTGAATAGAATTAACTAATCTACGAAATAATTAGTTAATCGAGTTTTGGATCGAAATTTAGCGCTGGATATGTTATTGGGGTTTATAAATTCATATTCGAAATTGAATATGAAATTCGGGTTGAAAATGGAATTAAATTGGTTTTTAACTAAAACAAAAGTATATCCTACAGTGATATGTTCAATTAAAAAGATGAAATGGGCAAAGTGCTGATTAATGATAAACTAGAAAATTAAGTTAAAAATGGCTGGATTGAGTTGAAATGAACCAAGAATAAATGTATGTGGGTTAGACAGAAATGGAATAAAGTGTATGAAGAATTTAATTCAAGTGCCCGACAAAAAAGTACATGTTTAATTCCATATGAGATTATATACGCTGAATCGGCAAGCCGCTTGGCTTTTTGACTTTCTTTTTAAATGGAAAAGGGCATAAAGAGGCGAGGCGGAGTTTGAACTATTGGCCGGTACAAAGGAGGTGTTGGAGAAATTTTCCGGAAATTTAGGGAGTTAGAATATTTTTAAGATAATTTGATAACTAGAAATCAATATATCTATATATATATAGGATTCTTTAAGAAAACGGAATTAAAATAAAATATTATAAACAAAAAGGAAACTTAATGATTAAATCTGGTAAAAATAGAAAGTATACATGTTTTAAAAATAAATAATTGGTTTTTAAGGTATTGATTATTCGAGGTAAGTGGTCTTGTCTATTTTGAAGTTAAAGATGTTTTCAGTCAAGGTTTGAGAGGTAATTATACCCTAACTTGATTAATTTCATTATTAACTGATAAATAGCAAGATTCAGTCTCGAAGATCAATGTTTGAATAAGATTTAGTTTTGGGCTATTGTAACGATGTTTTACATAATATTCATTTTAATCCAATTAAGTGGAATTTTGGAAATATAATAATAAATATTTCCTAAGTGTAGAAATGAATGATCGTGAAAGGAAGAAGTAATATGAATGTTTTCCTATTAGAAATATGAGATATTTTCTAAGTATAGAAAATAAAAGAAGGCGATATATGGAAATGTTTTCCAAATAGCGTAAGAGGCCAAGATGACCTTTTTTAATATTGGGTTAGCAAATATCGATAAGGAAATGGAGAAAGGATTAAATTAATAAAATATTAATTAAGGGATCCAGTGATTTGTTTGGTGTTTTGGGTGAATGTTTGTTTTTCCTCGATAGTTAAATGACCGACTATCAAAGTATTTTCCAATATCATTGTCAATATGAAGAGATCGGTTGGATTATTATTCGAGAACCACTCTATATTGGCAGTAGCGTTGCGAATCAGATTCTATAAAGATAATCGAAGACGGAGTAAAGTGCAAGGGCTTTTTCTGTTAATTTTAGGTAGAAACTGCCTAAGATGGATTAATGGAAATTGTGCCTTCGATTCCTTTCAGTCCCAGAACAAATGTGTATGTACGATGTCTGATAGAGTATTTCCAATTATCGCATATGTTGGTCTATATAAATATATATGGTGGCAGAGAATTTATTCTCTTTGCATAATATCCAGATTATATTTGTGCAAATCAACTAGTGGTTAACGGAACTGGCAATGTGGCATTCAAAGTGATTGCGCTATCAATGAAAGGTAAGTAATCATAGCCCCAGGCCTCAACAACTGGGAAATGACAAAAATCGGGCAGGCAACATTGCTAAGTGGGTAGCTCCCAATTAGGGTGTATTATCACCTATCTAGAGGAAATTCATTTCATTCTTTATTCTATTCGATGATGTCCCATTCAGGAAAACGGTTGCTGATCCGAACTGTTGGTGATATACATTCGATACTCTCAAGCGAATTGTATGGTCGGTCATGTGTGGCCAGGTTACAAGATGTTCTTGGTTAAAGCAATGTATTCCTCTCTAGAAATACACTATCGGAAGGTGGTTCCATACCTTGTCATAGTTGGAAACCCAATCCCCAAAAAAGTGCTTGCGGTTTTGATTGTATATTATATATGTGGAGCATGAGATGCAAACGTTACGCTAGATTGTTATTTATTTGATTTAGACAATATTGTAATATCAAAAGAGTTTTGATATAAAGATTATTGTTTCTTTCTAAAGGATCTTTGAAAGTTAAATCAAATTTTTTGGATTCTCATAAGGGAAAAACCCGTTCCGTGTTATACGGCATGGTCTTCTGAGATAGCGTTTATTTTCTCAAATTGTTTACTCATACCAGTCCCATGACTGACCCAGAGTTTATTTTGTTTTGTTTTACCTAAAAAATTGGGTGCCCAAATTTGTATGGGTAGTCAAGTAGTTCAGGATTTTACGGATTTATCTGAATGAGCAAGGAGAAGGAGGCTTCAGTGTTGATATTTAGAGTTTATTTCGTTGTGTTGTATTTGTGATATACTCTGATAATGTATGTAAGTCCAAATACAGTTGTATTTCAAAAGTGATCATTTATATATTATATTTTATTCCACTGCGATTGTTAGCTTCTATGTTGTTGTTTCTGTTCTTCTTCTATCTTTTTCTTCTTATTTCATAATGATTCGTATTTCTGTACAATTTGGGTCGGACTTGTGATGTATGTCAACTCAAATAGTATGGATTTGTAGATCGTTATATTGCGCATGATGAAGCAGCAACTTGATACATGGTGTTCTTATCTAGTTGAGAATATCATTGAGGTTCTGGAAATTTGGGGAAGGTGAGGCTAAGTAAGATGGTGTGAATATGGATCTTGATTCATGAAGGAAGGGAACCTGCATGGTATTGAAAACTGTAACTAGACAAACCATTTTTCTTTATGTTGTTGGGTTGGTGGATCCTGACATTATTTGGAAGTGACTGAGCTTAGGTTGGTGAAGATGGGTCGATCAAATGGTTGGTGGCAGTAATGACGTGAAGAAGAGCAGTGGAAAGATTGTTGTATTCTCGCTTGAACAATTTTGGAAGGAGAAGATGGATTAAGGTATATACCTTTTTAACAAAAATTTATATACATAAAATAATTTATTTAATTAATTTAGTAGTCAGTTAATTTATGGAATGATAGTTAATGTAATAACCCGGAAAATCTGAACCAATTTAAAAAAATTTAATTGGCTAAAATAGTGAATTTTAAATATTTAAAATAAATTATTTTAAATAATAACGATGAAAAAGTATGTTTGAATCGACGTTTGAAAATAAATATAATTATTTTGAATTATAAACAAGGCCTGAAATGGCGCGGTAGTTTCAAAATTTCAATTCAAACTTTGACTGATTGTACTGGGTGTAAAATAAAACGGATTTCAGTGAAACCAAAAATATTTAAATCTGTTAGTGAATATATTCTAACGAATCTGAAAAATAGAAGTTTCATAGCGGGAATCAAAAGTTATGGCCAAATGAATTTTCAGAAAGGTCGCTATAGAGAATATATAGCCCTTGAAAATAGACATTTTGCAAACGACCTCAGAATCCGACGAAACCACTTTTGTTGGATCCGGGATGTCAAATTATTGCTAGGTTTCAATTTTCATAATTTTTGAAGTTAATATGTGAGCGTGGCGAAGAAAATTGTGCTTTGGCCAATAACAGTTAAATTGGATCGACCAGAAAATGACCATTTTTCAAACGGTCTCAGAATTCGACGAAACTAGTTTTGTTGGGAGTGTATCGTCAAAACATAGCTAGATTTATTTTTTGGGAATTTTTAGAATCAGTGTGTGTCCCCGGCAAATTGAAATGTACGTTAAAATCAAATATTGAATGTTTTATATTTTAATTTGAAGAAAACCTGACTGAAACAGTCGAATGGGCCTTCGAAACATATCCCATTGTGTTCGGAATGGGGGTATTTAGCTACGGACAACAGTCGTTGGGTCTGGATTGAGGTTCGTGTGTGAAAGAGGGTATTTTTGGAAAAAAATATATATAAATAAATAGAAAATTCCTATTGGTCAATTGTTTTCTTCCTCCCCGATGCCCCTGAAACCCAACGGCGGAACTCATCCCATTCTTCCCTCCTCTTTTTCTCTTCCATCTCTCAATGAAACCACACCCTCCTTTGGAACTTTTTGAAGATCCAAGCCTCCTCTTCAAATCCATGTCAGTTTGGGATTTTATCGTTGTGCAAATCGTTGGAATCACCTGCTCGAACTTCAGGCGTTCACCGCCGATTTCCTCCATAGCCGCCGCCGCGAGTTGGGCCCCACCACCATGGTTGCGCGCGCCTTTCCAAGCTCTTCGGAGCTGCATAACCTGATCGACCTATAGCGCAACAGATTGGACGAAAGATTCCACCCTAGTTTTGAACGAAATAGTGAGGTATACAGCCTTATTTTTATTTTATAGTTAATAGCACTTTAAAGCGCTACGGTTTTTGATTTCACAATAAAAATCATATCTTTTTCGTGTGTGGTCGAAATTCAGTGAAACAAGAGACAGTGGACTCGTGTGGACGTCTTCTACATTTTAGAAGAGACCGCATATTTTTCTGAGGCTTCTGCAATTTTTGGTGGAGTGGAACCCAATGTGAGATTTCTAATTTATAAACGATATGGAAAACAACGATGTATAAATTATATAGTTGATGTATGAGTTATATAAGCGTTATACACCTTATGTATAAGCGTTGTATAAGTTGTATGTTCGATGTATAAGTTATATATACGTTGTAAAAATTACATATGCGATGAAATGACATAGAAATAAATTGAAGTGAATTGAAATATATTTATATACAAATATATATATATATATATACTCCCCTCGTCCACAGACCATGGACGATATTTATTGGTTGTGATATTGTTTGGATTATTTTGTTGATGTGAAATTTGGTGAATAATGCGAATGGTTGATAAAATTGTTTGTGGTTGAGAATGATTGACTGTGGTTGAAAAATACCCATTTGTGGTTGAAAAAAAAATTAGAATAGGTTGTGGAAATGAAAGAAAACATGCTCGCCTGCGTGCGAATTAGATGCATGAAATCCCCATTGTCAAAAACCGCGAGGTTTTAAGGTAGAGCGAGGAGTCGTACTAGCGACGGTCCCGGTTTTAACTACCCTGCCGTTATGCTGTCGAAATTTTCTGAAATATTCATGTGTTAGAATTATTTTCATGTTTTGAAATTATTTTCATAAGTTGAAACCGCATTCATGTGTTGAATAGAAATTCATTCGTTGAATAGAAATTCATGTGTTGAATGGTATTCGTGTTTTAAATAAATTGCTTTAACAATAAAAATCACATTTTTATTATATATACGAACTATAGAAAACATTCATGTGTTGAATAGAAATTCATTCGTTGAATAGAAATTCATGTGTTGAATGGTATTCGTGTTTTAAATAAATTGCTTTAACAATAAAAATCACATTTTTATTATATATACGAACTATAGAAAACATTCATGTGTTGAATAGAAATTCATTCGTTGAATAGAAATTCATGTGTTGAATGGTATTCGTGTTTTAAATAAATTGCTTTAACAATAAAAATCACATTTTTATTATATATACGAACTATAGAAAACATTCATGTGTTGAACATAAATTCATGTGTTGAATGGTATTCGTGTTTTAAATAAATTTCTTTAACAATAAAAATCACATTTTTATTATATATACGAACTATAGAAAACATTCATGTGTTGAATAGAAATTCATTCGTTGAATAGAAATTCATGTGTTGAATGGCATTCGTGTTTTAAATAAATTGCTTTAACAATAAAAATCACATTTTTATTATATATACGAACTATAGAAAACATTCATGTGTTGAATAGAAATTCATTCGTTGAATAGAAATTCATGTGTTGAATGGTATTCGTGTTTTAAATAAATTGCTTTAACAATAAAAATCACATTTTTATTATATATACGAACTATAGAAAACATTCATGTGTTGAATAGAAATTCGTTCGTTGAATAGAAATTCATGTGTTAAATGGTATTCGTGTTTTAAATAAATTGCTTTAACAATAAAAATCACATTTTTATTATATATACGAACTATAGAAAACATTCATGTGTTGAATAGAAATTGTAACAACCCGGAAATGCGAGCCAGTTTAAAATTTTAATTTTGCCAATTTTAGCGAATTTTGATCATTTAAAATGAATTATTTTAAATAATATCGACGAGAAATTTATTTTGAATAGAATTCGAACGTATATATTTATATACGTCGTCGTTAGATATAAATATTTTATTTTAATTATAAAAGGAATTGACAATGACGCGGTAGTTCGATAATTCGATTTCAAACTTCAATTGAATGTACCAGGTGCAACACAAACCAGATTTTAGTGAAACCAAAAATAATAGGATCTAATTGGGAATATCTTTCCAACGAATCCGAAAAATCGAAATTTCATAGCGCGGATCAAAAGATATGTCCAGTTGAAATTTCAGAATAGTCGCTATGGAATTTCAGCCCTTAAAAATGGGAATTTTGCAAACGACCTCGGATTTCGACGAAACCACTTTTGTTGGGTCCGTGATGTCAAATTGTTGCTGGGTTTCAAATTTCATAATTTTTTGAATCAATATGTGAGCGTGTCAAAGGAAAATGCGTTTGAACAGTTTCAGTTGATTTTAATTGACTAGAAAATGGCCATTTTTCAAATGGTCTCAGAATTCGACGAAACTAGTTTTGTTAGGACCGTATCGTCAATACGAAGCTAGAAAATATTTTTCTGGAATTTTTCGAGTTGGTATGTGTCCCCGGTAATATGAAATGTACGTTTAAAATTCAATATAGTGATTTAAATGTAAATTTGACGAAAACTGATTGTAACGATCGAATCAGCCTACGATACATATCCCATTGTGTTCGGAATGGGGGTAAAACGCTATGCACGACAGGCGGTGGGCCTCGTTTAGAGGTCGTATGAAAAAGTCAACTTTTGAAATTAAAAATAATAAAATAATAAAATAAACTCTCTCTCTCTCCCTTTATCTTTCAGTCCCCCCCACTTTCCACCGCCGTCGTCGGCAACACACCACCCCCTCCTCTTCCTCTTCCTCCCTTCTCCCCCTTCTTCACCTCCTCCTCTCTCGCCTTCATCTCCTCCGCCTGGAACGCACCCAACAAGAAGCCGCCGCCCCCCTATACCCTAAGCCCCACCTGCGCGCAGCCTCTGCCCCCCTCCTCCTTCATCGAACCCGATCCCCCCTCCTCTTCCTTGCTCCTCCCACTTCCTCCATTCTTCCCTCCTGCTGCAAACCGACGTCACCACTTCGCGAACCCCCTCTTCAGTTTCGAAGGTGAATTTTAATTTAATTTCAGTTTTATTTTATATAGTATGAAGAATAAAAATATGATTTTATATAATGTAGAGTAATAAAGATGTGATCTTTATAGTAGTAGCAATGTAAAGATACGATCTTTATATTTGAAAAGGCGAAATCTTTTTATTTAAAAAGGCAAAATCTTTTTATTTAAAAAGGAGAAATCTTTATATAAAGAATAGCAATGTAAAAATAGAATTTTTATCTATATAGCATCAATGTAAAAATAGAATTTTATCTATATAGCATCAATGTAAAAATAGAATTTTTATCTATATAGTAGCGATGTAAAAATAGAATTTTTATCTATATAGTAGCAATGTAAAAATAGAATTTTTATCCATATGGAGTGATAATAAAAATATGATTTTTATATACATAGCAACAATATAAAAATGTGATTTTTATATATGTAGTGGCTACGGGCAACGAAAGTGACAAAAGGCGAGAACAGCGATCACTTCTACATTAGAAGAGTTGTGGCGTTTGGATTAGCTATCGGTGAGAACTTCTCACTCTAAATTTCTTTTTCTAGTTATATATATATACTAGGATGCAGATGATGCTTAGCAGCACCCGACACCCGTCATCAACAGACCATGGATGGCTTGTTTTTTTGATTGATGTGTTGTGAAAATTGTTTGTGATGTTGATGTGAAATCGATAATATAGATTAAGATGGTTGAAATATAATAATTATCGTTAAAAATATTATTTTTAACGTGAATATGAATAATGTGAAAGTGAATAAATAGATATTTATAAACAAATTGGTCGATTTGTTTATATACACTGGTTTGACTGATATTGATTGGGTCGATAAATTTAACACCTCGCCCAACTGCACAAATAAAAATCTGTGTTTGTTGATTTGAAACCCCACACGGGTGTTGGGATGATATTTGGGTACACTAGTCCCAATCATTTAATTGTATGTCGATCGATTGGTCGACAGGCTGTGTAAGCGTTGGTTATTTATACTTGATGCTTATGCAGTTGTGTGGTGCACTTTGGATGATGGTTGATTGTTTATCGTTGCTATTATATACATGTGTTGTATGGAATCCATATAATTAACGTTATATGGTGATTGATTGGGCCTCATTCCAATTGGGAAAATAATGAATATTAGAATATAAAAATATTCATGTGTTGAAACTATTCATGTGTTAAGTGAAATATTTTAATAATAAAATTTACATCTTTATCATATTAAAATAAGAAGCTACCTCACGGTGGAGTCTGATTGAAAATCAAACGATAGATACCATAATTTTATAAAATATTTTACATAACAAAAATAGTCATGTGTTAACAGTACTCATGTGTTGAGATTGGTCGTGTGTTGAAAGAAATATAGATTCATGTGTTGAATAGAAAAATATTCATTTGTTGAATAGAATAACGAATTTATTGAAATATATAAAGCTGTGTTGATTAGAGTTGCGCTATTTTGGCGTGAACGATATTTATATCGATTATACTCGTTTTTATAATGAATATAGAAAAGGTAGTGGTTTCAAAATATAACGTTTTGAAAATATTATAATTTATATAGTAATGATACGAAATATTCAATTTTGATTAGAAATTGAAATAGTGTTGAAATGGCTTTGAAAACGAAGTTAAAACGATTTATAAAATACGTTTTAAAAGGAAATCGACGAAATATATATATATAATATATATATATATATTATATAAATAATGGCCTGAATAGAACGCGCCGCGCCGCGGCAGTTCATGAATTTCGACCATTGACTTCGAATTGACATTGCGGGAGATCCGACCGTCGGATTCTCCTAAAACCGGAACCGCTGGATTCGTATCGGAAAGAGCTTTCCAATGAATAATAGAAATTTGAAATCTAACGGTTGGATTTGGAATTATGTCCAAATCAATTTCAGAAAAGGTCGCTGTAAGTGCAGTTCGATGGCCGTTGTTGGAAATCGACTGAACGGGCCTTGATAAAATTATTAAAAATATTAATAATTTGTGTAAAATCATAATATATGAATTGGAAAGAACTGGGATGAAAAATTCCACATTTGAAAGGATAAAAATATTTTTTTGTCGAAATGAACTAGTTTTGAACTAGAATTAAAATCAATTTATTTTTGAAATAAATAAATTGAATTTGAAAGTGATTTTAAAAATAATCAATATTCCCAATACGTGAATTGGACTGGAGTTGAATCGAAATTATCTTCAGAATATTTCGATGTTGGATTTCGTGACTATACAGATATTGTTATGGGAATTTGAAAGATATATTCATATCGTTATTTCCAATACGATATTTGTTGGTTTTAGAATTTGATATTGAATATAAGCCGATATATTTTCTATTCAAAGCCTTGTATTTAATATCAAATGTGACTTGGGTTTGTCGTGAATCGTGTTTTAGATGACATTGGTTCTTTAACCTAGTTAAAGACAGGTTATTGATTTTTGAGAAGATTAAAACTAAGTGGAGTTTTAATGAATCTTTAATTAGATTGAAAAGCGAATTAATAATTTAAATTATCAAATCTGAAAAGGGATCGAGAATGGAGTATCACCAGTTTTGCTCCAAAGCGATAGTTAAATCTTTAATTAGATTTAAACGTGAAATGTCAATTAATTTTACCGATAACACCGTGGTGTTAGATATGGAGTATTACCAGTTTTGCTCCATGGGATGAATAGGTTGGGATTGTGAAATAAAATAAATAATTACTTCGGTGTGGTTCGCTAATCCCGACTAGTTTGAAATGATATCCAAAGGAAGATTAAAGAATAAATTTAGAAAAATTTATCTTGGATAAAATTAATGGGAACCTTTCCCTAAGAATGTGATTTTGTGAATAAAAGAATATTCTGAATTGGAATGAGGCGTTTGTTGTGTTTGTGTAACATTTGTTTATCATATACGTGGGTTATTCAGAAAGGCCGGGTTTATACCCATTCTGAATAACCAATTCGACGTGATGTCGAAGATGAAGACGGTGGTTGAAGACCGGAAGTCTTCACATCGTTTGGGTGATTACTGATGACCTCGATTGGGCTGTACACCCAAGATGAGGGAAACAGTTGGTGATCGTCTAGACGTACTTGGAGATGGATGGATATGCGAGGAAAGTGCCTCCGGTTTCGTTCAGACCCAGGATGAACTTGTAAATGGATTATGTGTCTGACGTTGGATTTTATTCTGTGTTGATTTATCTCTATTAAATATACATCTGTTTGGCGGTGGAGAATTTATTCTCTTGCTTAACGCCCTTCTCTGAGACGTACGAGCTCAGAGGTTGTATATCGATGGACATTAGTCGCATGGAGTGAATTTCCCGTGTGGCACGCATAAGTGGCAATTGATCAAGGCTTCGCTTGAAAAGCAAAGTCTTGTGGTTGATGATCAAAGCACGGCCTGTGTGGCGTAGCTTTGTGCATAACGTGAATTCGCGAGCCTCACACCTCGGTATGAGTCAAAAACGGGATACGGACCCAAGGAGTGCACAACGTTTCTTTCTAGCTATGGTGGTGTCAGTGACCTACTAGCCCTGACATTTATATACTTTTCACCTGTGTGGTTATTGGATACGAGGCGCCTCGGATATAGGTCTGTAAGGACCGGGAAACGTGTGTTCAGAATAACTAATCCTCAAAAGTAAGAGAGGACCGGACTTGGAGGTTCCAAAGGATCATAGTGGGGTCCTGAGGCATTTGCTAGAGTGTCTCGAATCGGAGAGGAGCTTGCCCCTTTCCTCGACTCATGATGGAATCCAATTTCCAATACGTGTATTTCGGTTTTATTTGTAGAGCCTGGTATGGCGGCATAGTGGGATGGGGCACTCATGCCGTCTATGATTTATATTTATGATTGAAATTGTTTTGACACTATACACCTATAATAGTATCAAATAATGTGTTTTAAACGTATCAAGCATGCTTTGGCTGTTATAAGGTAAAAACCCTATCCTCCGGCTTGCGTTGCATTGTGTGATGGGACCTAGGTCTTATAACAGCTTCATTTTTCTTTATTTAGCATTGCGCTGTTTGTTTTATGCACTGGTATTCTTGGGAGGAAACCCGTTCCGTGTTATACGGCGTGGTCCCTTGATTTACTGAACTTTAAAATAAAGATTAAAAACTGTTTTATTTCTCACACCAGTCACATGACTGACCTGGAGTTTATTGTTTTAACCTAAACTCTGGGTGCCCTTATTTTCGACACGGGCAGCTAGTAGTTTTGGTTTTGCAGATTTATATTCACAGGATCCTGATTTACAGCTGGAACGATGCTCGAAAAGCTCTGTATCCGTGCATTACTTCTAGTTATGCTTTTGTATTATTTTCCGCTGCAATGTGTTTAAATGTAATTTAAATCTCTGGTATTTGTTGAATGTAATTTATTCATTTATACTCTGTATATTCTTGTATCTGATGGAATTGTTGTAATAACAATGAAATGTTCTTCCGTTTGCGTTCTATTTTGTCTTGTCCTCAATTCTATCCGTGCTTTCCTTCACGGAGAAGTTCGGGTCGTGTCAGTTTGGTATCAAAGCATTGGTTTACAGAGCTCGAGAACAAGACACATTAGAACAATACGAAAGAATTCATCAGATATTGGATTAATAATATCCAATTAGAATGACTCGTTAGAGATAGGATCAGTAGTATCCTAGAACGAGTGTGAAGAGTATATTTTTCAAATGAAAACAAATTTGTTTTGAAAATTTAAATCACTTTATTCGTATTTGAATATTTATTTATTTTGAATTTGGACAATCGAGTATATAAAGGTTTCGCGTATACGCGTCATGAACGTATATTCTAAGTTTTAATATACTGGATAGATATAGAATCACAATCTAGACACCCGAGGATAATTCTGATGATGTGGCCACATCATCAGTATTTATGTTCGTGTTTCGAAGGTGTGATTTCTATATATTTCCATTAGACTGGTGTGAGAACCAAAATATATCTAGATTTATTTGTTGTTATTTGGCATCAAAACATGATTTTCTGTATATATCAAAATTATGAATTTGAAACTCTAATTCACTAATTGATTGATGTTTGTGTTGTATGTTTATTTGTTTGATAATTTTGAACCATTTGGCCTAGCTGAATCACATATTGAATTGTATTGAAAATTGGTCACATTTACTTGCATATACAAGTACTTACATTGAACAGGTCATAGTAAGGAGGCTAGAGCAGAAGAATAAAATTTGTTTTCCCGACAAATAGGTACATATTTACTATAATTTACTGTTTTGTTTGGGTGATGATGATTTTATGAGCCTATTGGCTAGCCGCTTGGCTTTTTCTTTTTCTTTTTGAGATCAGAAGGCCTATATGGCAATTTCGGGATTTTCCCGTTGCTCCTGGTGCAGGGGAGGTTATGGCGAAATTTTTCGAAAATTTAGGGTGTTAGCCAAATTTTTGAAAAATTTGAAAAGTTCTTAGAAACTGAAAAGTTGAAGAACTTAAGCCGTAGTCAAAATACTGGAAGTTGAGTTGATTTGTTAAACAACTTTTGGCTTCGTTCCTTTTCGGCTTCCATTGTTATGTTCCTTTTCGGCCTTTGATTTAGAGAAGATTAGAATATCATCAATAAAAAAACCAGAACAAATTTATTCAATTATATCACACATTGAACTGATGGGAAAATAGTTAGAAATATATACTTGTGCATTATATATGTTTGAACAGGAAATTGGATAGCTGTTGAGTAAAGATTTTATTTGCGTTCCCGACAAATAGGTAAAACTTAATGAGTTGGATGCGAAATATTATTATATCAACTCATGTGAATGCCATTGGATGCGGAGTGCTGGTTATTCTGTGTGAAATAATAAACATCGTCATAGGATAGTAACAATTAATTTTGAACTACACTGCATGGCATACTTCTGGAAGATATGCATACTTCATCATATACCACATAAGCATTTGGAGCTTGTGTGACGAGGTGGAAGATTTACCATACGAGCGAGAGGCTTGTATGGCGATGACTATATATTACAGGTTGAATTGATGACAGATATGGACTATATATTACAGGTTGAACTGATGACTGATATGGACTATTTAAATTGTAACGATAAAAATGCCAGATTAATAAAAACCCCACACGGGTCTAGAGTAGACAATAATCACGTCTCTCTAGTTATTAGATACGGCACATGGACTATTTATTTCCCACACGGGACGAGGTGACGAGGATTTATCCTCTGGAGCATTTAAAATACACACTCCCTCAAGCTTTGACAGGGTGACGAGAATTTATTCTCTGGAGTTATTATCAATACACGCTCTCATGTAAACACCAGAATATATCACTATAAATATGTGTATGCTTATTAGGATTTATTGGGTACCTAATACGGCCCAATAAATTTCCAAACCTCTCCCCGTACAAAGGAGGTTAGGGCGAAATTTTTCGAAAATTCTGGGTGTTAGCTAAATTTTTGAAGAATTTGAAAATTCTCAGAAATTGAAAAATTGGAGAATGGAAGCTAGATCGAACGTAGAATTGATTAATCAAACCACTTTCGGCTTTGTTCCTTTTCGGGGATGAAAAGTTTTAAGTGGGGGAGATTGTAACAACCTGGAAATGCGAGCCAGTTTAAAAATTTTATTTTGCCAATTTTAGCGAATTTTGATCATTTAAAACGAATTATTTTAAATAATATCGACGAGAAATTTATTTTGAATAGAATTCGAACGTATATATTTATATACGTCGTCGTTAGAATATAAATATTTTATTCTAATTATAAAAGGAATTGAAAATGGCGCGGTAGTTCGATAATTCAGTTTCAAACTTCAATTGAATGTACCGGGTGCAAAACAAACCGGATTTTAGTGAAACCAAAAATAATAGGATCTAATTGGAAATATCTTTCCAACGAATCCGAAAAATCGAAATTTCATAGCGCGGATCAAAAGATATGTCCAGTTGAAATTTCAGAATAGTCGCTATGGAATTTCAGCCCTTAAAAATGGGAATTTTGCAAACGACCTCAGATTTCGACGAAACCACTTTTGTTGGGTCCGTGATGTCAAATTGTTGCTAGGTTTCAAATTTCATAATTTTTCGAATCAATATGTGAGCATGGCAAAGGAAAACGCGTTTGACCAGTTTTAGTAAATTTTAATCGACTGGAAAATGGCCATTTTTCAAATGGTCTCAGAATTCGACGAAACTAGTTTTGTTAGGACTGTATCGTCAATACGAAGCTAGAAAATATTTTTCTGGAATTTTTCGAGTTAGTATGTGTCCCCGGTAATATGAAATGTACGTTTAAAATTCAATATAGTGATTTAAATGTAAATATGACGAAAACTGATTGTAACGATCGAATCAGCCTACGATACATATCCCATTGTGTTCGGAATGGGGGTAAAACGCTATGGACGACAGGCGGTGGGCCTCATTTAGAGGTCGTATGAAAAAGTCAACTTTTGAAATTAAAAATAATAAAATAATAAATTAAACTCTCTCTCCCTTTATCTTTCAGCCCCCCCCCCCCCCCCCCGTTGGAAGTCATTTCAAAATAAAAGGAAAAAAAACCGATCGCACCTCCCACTCCTCCACCTTCCACCGCCGTCGTCGGCAACACACCGCCCCCTGCTCTTCCTCTTCCTCCCTTCTTCCCCTCCTTCTCTCTCGCCTTCATCTCCTCCGCCTGGAACGCACCCAACAGGAAGCCGCCGCCCCCCTAAACCCTAAGCCCCACCTGCGCGCAGCCTCTTCCCCCCCCCCCCTCCTCCTTCATCGAACCCGATCCCCCCTCCTCTTCCCTACTCCTCCCACTTCCTCCATTCTTCCCTCCTTCTCTCTTCGGCTGCAAACCGACGCCACCACTTCGCGAACCCCCTCTTCAGTTTCGAAGGTGAATTTTAATTTAATTTCAGTTTTATTTTATATAGTATAAAGAATAAAATATGATTTTATATAATGTAGAGTAATAAAGATGTGATCTTTATAGTAGTAGCAATGTAAAGATACGATCTTTATATTTGAAAAGGCGAAATCTTTATATTTAAAAAGGCGAAATCATTTTATTTAAAAAGGAGAAATCTTTATATGAAGAATAGCAATGTAAAAATAGAATTTTTATCTATATAGTAGCGATGTAAAAATAGAATTTTTATCTATATAGTAGCAATGTAAAAATAGAATTTTTATCCATATGGAGTGATAATAAAAATATGATTTTTATATACATAGCAACAATATAAAAATGTGATTTTTATATATGTAGTGGCTACGGGCAACGAAAATGGCAAAAGGCGAGAACAGCGATGACTTCTATATTAGAAGAGTTGTGGCGTTTGGATTAGCTATCGGTGAGAACTTCTCACTCTAAATTTCTTTTTCTAGTTATATATATATACTAGGATGCAGACGGTGCTTAGCAGCACCCGACACCCGTCATCAACAGACCATGGATGGCTTTTTTGTTTGATTGATGTGTTGTGAAAATTGTTTGTGATGTTGATGTGAAATCGATAATATAGATTAAGATGGTTGAAATATAACAATTATCGTTAAAAATATAATTTTTAACGTGAATATGAATAATGTGAAAGTGAATAAATAAATATTTATAAACAAATCGGTCGATTTGTTTATATACACTGGTTTGACTGATATTGATTGGGTCGATAAATTTAACACATCACCCAACTGCACAAATAAAAATCTGTGTTTGTTGATTTGAAACCCCACACGGGTGTTGGGATGATATTTGGGTACACAAGTCCCAATCATTTAATTGTATGTCGATCGATTGGTCGACAGGCTGTGTAAGCGTTGGTTATTTATACTTGATGCTTATGCAGTTGTGTGGTGCACTTTGGATGATGGTTGATTGTTTATCGTTGCTATTATATACATGTGTTGTATGGAATCCATATAATTAACGTTATATGGTGATTGATTGGGCCTCATTTCAATTGGGAAAATAATGAATATTAGAATATAAAAATATTCATGTGTTGAAACTATTCATGTGTTGAGTGAAATATTTTAATAATAAAATTTACATCTTTATCATATTTAAAATTAGAAGCTACCTCACAGTGGAGTCTGATTGAAAATCAAACGATAGATACCATAATTTTATAAAATATTTTACATAACAAAAATAGTCATGTGTTGACAGTACTCATGTATTGAGATTGGTCGTGTGTTGAAATAAATATAGATTCATGTGTTGAATAGAAAAATATTCATTTGTTGAATAGAATAACGAATTTATTGAAATATATAAAGCCGTGTTGATTAGAGTTGCGCTATTTTGGCATGAACGATATTTATATCGATTATACTCGTTTTTATAATGAATATAGAAAAGGTAGTGGTTTCAAAATATAACGTTTTGAAAATATTATCATTTATATAGTAATGATACGAAATATTCAATTTTGATTAGAAATTGAAATAGTGTTGAAATGGTTTTGAAAACGAAGTTAAAACGATTTATAAAATAGGTTTTAAAAGGAAATCGATGAAATATAATATACATATATATATATTATATATATAATGGCCTGAATAGAACGCGCCGCGCCGCGGCAGTTCGTGAATTTCGACCATTGAATTCGAATTGACGTTGCGGGAGATCCGACCGTCGGATTCTCCTAAAACCGGAACCGTTGGGTCCGTATTGGAAAGAGATTTCCAATGAATATTATAAATTTAAAATCTAACGGTTGGATTTGGAATTATGTCCAAATCAATTTCAGAAAAGGTCGCTGTAAGTGCAGTTCGATGGCCGTTGTTGGAAATCGACTTTACGGGCCTTAATAAAATTATTAAAAATATTAATAATTTGTTTAAAATCATAATATATGAATTGGAAAGAACTGGGATGAAAAATTCCACATTTGAAAGGATAAAAATATATTTTTGTCGAAATGAACTAGTTTTGAACTAGAATTAAAATCAATTTATTTTTGAAATAAATAAATTGAATTTGAAAGTGATTTTAAAAATAATCAATATTCCCAATACGTGAATTGGACTGGAGTTGAATCGAAATTTTCTTCGGAATATTTCGATGTTGGATTTCGTGACTATACAGATATTGTTATGGGAATTTGAAAGATATATTCATATCATTATTTCCAATACGATATTTGTTGGTTTCAGAATTTGATATTGAATATAAGTCGATATATTTTCTATTCAGAGCCTTGTATTTAATATCAAATGTGATTTGGGTTTGTCGTGAATCGTGTTTTAGATGACATTGGTTCTTTAACCTAGTTAAAGACAGGTTATTGATTTTTGAGAAGATTAAAACTAAGTGGAGTTTTAATGAATCTTTAATTAGATTGAAAAGCGAATTGATAATTTAAATTATCAAATCTGAAAAGGGATCGAGAATGGAGTATCACCAGTTTTGCCCCAGAGCGATAGTTAAATCTTTAATTAGATTTGAACGTGAAATGGTAATTAATTTTACCGATAACACCGTGGCGTTAGATATGGAGTATTACCAGTTTTGCTCCATGGGATGAATAGGTTGGGATTGGGAAATAAAATAAATAATTACTTCGGTGTGGTTCGCTAATCCCGACTAGTTTGAAATGATATCCAAAGGAAGATTAAAGAATAAATTTAGAAAAATTTATCTTGGATAAAATTAATGGGAACCTTTCCCTAAGAATGTGATTTTGTGAATAAAAGAATATTTTGAATTGGAATGAGGGGTTTGTTGTGTTTGTGTAACATTTGTTTATCATATACGTGGGTTATTCAGAAAGGCCGGGTTTATACCCATTCTGAATAACCGATTCGACGAGATGTCGAAGATGAAGATGGTGGTTGAAGACCGGAAGTCTTCACATCGTTTGGGTGATTACTGATGATCTCGATTGGGCTGTACACCTAAGATGAGGGAAACAGTTGGTGATCGTCTAGACGTACTTGGAGATGGATGGATATGCGAGGAAAGTGCCTCCGGTTTCGTTCAGACCCAGGACGAACTTGTAAATGGATTATGAGTCTGACGTTGGATTTTATTCTGTGTTGATTGATCTCTATTAAATATACATCTATTTGGCGGCGGAGAATTTATTCTCTTGCTTAACGCCCTTCTCTGAGACGTACGAGCTCAGAGGTTGTATATCGATGGACATTAGTCGCATGGAGTGAATTGCCAGTGTGGGACGCGTAAGTGGCAATTGATCAGGGCTTCTGTTGAAAAGCAAAGTCTTGTGGTTGATGATCAAAGCACGACCTGTGTGGCATAGCTTTGTGCATAACGTGAATTCGTGAGCCTCACACCTCGGTATGAGTCAAAAACGGGATACGGACCCAAGGAGTGCACGACGTTTCTTTCTAGCTATGGTGGTGTCAGTGACCTACCAGCCCTGACATTTATATACTTTTCACCTTTGTGGTTGTTGGATACGAGGCGCCTCGGATATAGGTCTGTAAGGACCGGGAAACGTGTGTTCAGGAATAACTAATCCTCAAAAGTAAGAGAGGACCAGCCTTGGAGGTTCCAAAGGATCATAGTGGGTCCTGAGGCATTTGCTAGAGTGTCTCGAATCGGAGAGGAGCTTGCCCCTTGCCTCGACTCATGATGGAATCCAATTTCCAATACGTGTATTTCGGTTTTATTTGTAGAGCCTAGTATGGCGACATAGTGGGATGGGGCACTCATGCCGTCTATGATTTATATTCATGATTGAAACTGTTTTGACACTATACACCTATAATAGTATCAAATAATGTGTTTTAAACGTATCAAGCATGCTTTGGCTGTTATAAGGTAAAAACCCTATACTCCGGCTTGCGTTGCATTGTGTGATTGGACCTGGGTCTTATAACAGCTTCATTTTTCTTTATTTAGCATTGCGCTGTTTGTTTTATGCACTGGTATTCTTGGGAGGAAATCCGTTCCGTGTTATACGGCGTGGTCCCTTGATTTACCGAACTTTAAAATAAAGATTAAAAACTGTTTTAGTTCTCACACCAGTCACATGACTGACCTGGAGTTTATTGTTTTAACCTAAACTCTGGGTGCCCTTATTTTCGACACGGGCAGCTAGTAGTTTTGGTTTTGCAGATTTATATTCACAGAATTCTGATTTACAGCTGGAACGATGCTCGGAAAGCTCTGTATCCATGCATTACTTCTAGTTGTGCTTTTGTATTATTTTCCGCTGCGATGTGTTTAAATGTAATTTATTCATTTATACTCTGTATAATCTTGTATCTGATGGAATTGTTGTAATAACAACGAAATGTTCTTCCGTTTGCGTTCTATTTTGTCTTGTCCTCAATTCTATCCGTGCTTTCCTTCATGGGGAAGTTCGGGTCGTGTCGGAAATTCATTCGTTGAATAGAAATTCATGTATTGAATGGTATTCGTGTTTTAAATAAATTGCTTTAACAATAAAAATCACATTTTTATTATATATACGAACTATAGAAAACATTCATGTGTTGAATAGAAATTCATTCGTTGAATAGAAATTCATGTGTTGAATGGTATTCGTGTTTTAAATAAATTGCTTTAACAATAAAAATCACATTTTTATTATATATACTAACTATAGAAAACATTCATGTGTTGAATAGAAATTCATTCGTTGAATAGAAATTCATGTGTTGAATGGTATTCGTGTTTTAAATAAATTGCTTTAACAATAAAAATCACATTTTTATTATATATACGAACTATTGAAAACATTCATGTGTTGAATAGAAATTCATTCGTTGAATAGAAATTCATGTGTTGAATGGTATTCGTGTTTTAAATAAATTGCTTTAATAATAAAAATCACATTTTTATTATATATACGAACTATAGAAAACATTCATGTGTTGAATAGAAATTCATTCATTGAATAGAAATTCATGTGTTGAATGGTATTCGTGTTTTAAATAAATTGCTAACAATAAAAATCACATTTTTATTATATATACGAACAATAGAAAACATTCATGTGTTGAATAGAAATTCATTCATTGAATAGAAATTCATGTGTTGAATGGTATTCGTGTTTTAAATAATTTGCTTTAACAATAAAAATCACATTATTTATTATATATACGAACTGTAGAAAACATTCATGTGTTGAATAGAAATTCATTCGTTGAATAGAAATTCATGTGTTGAATGGTATTCGTGTTTTAAATAAATTGCTTTAACAATAAAAATCATATTTTTATCATCTGTATGAACTATATAAAATAGTCGTGTTTTGAAATAAATTGTTTTATAATAAAAAATCACATTTTTATTATATACATGAATTGTTAAAAATAATGAAGTGTTGAAATAAATTCCTGTTGGATAAAAACATCATTTTTATCAAATGTAGGAAATGAATATGGTTTTGAAATCAAAGAATAGATTATATTTATATATATATATATATATAATTAAATTAAATCGAATAACGACGCTGTAGTTCGTGTTTTGAAACCGTGATTTCAAACGATTAGTGCGGGAGATCCGACCGTCGGATTCTCCCGAAAAACGAAACCGTTGGGTTCGCTTTGGAAATATCTTTCCAACGACACCCACTTTGTGAAGATCCAACGGTTGGATTGTCTGGAAAGTTTAATTCAAATCTGAAGAAAAACAGCGCCAGAATCGATTATATATATATAATTAATTAAACTAAATCGAATAACAACGCTGTAGTTCGTATTTTGAAATCGTAACTTCAAACGATTAGTGCGGGAGATCCAACCGTCGGATTTTCCCAAAACTGGAACTGTTGGATTCGTTTTGAAATGATCTTTCTAATGATATAAAATTTGTGAAGATCCAACGAGTAGATTTTCAGATATGTGTAAATCAACTTTGAAGAAAAACAGCGCCACGGCCGCGTTATGGCCTGAAGCGTCATTTGAATGAATTGGCTAGTTTTAAATAAATAAAAATAGCGATAAATCGTGATAAAATATTATAAACGGTAGGGAATGGAAATAAACTGAATTTGCTCGGTTTATGTAATCTTTGATGGTTGAATGTATTTGGCATGAAAACTACATTAAAGAACAGAATTGGTGATGTCGAATAATTTAACCATTGAAATGAATTTATTTGAAATTCTAAATATACGTGAATTATTTGAAAAGGCCGAGTTAATTCTCATTTCAAATAATTGATCGACGATTGAAAGTCGAAGATATGAAGACGGTGCAAGACCGATGATCTTCACGTCGAATGGAGGGGTGCTACTGATGCTCATGATAGAAGTAGCTGCCTAGAAGGGGTTGAAGTAGTAGCCGTCCGGACGTACATGTTGATTGTACGGATATGCGAGGAATAAAGATCCTCCAGTTTCGTTCAGACCCAGAACGGACTTGTAAATGGACTGTGTGTCTGACATTGGATTTCATTTTGTGTGATTGATAGACGTCAGTTGAATGGCGTGAATTGCCTGTGGGGCATGCTGAGATGCAATGATTAAAGCTTTTATTGAAAAGCAGAGCTTTGTGGTGGATGATCAAAGCACTGCCTGTGTGGCATAGCTTTGTGTATAACATAAATTATCGAGCCTCACACCCCGGTATGGACCAGAAATGGGAGAGGACTTCATGGAGGACATGCGTTTCTTTCTAGCTAGAGGTGGTGTCAGTGCTTAAACTGGCTGACATTTATATTATTTTCACTTGTGTGGTTGTGCTATTGCTAGGCGCCTCGGATATATCGGTGACTATGTGAAGCCAATGAAGTCGTAGGACTCATTTGCGCCCCAAAGGACCAGGAGACGTAGTGTTCAGGCATTTTAATCCACATCGGTGGACCGGCCCTGACGATCCAAGGGGCAGTTGTGGCTGTTCCTGAGACATGGTAGGCTAGATTGTCTCGAAGCGGCGAGGATGATCCCTGGCCTCGGTTCATGACGGAAATCAAATTTCCCAATATGACATTGTGCGGTTTTGATTGTATACCTATATATGGCGACATAGTGGTATGGGGCACTTATGCCGTCTATGATTGATATTTATGATTGTATCTAAAATTATAAACTAACTGGAACCGAGCTAGGACGGATGGTTTCCTGGGTATTGGTCTGTTGTTGGTTTCGGCCTTCGGGGTTAATACTTGGGGAATCGTTCTCTTACTAGTTTATGATTGGAGTCTGATTAAGAATTAAACGATAAAATTTACATTTTTTTAATGATTCGTTTTTCTCGTATCAAGCATATTTTGGCCATTATAAGGTAAAACTCGATCCTCCGGTTTGTGTTACATTATGTGATGGGAACTGAGTCTTATAATGGCTTCATCTTTATAAAAAGCATTGCGATGTTTAAAAGATTTATTAGTTTTAAAGCACTGGCAATCCAGTGGAGTAAACCCGTTCCGCGAAAGTGGCGTGGTCCTCTGATTAGCCATATTGTAAAGTGTGTTAAGTAGATTTGTCATACCAATTCCATGATTGACTCGTAGTTTGTTTCACTTGCAAACTCGGGTGCCCCTTTTTCTACACGGGCAGCCTTGTATTCAGGTTTTAGCAGGCTCTTTCTGGATAGCTGGAGCTGAAGATGGATTCTACCATTTATCTCTTTTTATGTTGTTCAGCTCCTATTGTACATATTATGTTTGTTTTCCGCTGTAGACATTTATGTATAGCTGAACTGTATTTTGTACTAAGTATGATCCTATATACTGTGTAACTCTGATGATTATGTTTATCCAGTGTATTCCATTGTACATTATCTGGTGTATTTAATTATTTATGTTCTGTTGTTATCTGTTTATGTGTTATATTCCAAAGATTACCCTTGTATCGTCCTATCGGGGTTTGGGGTCGTCACAGTTAATCAGTAAATTAAATCAAATAATCAGGTATATATTTCATTGAGACGATTTAAGTACATTCATAGCACGATATATGGAAGTTGACAGGATATTCAGCAAAATAAAAATCAGGTGATTAAATCTCATTCATAAATTTATTTTATCATTAAAAAAAATTGTTGGCTGATTGGATGGATTTATTAATTGTTATTAGCTGTGATTATTATAAATATATTAGTTATTTAGGCTTGGTGTTTGTGGTTATTATACATATATTGGTGGTTGGAAATTTCCCGCAATACCATTAGCGGATGCCCGCAGTATCATTAGCAGATGACCCTATACGCCCCCACAATATGATAATGGATTACCTTCTAGACCGCGATATCCTTCCTCGAAACAGGATGGGCATTATTTATGTTGGCTAATGTCTGTGGATGCAGGAAAATAGGTTAGAGGGATCCAACAGGATTCCTCAAAAATATTATTATTTGTTTGTTTTCATATATGTTATCATATATGATATGTTAGAAAACCCATGATTGATAATTTAGTGTTTTGGATGTTGAGATATCACTGGGCCTAAATGTTGATTTATAAAAATATCGTGAAAAGGGGATTTTGAGATTTAAATGGGAAAATATAATTTTTTTTTCTAAAACAGAATTTGAATTTAGAATGGGCCAGAAATATTAACTTGTTTTGAATAATAAAAACAGGTATCGAATATATAAACGATGATTATAAATTAGATAATGTGGGAATTAAAGTGAATTTATAAACGATGTTTATAAATGAAATGGGAAAAATTATCATTTAGACAATTTAGGAAATGTAAATTCATATGTGAGTTTAAAAGGGGAAATTTATTTTTCCAAAGTAGAAATTTAATTTCAAAATATGAATTTAAATTCAAATATGAATTTAAAATGAGAATTGGGAACCATGTTAAAAAGGGTAATGAGGAAGTCTATTTTGATGTTCGGAATATATATTAAAATAAATCCAAATGGATTTATGGTTAGAATTCGACTACGTCGAATTTATAAGAATAAATTATATCCAGAAAGGATATTTAAATTGTATTAAATAGAAACTGAAATAAAATATGAAAATAGATTATACAATTATATATGAAAGTTACAAAAATAAAATATTCCAAATATAAGAATCGGGTTTCAAATAGATTTTGAAATGGACCTTGTTTTATTATCTAAAACAAGGCAGAAAATTTATAAACAATGTTTATAAATAAACAATGTTTATAAGTAAACAATGTTTATAAATGAAAATTTATAAACAATCTGGAATATTAAATTCAGGTATAAATTTAAAAGTGAATTAAAAATCGTTTCGAAGATGGAACGACGAATGTTATTCCAAAATTTGGAATATAAACGGAATTGAGATAAATCTAAGAATTTACCATCAGAATTCGATTATATCGAATTTTTTAAATAAATTATTTATAAAGAGAATTGGAATTTAATATAGCAAGTTGAGTTATAAATAAATTTATAACCGAGTGAGATAATCAGAAATATTGAGTTGGATTTGAAAACTGGATTTACTACATATTAAAATATATATTAGAATAAGATTTAAATTTAAATTAAACGAAGTTTAACGTTTATATTTAAATATAATTAAAACGGGCTTGCCGCAACACGGTAGTTCGTAAATTGTCGTTTCGAACTTCAACTGAGTATATATAACTCAATTTATGTCGGAATTCTTTGAAATAAGAATCGTCAGGACCAGTTGAATAATAGTTTTCTAATGGAAGAGAAAAATCTGGATTTCGTCTTATAGATTTTTAGTTATGTAAAAATGAAATTTTTAGAAAAACAACGTCATAACCATTTTAAAACCATAATAGTTTATTTAAATAAATAAAAGGATTTTAAGTAAATAAAATTCGAATTTTCATTTGAAAAAAATCCAGACTTGAGATATAAAATAAATATGAACTCAAGTGGAGTAAGTGAACTGATTTTGAAGCATAAAATCAGATTTTAAATTACCGGATATAATTAACTAATTTGAAGAATAATTAGTTAATCGAGGTTTGAATCAAAATTGGGCGTTGGACAATTAAATGGGGTTTAAGAATTTATATTCGAAATCGAATATGAAATTCGAATTCAAAATGGAATTAGATAGGGTTTAAGTAAATTAAAAATATATCCGAATGCATTATGTTCAAATAAAAAGTGAAATAGGCCAAAGAGCTAATTAAAGAATAAATTAGTGAATTGAGTTACAAATGATTGACTTGAGTTAGATAAATTGGGAATGGACGTATAGACAGGTATGGAATGAAGTGTATGAAGATTATAATTCGTGTGCTCGGCAAAAAGGTACACGTTTAAATTCCATATGAGTTTTTATGCACCGAATCGGCAAGCCACTTGGCTTTTTGGTTTTCTTTTTGAATGGAAAGGGCCTATAGAGGCGAGTTGAGTTTTGAGCTATTGACCGATACAAAGGAGGTGCTGGCGAAATTTTCCGAAAATTTAAGGAGTTAGAATATTTTTAAGAAATTTTGATAATTAAAAATCAAAACATCGATATTTATATAGAATTTGATAAGGAAACGAACTTAAAATAAAGTATTATAAACAAAAAGGAAATCTATAATTAAATCTGGTAAAAATAGAAAGAGAAACGTATACACGTTTTATAAATGAGTAATTGGTTTATATGATGTAGATTATTCGAGATAAGTAGTCTTGTCCATTTGAAGTTAACAATGTTATTCAATCAAGGTCTTAGAGGTATTTATACCCCAACTTGATTGATTTCTTTATTAGCCAATAAATAGCAAGATTCAAGCTTGAAGATAAATGTTTTGAATAAGATTTAGTTGAGTAAAGTATTTTGGGTTGTTGTAACAATGTTTTATACAACATTTGTTTTAACCCAGATAAGTGAAATTTTGGAAATATAATAATAAATATTCCCTAAGTACAGAAATTAACGGTCATGAAAGGGAGAAGTACTTGGAATGTTTTCCAATTATTAATAAGAGATATTTTCTAAGTCTAAGAAATAAAAGAACACGATATATGGAAATGTTTTCCAAATAGCGTAGGAGGACAAATGATTATTGAAAATGTTTGGTTAACAAATATTAATAAGGAAATGGTGAAGTGATTTAATTAATGAAATATTAATTAAGGGGCCCAGCGATTGTTTGTTTCTTTGAACAAATGTTTGTTTTTCTTCGATAGTTAAATAACCGAATATCAAAGTATTTGCCAATATCGTTGTCAATAAGGAGAGACCAGTTGGATTATTATCTGGAAACCACTCCATATTGGCAGTAGCGTTGCGAATCATATTATATGAAGATAATTGAAGGCGGAGTAAAGTGAAAGGGGTTATTCTGTTAATCCTAGGTAGAAATTTATTGAGATGGATTAATGAAAATTGTGCCTTCATCTCGTTCAATCCAAGAACGAACATATATGGACGAATGTCTGATAGAGTATTTCCAATGATCGCATACATTGGTCTAAATATATATATATATATATTAGCAGAGAATTTATTCTCTTAGCATAATATCTAGATTATATTTATGCAAATCAATTAGTGATTAACAGATCTGACCATGTGGCATTCAAAGTTATTGTGCTATAAATGAATGGTAAGTAAACGTAGCCTCAGGCCTCAACGATCGGGAAATGACAAAAATCGGGCAAGCAACATGGGTAAGTGGGTAGCTCCCAATTAGGGTGTATTGTCACCTATCTAGAGAAAATTCATTTAATTTTTAAATCTATCGATGATGTCCCTTTCGAGAAACGGTTGTTGATCCCAACCGTTGGTGATATTCATTCGATACACTCAAGCGAAACGAGTGGTCGGTCATGTGTGGCCGGGTTACAGGATGTTCTTGTTGGACCCAGTGTACCCCCCTCTAGAGATACATTATCGGAAGGTGGTTCCATACCTTGTCATAGCTGGAAATTCATTACCCAATACGTGCTCGCATTTTTGATTGTATATTGTATATATTTGGAGTGTGAGATGCAAACGTTCCACTAGATTGGTATTTATTTGATTTATACGCTATTATAATATCAAAGAGTTTTGTATAAAGACTATCATTTCTTTCAAAAGGAATTTGAAAGTTAAATCAAGTGTTTTGGATTCTCATAAGGAAAAACTCATTCCGTGTTATATGGCGTGGTCTTATGAGATTTCATTTATCCTCTCAAACTGTTTTAATTGTTTACTCATACAAGTCCCATGGCTGACCCAGAGTTTACATTGTTTTGTTTTACCCTAAACTCTTGGGTTCCCAAATTTGTGCGGGCAGTCATATAGTTTAGGTGTTTACAGGTATACTTGGAGGATCTTGGAGTAGGAGGCTTCAACTTTGTATAGTATTATTATTTCCGCTGTGTTGTAAGTGTTGTACTCTGATAATTGTATATTATACAGCTAAATTTTGTATTTCAAAATTCATGATATTTTTTTTCCCGTTGCGATGTGAGATTCTATGTTGTTGTTTCTGCTCTTCTTCTACCTTCTCCTTCTTTATTTCATAATGATTCGTATTTCTTTGCAATTTGGGTTGGATGTGTGGCGTATTTAGTTAACTCGAATAGTATGGATTTGCGGGCCATTACCATCATGAACATAGATTTGGACTTGACAATTTTGAACCAAAGTTCATTTACACGAGGTTGTGTATACATTAATTTTCTATGACCTTTGTTTTGTCTTGCTATCCATTTTGTTTTGTACTTGAACCTGGACTGTCTGCTTTTCCATGCCATGAATAATGCGCTGACTGGTCGAACCTTGTAGTTTGTGTGTACTTCTTTTTTTCATTCTTGTTCACTGACTTGTACAGCTACATATTTGTGTGAACTTCATTTTTTTCAATCTATTTGTAACCCAAATATCATGATTAGTGTGGGAAATTGATGGTATATTGATGTTTTGGTTAATACTGGCAGGTGCAAGCAGACACTTTGATAACTGATGGCGATCCAAAGGAGGTTATTTGTGAGGCAGCATAACAAACACAAATTGATCTTCTTATTGTTGAAGTCGCGGGTTATTAAAAGGTGTTTATGTGCACATCATTTTTTCAGCCTTATTCACTGACTTGTACAACCGCATGTTAATTTAAATACATGTATTATTGTGTTATATAAAGTTATTGAGTAGTGTGGAAAAACCATTTGTCTTTTTATAATATGTGCTTAGATAAGATGTATTATTGATCTTGATCATGTGTTAGATAAGATATTTTCTTGTTCTTGATGATATGTCAAATTAGAAGTTTATTGCTCTTGTTCATGTATTATCGTTTGATTTGTCTCAAAGTGATTATATATGTATGGACAGCAGAGCAATTAGTTAAAGCTCTGATTGTATCTAACAGATCAGTTAGATATAGTCATATGTCGTATCTGTTGAGAAAATTAGGTACAATTTAAAGCCGTATCTAATCATTAAAGACGTCATTTTTAGCTACGAATAAGAGCCGTATTAAACAACGTTAGAAACAACTAATAACCGTAGCTAAATTACATTTATGGTGTAGCGTAGTTAGCAGAATACGTACTAATTCTACTAGTAGCTAAGTTGAATTTGGACATCTGTTTAACATGATGAATCGCCTTTCTGTTACAATATTATATATCGACATGTTATATTTTTGGTTGTTGTGACATGTTATGTGATGATAATTAAATATATATGGAAATGTATCAATATAATTCATCCTCATACTATTATAACTTGGTTGTTGATTATGTTGGATATCTATTAAGCAAAGTAAAGGGCTCCAATTAATTAACTTAACATGTGTTTAGCAGAACAACTTCGTGTCTCCTAATAGTTTAACTTGTTTTAGAAAAACCAAATTAGAGTAAGAACAATTATGATTTCTAAGCCCCCAATTTCTGAAATTAATATTTTATAACATAAGAGGTGTTTCGGTTTGTTTTCATTTTAAATATGATAGTTAGAATCTGATTTAAGTTGTAACACCCCAAAATTTTAACGACGCCAAAGATGATGAATTAAAGAATAATTAGTGTGAAATACACTGTTAACAATGAATTAAGGAAAACTCAATTCAGCATTTTGAATTAAGTAAAACAGACTACGCCATTGCGTCCGTCTTGAAATTCTGGTCAAAATAGACACCTGGTTTGTGTAAATGGGACACCTTATGAAGAAATTATTAAGGTTTGAAGTTTGTATACGCATAGGAAGAATATATATATATATATATATAATAGGTTCAAAAATTCAAAAATGGATCCATAAATTTGAAATTCGGTTCAAAATTCGAAATTTGGGAAAGCGGTAGATTTCCCGCCCAGGTGGGTCTACCCACCCAAAGGGTGGTCGACACAAAGGTCGACCTACCCAAATGAGGGTCGACCCATAGGTTGACCCACTCAAAGGGGGGTCGACCCACCCCTGAACAGATCTGGGCGAGATACTTCGTTTTGTATCTGGACACCTTTCTGAGCAAGATTCATTGATCCTAAGGCTATATAAAGGACCCTAAACCTAGGTTTTATTCATCCGAAAATGGCGGCGATGATGGAGCTCTGCTGTAACGTAGATTGAATGGCATAATCTTCTCCAAATCCAATTTTGCAAGCATTATACAAATTCAACGATTGCTACAACAACAAATTCAACATGTTATTCGCAGTAATTTGGATCCATTTCGTTAGATCTACTCACTATGAGTTCATGTTATTTTTAGATCTGAACATTTAAATAGTTATCATGATATGTATATAAAAATTGGATCTTGAATCAGTGCCTAATCAGTTCTATTATGACATATTCCTCTGATCTGTTCTTATATGTTTATATCGTCACCAAGTCTAATCTTGTCATAATATGTCCATTCAGTTTTTATGCCTATTTCTACCATTATGTTATCGATTCATTGTTATGCCTGTTCTGATTCTCTTCTCTCCCACTTTTCCCTTATTATTTTTATATAGCCAGGCTACCTTCGAGCCTAGGCTTAATGCTAAAAAATGCGAACATGGGAAATTAGGAACGATTGGGAAAGCCATAAATTGGAACATGTGCAAATGCTTATTTGGGGCATAAATTGGAATGTACGTGAATATGAAGTTAGGCATAAATTGAAAAATAGGTGAACATGAATTTGGGTAAAATTTATATTGGAATATGTAAATATTGAATTGGGGTATAAATTGGAACATATGTAATTATGAAATTGGGTGTAGATTGTAACATATGTAAATGTCAATTTGGGGCATAAACTGGAACACATGTGAATATTGATTTAGGGCATGGAAACCTATAATTGAAATAGGATAATCATAAATATGAATTGAAAGGGGGCATGAAAGTCTGTAGCACCCCACGTCCATTAATGTCACTCACAAAGGGAATGCATTAACTTCCATGGAGGTTATAAGTGAATATAGAACAGAAAAATTACAATAAGACAGATAATAAATAGTACTTGGAAATCTAAAACTTCATTTTATTGCAGCGGAAATTAAACATGTTTGTTACATCATAACACCATAGATCATAACCAAGTACAATGTCCATCTTCATAAAAACAAAATACATAATCCCATTACATAAATAGCCATTAAAAAGATAACAAGCTGGACTTTACTTCAACGGTCCAAGCTTTCCAAAGAGAGATGAAGCAATTCAATCAAACTCCACTAGAGCTGGGCCCAACCTGAGGACCTGGAGGGAGAAAAAGGATAGAAATAGAGGGGGTCAGACATAAAGTCTGGCGAGTATGATAATTCTAACAATACTATTATCAAAATAACTAGACTAAGGCATAAGATGGAAGACAAGTAAATGTCTATGAACTCTTAGGAAGATAAAGATAGCATTTAAGATAACGTAAAAGATAACGGTAAAGGCACAACTAATTACTAACGAATGATTACTACACTGCACCGCACATTACTACGCTGCACCACACCAGCCACCCTATTGTTTGATCCCACTTGCTTCACACAGAAACTTTATAAATAGCCTTACGTACCCGTAGCTGATACATAGGTGCCGTCTGCCCCTATCTCCACTAGGTGTACCCCACTACCCACTTTTGATCGGCTCCCTACTCGTAGATACCCGTGCTGGCCCCATAGTGGGGTGTATCACTCCCCTAAAGTGGCAACCCGATACAACTTGAGAATGCACGGCTTATACCTACACGATGCAACAACGTCTTACCTACCAGCCCGGGTCCACACACGCGTACGAAACCCGTTGGAATTGCGTTTCCACCGCTCCCCGTTTTGGCCTCTTACAGTCGAACCCAGCATGCGTGTCCCGTCCTCGACTTGGGTCGAGCCCACAAAGATACGTTTGGGATACTTGTCGAAATGGCCCCCCACAAGCTACCCACCTAAGCTTGTCACTAGTATATCCCACTTAACCCTCTTAGTCATGTTCATTTACATGTGTGTTTGGTTAAGTCTTACTAATCGTATTTCACATGCCACTAAGGGCACCCCCTAGATTCCTCATGCCACCCAAGGCACCTAATTAACCCCCATGTCTCACCTTACATGTTTATCTGGTTAAGTATTTCTTAATTCATTCAGGCCATAACCTCATAAAGACCTCTCACATTAGACTGGCATTTATGGCAGCTGGATTTGCCGGGCGGGTCCGGGCAGTCTTACACCATAAAAGAGTCTAACCTCGTGTCTTTACAACCGTTATGCTTTAGTTTAGGCCTAGGACCTCTCACATTGGGCTGACATTTGTGACCACTGGATTTGCCGGGCGGGTCCGGGCAGGTTTACGTCACAAACGAGTCCAACCTCGTGTCCTAAGCATTGATTAACACTTAAAATCTTTTACCCCAGTTTTAATAATTCCCTATTCAAATTATTAATTAAGTCAACTTTTAATGATGTCCATAATTGACTCAATTATGGCCATCCACTTATGGCATGCAAAATCATATCAATTACACCCCAACTTTTTAATATTAAATCCTTAATATTACCCCTACCCCACGTTTATACGTTCGCTTATTCAACGCATAATATAGGCTAGACTTGTATAGTCTAACACCTAGCACAAAGATAAATTATCACAACATATAGACAATTAAAATAAATCTAATCATAATAGGGGTGAAACTTGCATAAACTACACATGTTAAGGATCAAAAGGTGTCAACTTGTTAAATGTCTCTATTTATATGATATGATCATAGCCCAAATCTATACATAAACTTGCATATGGGGTTTTTAGGAAACATAATGATGGTGTGAACTAGCATAGGATATCACATATGTCATAGCATAATTCTAGATGTCATAATAGATGTCTTGGTATATGTTCATAACTTTTCTAATCAATCTAACTTGCATATGTGACTTGTCATATAGATCAACATAACCCAAACATGATGATTTAATTAATATGAACTAACTAGCATAGATGGTAACATCATGGCCTTTTTAACATGTATGATTCATCACAACTTAGCATAGAAACTTTCAACATACATAACATCATCATAGCATGATTTACAACATATAAGATATCATCATCACATAACATTGGATTTACAATATACATGATAGCAAAAGGGGTTTACAACAACATATATGATAATTCACGTCATCTACTCATAATCCATTCATAACTCAACCTAATTAAAATGATAATAATCTTGTTAAGATCATCATACTCACAATTTAGAGAAGAAAAGAGAGAGTTTTGCTTTGCTTTAGGGTTGAGAGAATTAGAATTGAATTTGCTTTTCTTCTTTCTTAGTTGGCGGCGGCTCCATTGATTTCCATGGCGACGGTATGACGGTAACTATTCTATTTTAATTAGGTTTAGGGTTAGCATTAGGATGTATTTATAGGTGTAGGAAGTTATTTAGGACCATTAGATTAACCCTGAACCATGAGAACCAATCAAATGCAAAATCTGCATTTGAGCGAATCGGCCCACGGGTTGACAGCCAAACACCCTGGATTAACCTTTAGTCGACCCAGCAAGGCTCGGGTCGACCTCAAAAATGGGCCGGTTCGGTTATTCCCCCTCCCAATTCGCTGTTTTGAACTTTTTCGCATATTTATTTATTTAATTTTTGATTTATATATATATATATATATCTCAATATATATATTTCTCTGTGCAACCCATTTCACTTAATTCTTTTCTAAAAATTAAGTATACTTTAATTTGTGAATTTTAATGTTATAAAATTACGGGGTGTTGTATTCTCCCCTCCTTAAAGGATTTCGTCCCCGAAATCTCCAAGTCAAGAAGAATGTATATCCTACCATCTAATCGTCCATCTACTCAACCATCAAACACCAGCATCCATTGTCCTTAAAAGACTTCTAATGCTTTAATGTTTATATGCACAGTGTGTGTATATGTCCATATCTAATGCAAAATTAGGCGGTCTACTGATTCAGTCGACCTCCTTAGTGCAATTCATGATAGTGCCATGCGTCCAATATGTATGCAAAAGATTCCTAATGATACATATTAATTCTATATGCGTGCACAACCATCCACCCGAATGCAGCAACTATATGATAATACAACCATTATACATCCATTTTACTAAATACATCCATATATATGCAATATGCAATATGAATTGACTGAGCCGATCTGGTGCCTAATAGTGTGAGTATATGCATCCACGAGCAACCACTAGCAAACACTTGCATCCACTTTGCATCCACCATACATAACATGCCTCAAACACATGTTTCAACCATAGGATTATCCTAACTAAAGGTCAAAGATACTAGCGAGAGGATATACTAAAGATAAGATAAGTACAAGCTAAGCGATAAAGGAGAAATTAAAAGACATACCCTCAAAAAGAAAAGGGTATCATGAACGCATCTTCTCTTCTGTCTCCCAAGTAGCGTTGCTCTCATCATCTCCCCATTGCACTTTGACTAGTCTGACCTCTCGATTCCTCAACCTCTTGATCTCCGACCCAAGAATGCGCGTAGGAGCTCGTCGAATTGTCGCATCACGCTCTATCTCCACCTCTCTAAGAAAGCTCGGCTCTACCACTTCCGCGGTCTCGTGCAAGCACTTCCTCAAATGTGACACATGGAATACGTCGTGTACACCACTAAGTCTCTCGGGCAACTCCACTCTATACGCCATCTGTCCAGTTTTCTCCTTAATAGGAAACGGCCCTACAAACCTTGGTGCTAATTTCCCAACGGACCCAAAGCGAAAAACGTTCCGTAATGGAGACACTTTGACAAAGACCATGTCCCCAACTTCAAACTCGAGATCTGTCCTCCCCTTATCCGCATAAGATTTCTGCCTATCCTGTGCTGCTTTCATCCTCCTTCGAATCAATTCTATCTTCTCCGAAGTCTCCCTAATCATATCGGGCCCAAGTAAGATCTTATCCGTAGATTCCCACCAACATGTAGGTGAACGACAAGGTCATCCATAAAGAGCTTCGAATGGTGCCATACCAATGCTGGACTGAAAGCTGTTATTATATGCGAACTCCACCAATGGAAGATGCTCTTCCCACGTACCCCCAAAGTCTAGGATACAAAGCCTCAACAGATCCTCTAGAATGCGATTCACCCTCTCGGTCTGGCCGTCCGTCTGAGGATGATATGCGGTGCCCAAACATAACTGAGTCCCTACCGCCTCTTGTAAGCTTCTCCAAAATTCGTTAGTGAAAATAGGATCGCGGTCGCTCACTATGCTAGAAGGAACACTGTGCAAACGAACTATTTCTCGAACGTATATGGAGGCTAACCATGGAGCAGTCCTCTTACTCTTTACGGGAATGAAATGGGCGCTTTTAGTAAGTCTATCTAATATAACCCAGATTCCCGTATTACCCTTCCTCGATCGCGGTAATCCATCCACAAAATCCATCGAGACACTTTCCCACTTCCATAGTGGAACCTCCAATGGGTGAAGCAACCCACCGGGTTTCTTTTGCTCTGCCTTTACTTGTTGGCACACCAAGCATCTAGCGACATACTCAGCCACGTCTTCCTTCATGCCGGCCCAAAAGTAAACTCTCTTCATGTCTTTGTACATCTTGTCCCCACCGGGATGAATGGTCGTCTTCGAATGATGTGCTTCGTCAAGAATAGTCTTCCTTAGGTCATCGTCTTTTGGTACACAAAGCCTACCGTCCCTACGTAACCAACCCTTATCATCTAGGGTATACCTACGGAGATGGCTTGATGACTCCCCTCCTTTGAACTTTTCTACTAACTCAACTAACTGTGGGTCGTCTCGCTGTCCCTCGCCAATCCGTCCCAAAAGTGTAGCTCTGACCTCCAAGGATGCTAGCAAACCGGGTACGAAGTCAACAGAAGGTCTAAATTCAAACATCGAAATGAATTCTAAACTTCGCCGCTCAACAAACAAAGGACTTAAGGATAATCTTTTTCTACTTAAGGCGTCTGCCACCACGTTACCCTTGCCAGGGGTATAGGCTATTTCGAAGTCGTAGGACGCTAAGAACTCCATCCACCTTTGCTGCCTTAAGTTCAAGTCCTTTTGAGAGAATAGGTATTTTATAGACTTGTGGTCGGTGAATAATTCGAATTTCTCGCCAAGAAGATAATGACGCCAAGACTTAAGCGCGAAAACAATAGCGGCCAATTCTAGGTCATGTGTAGGATAATTTTTCTCATGCGCTCTCAACTGCCTTCCACCATAGGCTATTACCCTACCCTCTTGCATTAAGACTGCGCCTAGTCCTGTCCCACAAGCATCAATATAAACGGTAAACGGCTTACTCCCGTCTGGCAATACTAAGACTGGGGCTGAAGTCAAAGCTCTCTTCAAACGTTGGAACGCATCATCATAATCTACGTCCCATGTGAAAACTAGGTTCTTCTTCGTCAGGCTTGTCAATGGAGCTGATATCTTTGCGAAGTCTTTGATAAACTTCCTATAGTAGCCAGCCAACCCCAAGAAACTTCTCACTTCGGTAGTATTTTTAGGGACCTTCCAATCTTGGATGGCCACCACCTTCGCGGGATCCACGGCTATCCCTTCTTTGGAAACCACGTGCCCCAAGAACCGTACTTCCTTCCTCCAGAAGTGACACTTAGAAAAATTAGCCTTAAGGCTATGCACTCGTAGGGTCTCCAACACTTCCCTAAGATGTAGGGCATGCTCTTCTTCATCCTTATAAAAGATCAAGATGTCATCTACAAAGACTACCACGAATTTGTTAAGGTACTCCCTAAACACCCTACTCATTAAATCAACAAAATATGCTGGGGCGTTTGTCAAACCGAAGGGCATCACTAGCCATTCATAGAAACCGTCCGGAGTCCTAAAGGCAGTCTTGTCTATGCTATCCTCAGCCACTCTCAACTGATGGAACCCAGTGGCTAAGTCCAACTGCGAAAACACTGAGGCGCCAACTAACTGATCGAAGAGATCGTCAATCCTCGGCAGTGGGTGTCTGTTCTTCTTAGTAAGTTTATTAAGTTCTCTATAGTCCACACACAGTCTAAGGGACCCATCCGCCTTCGTGGAAAATACTACTGGAGCACCCCACTCTGATATACTTCGTCTTATGAACCCCTTCTCAAGCAACTCCTTCACTTGCTTATCAAGTTCCCTCCTTTCACGTGGAGCCATGTGGCGTACTGGCAAAGATACTGGTTTTGCATTATCCACAAGATATATTCGAAAATCTATCTCCCGCTTTGGAGGCAAGCCCTTCACCTCCTCAAACACATCCGAATATTCTCGGACCACTCTAACAGATCGTAGATTTTCCTCAGACGCGTCAAGCGATTCTAGATAACTTAGCATAACCGAATTTATGGGATTACAGAAGATTTCGAGAGTGTTGCCAAGGCGAGTCACGATCCTAACTACTCTCCTTTCACAATCAAGAACGGCCCCATTCTGGATAACCAATCCATTCCTAAAATTAGCCCATAGCCCGTGAAGCCCAACACATAAGCATCACATCTAAATTCAACGCTAAGTATGGAAATTTTCAAATCCAAACACATTATGGACAAATAAGCTGAGCCCCCTATTGGATTCGAAAGAACTAAGGGATCCTCTACTAAACTGGTGTTTAAGTGCAGTGATTCAACTAATGATGTAGAGATAAACGAATGTGATGCGCCTGAATCGAATAAGGTACGGACATGATGATCAAACAGAAAAACTAAGCTTTCTACAGAAATGGTTTTACCTCGTTCTTGCAGCGGTGGGACCGCGAGAGCCTGAACTTGTCCCCTAGCCTGCCCTGGTGCCATAAGAGCCTGCACCTGTCCTCCCGAGGTAGCTCCTGCCCTCTGCCCCTTCTTTGGGCAGTCCTTCACTAAATGTCGTGCATCGCCACAATGAAAACATCCTGTCTTCTTTTTCTTTCGGCCATCCTTGCTGAGATGGCCTGGGGTTCCACAGTTAAAGCACTTATTCTTTCCCTTGCCATTATTGTCTTTTCCACCCTTCTTGTTTTTCTGTTGTGGTTTCTTCTGATCCCCCTTCTTCTCGGGTGCCTTTTCATCTTTAGCGCTTTTCTCCTCATGCATGAGCGCCATTTCTACTAACTTCTCAAAGGTGGCCCCCATCGGGATGTGGGTCATAGCCAACCCTTGCAATGGTTCATTCAAACCATTCACGAACCTTAGAGCCTTCTTCTCCGGCGTGTTTACTAAGTCCAAGCCAAACCTTGCTAACTGATTAAATTTATTGACATATTCTTTCACTGATGAGCTTCCTTGCTTCAATGTCAAGAACCTTTCCATATATAGATTTTCTTCCGCCCTTGAGAGAAACTTCGCCTCGAACCTACATCTGAAATCCGCCCAAGAGTCAATAGGACGCTCCCCATTAGTGACCTCCTACCAAAACGAGGCCTCTCCCTTCATCAACCAAGCTGCTAAACGAACTCTCCTCCCTTCTTCTACTTCAAAGATTTCTAGCAATTCTTCCACCTCCTTAAGCCAATCTCTAGCTTCCACAAACGTTTCTGACCCTTGAAATGGTTTTCCACCCATAGCCTTGAATTCCTTGCACGTCTTTGCAAAAGTATCTACGCGAGGAGGAGGAGGAACGGGTGCAACTGGTGGTGGAGGAACATTGGCTGGACCTGCAGCGGCCCTAGCCTCCAATAGCCTCCTATACCATCCTGGTATCGTTACACCGTCGGGTAGGTTAAGATCTTCAGCCATGCTGAAACGAAAAAGGAAAGATTCAAAATGGAGAATTCGAAAGATAAAGATATGTGGCTATTGGGGATTATGTTTTTCTTAAAAACTTTTCTCTTTAAATTTCTCATTAAAACATGTTTTTGAAAACACTTCTTCCAAAAATAACTATTTTTCTAAAGTATTTTTATCTGTTCTGGTAACCTTAAGCTCTGATACCACGTGTAACACCCCACGTCCATTAATGTCACTCACAAAGGGAATGCATTAACTTCCATGGAGGTTATAAGTGAATATAGAACAGAAAATTTACAACAAGATAGACAATAAATAGTACATGGAAATCTAAAACTTCATTTTATTGCAGCGGAAATTAAACATGTTTGTTACATCATAACACCATAGATCATAACCAAGTACAATATCCATCTTCATAAAAACAAAATACATAATCCCATTACATAAATAGCCATTAAAAAGATAACAAGTTGGACTTTACTTCAACGGTCCAAGCTTTCCAAAGAGAGATGAAGCAATTCAATCAAACTCCACTAGAGCTGGCCCAACCTGAGGACCTGGAGGGGGAAAAAGGATAGAAATAGAGGGGGTCAGACATAAAGTCTGGCGAGTATGATAATTCTAACAATACTATTATCAAAATAACTAGACTAAGGCATAAGCTGGAAGACAAGTAAATGTCTATGAACTCTTAGGAAGATAAAGATAGCGTTTAAGATAACGGTAAAGATAACGGTAAAGGCACACCTAATTACTAACGAATGATTACTACACTGCACCGCACATTACTACACTGCACCACACCAGTCACCCTATTGTTTGATCCCACTTGCTTCACACAGAAACTTTATAAATAGCCTTACGTACCCCTAGCTGACTACATAGGTGCCGTCTGCCCCTATCTCCACTAGGTGTACCCCACTACCCACTTTCGATCGGCTCCCTACTCGTAGATACCCGTGCTGGCCCCACAGTGGGGTGTATCACTCCCCTAAAGTGGCAACCCGATACAACTTGAGAATGCACAGCTTATACCCGTTGGACTGGCAACAACGTCTTACCTACCAGCCCGGGTCCACACACACATACGAAACCCGTTGGACTTGCGTTGCCACCGCTCCCCGTTTTGGCCTCTTACAGTTGAACCCAGCATGCGTGTCCCGTCCTCGACTTGGGTCGAGCCCACAAAGATACGTTTGGGATACTGGTCGAAATGGGCCCCCACAAGCTACCCACCTAAGCTTGTCACTAGTATATCCCACTTAACCCTCTTAGTCATGTTCATTTACATGTGTGTTTGGTTAAGTCTTACTAATCGTATTTCACATGCCACTAAGGGCACCCCCTAGATTCCTCATGCCATCCAAGGCACCTACTTAACCCCCATGTCCCACCTTACATGTTTATCTGGTTAAGTATTTCTTAATTCATTCAGGCCATAACCTCATAAAGACCTCTCACATTAGACTGGCATTTATGGCAGCTGGATTTGCCGGGCGGGTCCGGGCAGTCTTACACCATAAAAGAGTCTAACCTCGTGTCTTTACAACCGTTATGCTTTAGTTTAGGCCTAGGACTTCTCACATTGGGCTGACATTTGTGACCACTGGATTTTCCGGGCGGGTCCAAGCAGGTTTACGTCACAAACGAGTCCAACCTCGTGTCCTAAGCGTTGATTAACACTTAAAATCTTTTACCCCAGTTTTAATAATTCCCTATTCAAATTATTAATTAAGTCAACTTTTAATGATGTCCATAATTGACTCAATTATGGCCATCCACTTATGGCAAGCAAAATCATATCAATTGCACCCCACCTTTTTAATATTAAATCCTTAATATTACCCCTACCCCACGTTTATACGTTCACTTATTCAACGCATAATATAGGCTAGACTTGTATAGTCTAACACCTAGCACAAAGATAAATTATCACAACATATAAACAATTAAAATAAATCTAATCATAATAGGGGTGAAACTTGCATAAACTACACATGTTAAGGATCAAAAGGTGTCAACTTGTTAAATGTCTCTATTTATATGATATGATCATATCCCAAATCTATACATAAACTTGCATATGGGGTTTTTAGGCAACATAATGATGGTGTGAACTAGCATAGGATATCACATATGTCATAGCATAATTCTAGATGTCATAATCGATGTCTTGGTATATGTTCATAACTTTTCTAATCAATCTAACTTGCATATGTGACTTGTCATGTAGATCAACATAACCCAAACATGATGATTTAATTAATATGAACTAACTAGCATAGATGGTAACATCATGACCATTTTAACATGTATGATTCATTACAACTTAGCATAGAAACTTTCAACATACATAACATCATCATAGCATGTTTTACAACATATAAGATATCATCATCCCATAACATTGGATTTACAATATACATGATAGCAAAAGGGGTTTACAACAACATATATGATAATTCACGTCATCTACTCATAATCCATTCATAACTCAACCTAATTAAAATGATAATAATCTTGTTAAGATCATCGTACTCACAATTTAGAGAAGAAAAGAGAGAGTTTTGCTTTGCTTTAGGGTTGAGAGAATTAGAATTGAATTTGCTTTTCTTCTTTCTTAGTTGGCGGCGGCTCCATTGATTTCCATGGCGACGGTATGACGGTAACTATTCTATTTTAATTAGGTTTAGGGTTAGCATTAGGATGTATTTATAGGTGTAGGAAGTTATTTAGGACCATTAGATTAACCCTGAACCATGAGAACCAATCAAATGCAAAATCTGCATTTGAGCGAATCGGCCCACGGGTTGACAGCCAAACACCCTGGATTAACCCCTAGTCGACCCAGCGAAGCTCGGGTCGACCTCAAAAATGGGCCGGTTCGGTTATTCCCCCTCCCAATTCGCTGTTTTGAACTTTTTCGCATATTTATTTATTTAATTTATATATATATATATATATATATATATTTCTCTACGCAACCCATTTCACTTAATTCTTTTCTAAAAATTAAGTATACTTTAATTTGTGAATTTTAATGTTATAAAATTACGGGGTGTTACAAAGTCTATATTTGGAATAGAGAAATTTAATTGAATATTCCTAAAATAATGGAGCCCTGTTAACTGTAACGTCCCGTGTTTTCTGGCCAATTATTAGAAATATTGTATTTATTTAAAATATTGGTTTGAGTTTAAATAATCGATTTAACCATTTTTTTTTTTGAATATTTATTTATCATATTAATAATATAATAATATTTATTTTCGGGATATTTGGAAAATGTTGAATTTGTAGTATAAAGTGATCGGGCAATTCAAAATGGTTCGATATTGTTTTTCTTGAAATTATAGAAGCGATTTCGTTATTAAAACGACGTTATAACGTTTAATTTATAATTTAATTATAAAACGAGCTATAGCGGCATAGTAGTTCGCAATTTGGCGTTTTGAACTTTAAACGTCTGTACAGGGCCCAATATGAGTCGGATTTTCTCGAAATAAGAAACGTCCGAATCTGTTGGATAATATTTTTCTAATGAAAGAGAAAAATATAGTTTTCGTGTTGTAGAATTTATTTTATGTCCAAATCAAATTTTGAAAAGGTTGCTGTGAAATTTCGTTATACATTATAATGTTTATTTATATAAAATAAAGGTTTTTTTAAATATTTATAATACCGATTTGGCTTCAAATTCAACCAAAGATATTTTATTGTGGTAGTATATGATATTCTGGTCGTGTATGGCCAATTTTAATATTTTAATATTATTATATTGAGGTATTTTAAAATTGGTTTATTTTATTTGAATTAGGCAGTTATAAAAGGGCCTTTACTCAAACGACCTTCGTTTTCGACGAAACAAATTTTATTGTGACCGCAACAGTAAATTATTGGTAGATTTCAAGTTGCGCATCAATCGGGGTTAATTTGTGAGCATGGCAAAATAAAATACAAATAAAAATGACCATCTGAACGTGAACGAGGGCCATGCGAGCAAACGAACTCAGATTTTCGATGAAACAAGTTTCATTAGGACTGTATCGTCAAATTATACTATGTCGTCCATTCGCATCTCGAACGGGGTTTGTACGTGAGCGCAGGAGCCAATAAACAATGTTCTGAATAGAAATAGACACGAAATAAAAATCATTAGTCAACATCGCTCGTCAAATCAACTTAAATTATATTATTTTCACTTATATAAAGACCGAAAGACTCAGCCCACTTCAGCCACTTCATCAGTTCTTCAACAAATTTGCAAAAAAAACCCTCAAACACAAATCAATTTATATCTCCAAATCTATCAAAAATTTGAGGGGTGTTCCAATGGCAAAGTGGTAGATCGGGGCGATATCTAGCTATTGTAAAAAGCTAGGGACCTATTGTGGTCGGAGGTGGCCGAAATCGGCTGAACAATGAAGAATTCCAGTTTCGTTCTTTGCCTAAATTCGAGGGATTTAGCCAATTTTAGAGGCCGAGACCGGGGGGAAATGGAATAGGGGAGTTCAGGCTTCGATTTGGTGGTGGTCTCGAGTTCTCTGGCGGTCTGTGGTGACGGTGGTGATGAGATGAACGGAGGGCTTGATTTGGGGTTGTTTTTCTGAAGCTAGGACCGGAATTTGCCATTTTACTGGTGGTGGAGGACATGTGGGTGTCGGGGGTCTGATGAGAAAGGTGTAGGGTGGCGGGGTGAGTCGACCGGCGGTAGTCCGGCTCCGGATGGTGGCCTGTGGCGTTAACTGCGACTGTGATTATGGGTTTCGGTCTTCGCCGTATTCTGGCAATTCGATGGGGTTTGGGTGGCCATGGTCACTGGAGAAGGAGGAGTGAATGGCAGTTCTGATGAGGTAGACGAGGGGGTCTCCGGCGCTACCAGGCGTCGACGGTGATCGGTTGAACGAGTTGAGCTTTAGGGAAGAAGGGATTGACGGATTCCAGTTTTCTCATAGATGGGAAACCGTGTTTTGGCACAATAATGGTGCTGATGTGGATTACATAAGGAATAATGACGGTTTAAAACTAATCAGGTAATTAATTAAATTAATTAATAATTAAGTTTTAATTTATAATCGTATATATCTCGAAACTTGTAACTAGCGTAACTTACTCATACTTTAACGGATTTCAGCGAAACTGGATCCGTTTGGATCGCAGGGATGAGGCCTAGGTGATGGCACTGACTAGGCACCGATCTAACACAGTTGAAAATTCAGCTAATTTTGAACGCTCAACTGAAATAAAAAGAACAAACGCGTCAACCGTCGACTGAAAAATCTGGTGAGTTAATTCTCACACCTTATGGAATTCTGTGATGCGGCAAATTCATATTAAAATATAATTTACCTCTAAAAATATAAATTGGTTGATTGGCTGCTCTGGATGTCGCTGGTTGTTTGATTGATTGTTGTTATTTAAACTCGTCAGTTTAAATAATAGATTATGGAAATTTAATTCATATAACTATTATCTGTGATGCAGAGAAGGACGGGTTGGAGGGATCCGACCGGATTCCTCAAATAAACTGTATTTTATTTATGGTGCATTTTGTTCATATATGAATTGATCACCCTGATTGACACCAAAACATGTTTGATCTTGATGGTTGATGTGATATTCATCGTGGTTATGTTTAAAATCAATCGACAGCATTGATTTGGTAATTGGCAGTGAATGGCCTAAAATGTGTCATCTTAGACGTCAGTTTTACCTTTAGGTGAATCGACGCAGTTTTAAAGTTATAAATTATTTTATAACTGAATTGAAGTTTTCGGTCATTTTATTTTAATAATTAAATTAGTAATTTATAGATAAATATTTTAATCGAGTTTATATAAGAAATTATTTAAACGTTTTTATGTAGTAAGACCGTATGGTTGTACATGTGCTGAAAGCTAGAAAACCAGAGATTTTACCTACGTTTTAGTAAAGTGGGATAATTGTATTTTTATACAATTAAATAGTGATTTTAAATTAATTAAGTTATTTAATTAATGTAAAAAGGGGAAATGACAAATGAAAATCAGTTAACTTCTAACTGATATGTAAGGTTGACAAAATCAACCTTTTTGAACTGAAATTTACAAATGGGATTTAAATTTCATAATGTTCGTTAGATTTAACGAACGATGGGGGATATTAGTTAATCTTTGATTAACTAAAGTTCAAAGTAGTTCTTGTATCGTTTAGTGGTAACAAAGTTAATTATTATTTAATAAGTTTTAAAAACGATAAGGATCACGTTCATAGCAAAGTTAACTATTTTAATATAGTTAATATGAAAGTTGAGTATTATAATTAATGCAAAGACTTTTAGTTAGACATCGATTAAGAAATGTTGAGTAGCGATAAGTTTTGATAAAAGGAGCGATAAGAGTTATATAGAGATTTGAAATCCAAGTTTTTAAACTAGTGTTGTAAATGGGATTTGTAAGTGTAGGCAGGGTATTTTTATAGGATTTTTCTCAATCAATAAATTAAGTAAAGTGAATTCAATTGAATAAAATTATTGGGGAAAAGTAAATAGATTTGTAATAGGCTGAAAAATGAAATGGGTTTACAGTGAAATCTAAGCTAAACTGCAAAAAGTTGGTAAATGGATTATTATAGGTATTTAGGAAGAAAGGCAAGTGAGGTTTAAAAAGGGTTCTTTAAACCAAAAGTGATGACTTTAAATGTTAAGGAAGAGATTGTCGAACGCAGATTTCAAATGTAAGGAACGAGTTATAAACCCAGATTTGAAATCAAGATTGTAAATAAGATTTTATTATTAGTGGTTAAGTGACAGACTAATATTATTCTAAAGTAAGAATGTTGTCGATCAAGGTCTGAGAGGTAAATAAAATACCCCAACTTGAATGGCTTCAATATTATCGAGGAATGATATTCATTTGTGGTGAGTGCAAAGTGTTGGAATTTCGTTAATTATTCCATACGAGAAGTATTGAAATGAGTACGTGGTTTTTGAATAGAAATCTGGGTAAGAAGATAAATAAGAATATTTGGTTTTAAATTATATAAATTTGACATTTGATTTGTCAAATAAAAATTGGTAATTTTGTTAATACCATTAAGTAATATACGCATGTGTATATATATTCAAATGTCGAACTTAAGGGAATATGGGAAAACGCTTTGAAAATATATCGATGTTTCCAATAGAAATGGAAATGGAAAGTTGGGTATATAACCATACCCTAAAACATATAAAACAGATTTTGTTATAATAAACGAGGAATAAATATAATGTTTTGAATATATTTGGAAAAATTAGAAGTTGATTAACCATTTGGTTAAATATATTTTAAGAGGCCAAGTAATGCCAAGTACCGAATCAATGAACTCATTTTTACACATTTGTTATTTGATAGTTAACTCACCGACTATCAAACCTGTCCAATACGATTGTTGGCACGGAAAGACCAAGATTGAATTTATATTCGAAAACCATTCCGACCAGCAAATACGTGAAGGCGTCGACTGAAGACGGAGCAAGTGAAGACCGTGGCTTTTCATAAGCGAATGGATTACTTAACGAATATTCTCTGTGTTGCAACGCAGAGATATTCTGACGTGATTCGGTCGTATTTGAGATTTTGCGGATTGCAAGGATTACTCGCTACTGATCCTTGGGGTGATTCCTATATAAGGATGCAGTAGGAGGGTGCCTTCGGTTCATCCTATTCCTGGATGACTTGTATGGACGAATGTATGACAGAGTATTTCCAATGGGTCACGTACGTTGATTTCTTCAAACGTGTCATAGTTAGTTAGCTCCCAACTAGGGTATTTTTGTGGACGTCAATTAGTGATATCCAGAGGATTTGACAATGTGGCATTCAAAGTGAATGGTGGCCAGATATTCTAAAAGATAAATTCTAGCCTCAAGCCTCACAACTAGGAAATGACAAAAAATTGGGCAGGCGGCATGGCTATGTGGGTCGCTCCCATTAGGGTGTATAATCACCTATCTAGAGAAATTCCTTTTGCTTCTTTAATCTATATTCAATGCTGTCCCTTTTCGGGAAACGGTGGTTTGAGCCCAATCGTTGGTGACATACATTCGATACACTCAAGCGAAATGAGTGGTCGGTCATGTGTGGGCCGGGTTGCAAGACGTTCTTGTTGAACCCAGTGTATTCGCCTCTAGAGATACACAATCAGAAGGTGGTCCTATACGTTGTCATAGTTGAAATCCAATCTCCAATAAGCGTCCGCGGTTTTGATTATGTGCTATATATGTGGAGTGTGAGATGCAAGCGTTCCACTAGGTTATAATTATTTGTATTTAGACATTATGATAAAATAAGAATAAGTTATGGGTTCAAAACGCATTGGGTTATAGTAAGGTAAAAACCGTCTGTGTTTATGTGTGGGCTGGTCTTACTATTATCCTTTGATTTCTGAAAGGATTTTCCAAAGTTAAACAAGTTGTGTGTTCTATGCTGAAAGTATTCCAGACTGACCCAGTGTAATTTGCTTTTCCTCAAATGTGCTCGGGTTAGACCGAGTATATTTCCAGGTCAAGTTTCGCTTAGAGTTTCAGGAGCTGGAAGCAGGAGGCTTCACCGCCAGTTATATACAGTTATTTCCGCTGTAACAGATATATGTTGTACTCTGATGATTGGTATGTATATACAGTTCATTTATATAAAGAGATTTGATATTATATTTTATTTGTTCCGCTGTGAGATTCTGATGTGGCGTTCTTCTTCTTTCTTATAGTCTAATATTCTTTCTTTCTTTTCTCACCGTCTAACTTCTTTCTATTAACAATCTGGGATTCGATACTTGGGTTTTGGCAAGTAATATGGGTTTATATATTATTTTCGAAAATTCGAGTGCCGAAGTTTTCCCCGGGTCGTTACAGTGGTATCAGAGCTATTAGTTTAGTGATAACCTTGGCTCTGTGGTGTAACTCAATAGAGATGAGGTTAGTAATACCCTAGATTGAGTTTGTGTATAAATATATGAGAGCGCGTATTTGTAATTTGATATAAAATTATTTTTGAAATTAATTTTGCCTAATTTATTTTATAATAAAATAAAAGTAAAGATTATTATAATATGGGCAATCGATTGATTTGTTAATGCTGATTTGTATGCAATGTTTGGATGGTATGCTCGATCTCATGAATGTAAACCTGAACATGAATCAATTTGTTTAAAACCAATGTGAAATAAATAATTTGAATAAATCAATCCAGAAAAATAAATATGAATGGATAATTAAAGAAACAAATGAAGTGATTATAAATAATTATAACCTCGTATGGATTGAATTGTGTGTAAACTGGGTTGATATGAATGGTATGGATGTTTTGAACATAACTGGCATTGTTGTGATGACTGATGAATTTATTTGAGTTGAGAACAGGTGCAGAAGTGCCAATTCAGCTTTAAAATCCATCCAAGAGAAAATTCTGGAGTTAATTGAATCCAGTTCGAATAGAGCTACGTTATAATTAGGCAATCTCGCATATAATATATCGCTTATCGCAAAATAACTCTCGCAAAGAGGTACACCTACGCAAATATAAAATTTTGGTTTTTATTTGGATTTGGGGTTTGGATTTTGATTTTTCCGACCATGAGAGTCGATGTACAGATATTTCTTGAACCTGCGATATTGCAGATCTCCTCCGTATAGGGGAGACTCTGCCAAATTTTTTCCAAAATTTAAGGTGTTAGAAGTTTTTGAAGATTTTTGGAAAATTCCTTCATTTGAGTCAAATTGGTTTTGAAACCAATTAGATTGATTTTGAAAATAAAAATCAAGTTTTAAATTTTATTATTTTTATAAAGATAATGGGTTGTAACGTTCTTTCTACCATAGCAATTTCGAGGACGAAATTATTTTAAGGGGGAAGGAATGTAATGTCCCGTGTTTTCTGGCCAATAATTAGAAATATTGTATTTATTTAAAATATTGGTTTGAGTTTAAATAATCGATTTAACCATTTTCTTTTAATATTTACTTATTATATTAACAATATAATAATATTTATTTTTGGGATATTTGGAAAATATTGAATTTGCAGTATAAAGTGATCGGGCAATTTAAAATGGTTCGATATTGTTTTTCTTGAAATTATAGAAGCGATTTCGTTATTAAAATGATGTTATAATGTTTAATTTATAATTTAATTGTAAAACGAGCGGCAGCGGCGCGGCAGTTCATAATTTGGCGTTTTAAACTTTAAAAGGCTGTATAGGGCCGAATATGAGTCGGATTTTCTCGAAACAAGAAATGTCTGAATCTGTTGGATAATATTTTTCTAATGAAAGAGAAAAATCGATTTTTCGTGTTGTAGATTTAATTTTGTGTCCAAATTAAATTTTGAAAAGGTCGCTGTGAAATTTCATTATATATTATAACGTTTGTTTATATAAAATAAAGGTTTTTTTAAATATTTATAATATCGATTTGGCTTCAAATTCAACCGAAGATATTTTGTTTGGTAGTATATGATATTCTGGTCGTGTATGGCCAATTTCAATATTTTATTATTATTATATTGAGATATTTTAAAATTGGTTTATTTTATTTGAATTAGGCAGTTATAAAAGGGCCTTTATTCAAACGACCTTCGTTTTCAACGAAACAAATTTTATTGAGACCGCAACAGTAAATTATTGCTAGATTTCAAGTTGCACATCAATCGGGTTTAATTTGCGAGCATGGAAAAATAAAAACGACCATTTGAACGTGAACGAGGGCCATGCGAGCAAACGAACTTGGAATTCGACGAAACAAGTTTCATTAGGACCGTATCGTCAAATTATACTATGTCGTCCATTCGCATCTCGAACGGGGTTTGTACGTGAGCGCGGGAGCCAATAAACGATGTTTTGAATTGCGATAGACACGAAATAAAAATCGTTAGTCAACATCGCTCGTTAAATCAACTTAAATTATATTATTTTCACTTATATAAAGACCTAAAGACTCAGCCCACTTTAGCCACTTCATCAGTTCTTCAACAAATTTGCAAAAAAAACCTCAAACACAAATCAATTTATATCTCCAAATCTGTCAAGAATTTGAGGGGGGTTCCAATGGCAAAGTGGTAGATCGGGGCGATACCTAGCTACTGTAAAAAGTTGGGGACCTATCGTGGTCGGAGGTGGCCGGAATCGGCTGAACAGTGAAGAATTCCAGTTTCGTTCTTTGCCTAAATTCGAGGGATTTAGCCAATTTTAGAGGCCGAGACCTGGGGGAAATGGAAGAGGGGAGTTCAGGCTTCGATTTGGTGGTGATCTCGAGTTCTCTGGCGGTCTGTGGTGACGATGGTGATGATATGAACGGAGGTCTTTATTTGGGGTTGGTTTTCTGAAGCTAGGATCAGAATTGGCCATTTTACTGGCGGTGGAGGACATGTGGGTGTCGATGGTCTGATGAGACAGGTGCAGGGTGGTGGGGTGAGTCGACCGGCGGTGGTCCGGCTCCGGATGGTGGCCTGCGGCGTTAACTGCGATGATGATTACGGGTTTCGGTCTTCGACGTATTCTGCGATTCGAGGGGGTTTGGGTGGCCATGGTCACTGGCGAAGAGGGAGGAGTGAATGGCAGTTCTGATGAGGTCGACGAAGGGGTCTCCGGCGCTGCCAGGCGTCGACGGTGATCGATTAAAGGAGTTAAGCTTTAGGGAAGAAGAGATTGACGGATTCCAAATTTCTCATGGATGGGAAACCTCAGTTCGGCACAGTAATGGTGTTGAAGTGGATTACTTAAGGAATAACTACAGTTTAAAACTAATCAAGTAATTAATTAAATTAATTAATAATTAAGTTTTAATTTATAATCGTATATATCTCTAAATTTGTAACTAGCGTAAGTTACTCATACGTTAACGGATTTCAGTGAAACTGGATCCGTTGGGATCGCAGGGACGAGGCCTAGGTGATGGCACTGACTAGGCACCGATCTGACACAGTTGAAAATTCAGCTAATTTTGAATGCTCAACTGAAATAAAAAGGAATAAACGTGTCAACCGTCGACTGAAAAATCTGGTGAGTTAATTCTCACACCTTCTGGAATTCTGTGATGTGGTAAATTCATATTAAAATATAATTTACCTCTAAAAATATAAATTGGTTGATTGGCTGCTCTGGATGTCGCTGGTTGTTTGATTGATTGTTGTTATTTAAACTCGTCAGTTTAAATAATAGATTATTGAAATTTAATTCGTATAACTATTATCTGTGATGCAGAGAAGGACAGGTTGAAGGGATCCGACAGGATTCCTCAAATAAACTGTATTTTATTTATGGTGCATTTTTTTCATATATGAATTGATCACCCTGATTGACACCAAAACATGTTTGATCTTGATGGTTGACTTGATATTCATCATGGTTATGTTTAAAATCAATCGACAATATTGATTTGGTAATTGGCAGTGAGTGGCCTAAAATGTGTCATCTTAGAAGTCAGTTTTACCGCTAGGTGAATCGACGCAGTTTTAAAGTTATAAGTTATTTTATAACTGAATTGAAGTTTTCGATCATTTTATTTTTATAATTCAATTAGTAATTTATAAATAGATATTTTAATCGGGTTTATATAAGAAATTATTTAAACAATTTTATGTAGTAAGACCGTATGGTTGTACATGTGCTGAAAGCTAGAAAACCAGAGATTTTACCTACGTTTTAGTGAAGTGGGATAATTGTATTTTTATACAATTAAATAGTGATTTTAAATTAATTAAGTTATTTAATTAATGTAAAAAGGGGAAATGACAAATGTAAATCAGTTAACTTCTAACTGATATGTACGGTTGACAAAATCAACCATTTTGAACTAAAATTGACAAATGGGATTTAAATTTCATAATATTCGTTAAATTTGACGAACGGTGGGGGATATTAGTTAACCTTTGATTAACTAAAATTCAAAGTAATTCTTATATCGTTTAGTGGTAACAAAGTTAATTATTATTTAATAAGTTTTAAAAACGATAAGGATCATGTTCATAGCAAAGTTAACTATCTTAATATAGTTAATATGAAAGTTTAGTATTATAATTGAAGAAACAAATTTTAGTTGGACATCGATTAAGAAATGTTGAGTAGCGATAAGTTTTGATAAAAGGAGCGATAAGAGTTATATAGAGATTTAAAATCCAAGTTTTTAAACTAGTGTTGTAAATGGGATCTGTAAGTGTAGGCAGGGTATTTAAATAGGATTTTTCTCAATCAATAAATTAAGTAAAGTGAATTCAATTGAATAAAATTATTGGGGAAAAGTAAATAGATTTGTAATAGGCTAAAAGAAGAAATGGGTTTAGAGTGAAATCTAAGTTAAACTGCAAAAAGATGGTAAATGGATTATTATAGGTATTTAGGAAGAAAGGCAAGTGAGGTTTAAAAAGGGTTCTTTAAACTCAAAGTGATGACTTTAGAGGTTAAGGAAGAGATTATCGAACGAAGATTTCAAATGCAAGGAACGGGTTATAAACCCAGATTTGAAATCAAGATTGTAAATAAGATTTTATTATCAATGGTTAAGTGACAAACTAATATTATTCTAAGGTAAGAATGTTGTCGATCAAGGTTTGAGAGGTAAATAAAATACCCCAACTTGAACGGCTTCACTATTTTCGAGGAATGATATTCGTTTATGGTGAGTGCAAAGTGTTGGAATTTCGTTAATTATTCCATACGAGAAGTATTGAAATGAGTACGAGGTTTTTGAATAGAAATGTGGTTGACAAGATAAATAAGAATATTTGGTTTTAAATTATATAAATTTGACATTTGATTTGTAATATCAAAATTGGTAATTTTATTAGTAGCATTAAGTAATATATGTATGTGTATATATATTGAGATGCCGAACTTAAGGGAATATGGGAAAACGATTTGAAAATATATCGATGTTTCCAGTAGAAATGGAAATGGAAAGTTGGGTATATAATCTGGGTATATAACCATACCCTAAAACTTATAAAACAGATTTTGTTATAATAAACGAGGAATAAATATAATGTTTTGAATATATTTGGAAAAATTAGAAGTTGATTAACCATTTGGTTAAATATATTTTAAGAGGCCAAGTTATGCCAAGTACTGAATCAATGAACTCAATTTTACACATTTGTTATTTGATAGTTAACTCACCGACTATCAAACCTGTCCAATACGATTGTTGGCACGGAAAGACCGAGATCAAATTTATATCCGAAAACCATTCCGACCAGCAAATACGTGAATACGTCGATTGAAGACGGAGCAAGTGAAGACCGTGGATCTTCATAAGCAGAAGGATTACTTGACGAATATTCTCTGTGTTGCAACGCAGAGATATTCTGACGTGATTCGGTCGTGGTGAGATTTTGCGGATTGCAAGGATTACTCGCTACTGATCCTTGGGGTGATTCCTATATAAGGATGAAGTAGAAGGGTGCCTTCGGTTCATCCTATTCCTGGATGACTTGTATGGACGAATGTTTGACAGAGTATTTCCAATGGGCCACATACGTTGATTTCTTCAAACGTGTAATAGTTGATTAGCTCCCAACGAGGGTATTTTTGTGGACGTCAATTAGTGATATCCAGAGGACCTGACAATGTGGCGTTCAAAGTGAATGGTGGCCATATATTCTGAAAGATAAATTCTAGCCTCAAGCCTCACAACTGGGAAATGACAAAAAATCGGGCAGGCAGCATGGCTATGTGGGTCGCTCCCATTAGGGTGTATAATCACCTATCTAGAGAAATTACTTTTGCTTCTTTAATCTATATTCGATGCTGTCCCTTTTTGGGAAACGGTGGTTTGAGCCCAACTGTTGGTGACATACATTCGATACACTCAAGCGAAATGAGTGGTCGGTCATGTGTGGGCCGGGTTGCAAGACGTTCTTGTTGAACCCAGTGTATTCTCCTCTAGAGATACACAATCGGAAGGTGGTCCCGTACCTTGTCATAGTTGGAATCCAATCTCCAATAAGCATCCGCGGTTTTGATTGCATACTATATATGTGGAGCGTGAGATGCAAGCATTCCACTAGATTGTAATTATTTGTATTATGATAATATAAGTATAAGTTATAGGTTCAAAACGCTTTGGGATGTTATAGTAAGGTAAAAATCATATGTGTTTATGTGTGGGCTGGTCTTACTATTATCCTTTGATTTCAGGAAGGATTTTCCAAAGTTAAACAAGTTGTGTTCTCTATGAATTTATCACTAAAAGTATTCCAGACTGACCCAGCGTAATTTTCTTTTCCTCAAATGTGCTCGGGTCAGACCGAGTATATTTCCAGGTCAGGTTTCGCTTGGAATTTCAGGAGCTGGAAGCAGGAGGCTTCACCGCTAGTTATATACAGTTATTTCCGCTGTGACATATATATGTTGTACTCTGATGACTGGTATGTATATACAGTTCTTTTATATAAAGAGATTTGATATTATATTTTATCTCTTCCACTGTGAGATTCTAATGTGGTGTTCTTCTTCTTTCTTCTATTCTAATATTCTTTCTTTCTTTTCTCACCCTCTAACTTCTTTCTGTTAACAATCTGGGATTCGGTACTTGGGTTTTTGGCAAGTAATATGGGTTTATTTATTATTGTCAAAATTCGAGCGTCGATGTTTTCCCTGGGTCATTGCACTAACGCTTAGACACGAGGTTAGGTTGCATTAGTGGTGGAAGTCTGCCCGGACCCGACCGGCATATCTAGCAGCCACTAATGTTGAACCAAATATGAGAGGTCTAAGTGCGCAAACACGAGACAAGCTATGACACGAGGTTAGTCCCAACTTGTGGAAGAAGTCTGCCCGGACCCAACCAGCATGTCCAGCATCCACAAGTTGTAGGCCTAATATGGGAGGTCTAGCCCATCATAAACCATAAATGGACATGGTAGTGAATTGGATTGCTTAACCTAATTTAATCCATAGGGATTGTATGAATATGATCTAAAGTTGGGGTTAAGTAAAATTGGTTGGACAGTGGGTGGGCTAAGAAAATCTAAGGGGCGGGTAATATTTGCATTTAGGCCCATGAACTTAACCCGATAAGGTTATGTAATTAAAGACACCTAGTGGTATATGTATTTGGTAGAAATGATAAAGTTATGTAAGTAAAGACATCGTTTAGGGTAAGCATAACTTGTAAGGAAATGAGACAACTTGTGTAATAAGATAAGAGGTACTTAATTATAAATTAAGTAATCTAGAAGTCTGGAACCTGCTAATAAGAATAGCATGTTTAGACTTATCATAGGGACAAGAGGAAATTATAACATAGGTTATAATTAATGGGCTGAGAAACTTGTTAATGGGTTTAGTTAATAGAACTAAGTTAACAAGTAAACAATGATAAGTTGCATTGACAATGTAAAATGGAATTACGATTAAATGAGAAAGAACGAGGAAAACTTATAAGATAAGTTATATTTAATCATAAATAATGACTGACATTTTAAAAAGGAAACATGTAAAATGAGGCGTACTCAATTACACATTAAGTAAGAACATGTTATTGTAACTATGGAATTGGACGATAGAATTATAAAGGGATTGTGGGTTATAGATCTTGGGCCACAATCTAGAGAATAACATGTTGTGGGCTTATTAATGAACTTAAAGGGGTTAAGTTATATGACCAAAATTAATAAGCAAGAGGAACTTGGGAACTTGATTAAGAATTCAATATGAATGGGGATAACCAAGTAAAAAAGGAAACCTGAGGAGGAAAAGCAAGTGCGTAATATAATGATTAGATATAGGGTCTAATAAAAAATTAAATTGAGGCGCTTGGACCAGTCCGCACGTTTGTGGGTGAATAACCCGATGGGGTAGATCATCGAGGTGTTATAAGGCACGAGGGGAGCTCACATTCATCTGATTGATTTGAGGCTCCAAAGGACTGGAAGGCGAAGCACGCGGCTTCCTGAGGTATGTAAGGTGCTCCTAGTAGTTCTCTGTGCGGTGACGGATGTCTTAGGCTATGCTCGCAGAGGTTGGGACTGCGCGTAACTACTAGCTGGGTGGGCCTTGACTGCAGATGTAGCTATGCAGTCAGAATGCTGTGACGAGGTGACACCAGGGTGGTTCGGCGGTTGCCTCACAAGGAGGCAGAGGAAGGCAAAGGGTCATGACCAACAAGGATAGTAGGCCGCCAAATACCCATCATCAGCAACCAACGGGATGCGAAAAGACTAGAGCTAAACCCAAGATACCATTTCACCTTTCACTATCGAGGTACATGGTTGAGGGTAGATGCCACATGGATGTTTAGATTGGTTTTTATTAGGAGAGGTCGCTTAGCTCTTGTAGTCTTTAATATTTGAGGGAGGGGCCAAGGTGGGGCCATAACCACCATGGAAAACAGACCCTAGGAAATATTTGTATTTGGAGGCTCTTAAAGGCGTGCCTGTACAGGTATGGAAAAGCTCCCGGTCGAGTTCCATGTTTCTTACTTAGCCCTGCCACAGAACTCGGTGCACATTAGAGGATGTGCGATTGAGGCATCGAGCTACAATTACAGTACATACGTGGGACAGTCTAGATACATGCATATCTGCTATAGGTGGTGCATTGTAGACTAGAGTGCATTATTCCAATAAGGTATCTGATTCGATCGATGGTGGTTGTCCATACGCTTGCGTAGCATAGTAATTATAGATATATGTGGAACGTAACATTGTTATATAGAGATCCGTATGTCACTCCAGCGTAGGATGAGGGACTGCGTTCATTACGGTGGAGATCGTTCGAGTGGGGTACCATAGGGTGTATCTCAATATTGGGAGACAACTACATATGTTATATTAGGTGAATCCATGGGAAAGTAAATGGGTACAATGCGCGGATAAGTCTTGAGTTAGTACCTAAGTAACCTAATAATCAAGAAAATGTAATGGAATGGTATTGGTAGGGATCACTCCATTTCTAATATACTAGTATCGGTACGGTGCAGAGAAATGTATTTAAGAAGCGCAATATACCTTGTTCATCTTATCTTGCTCAGTTAACACTTGTCATGGTTACTATTACATTGTTCTTCCAGTTTTATATACCTTCCATGATACTTTTAATTATTTATATTTAAAAGTAATTGGACTCGCCAGACTTTATGTCTAACCCTATTTGTTTCCTCTTTTCTCTCTTCCATTCCCCCTCCCCTAAGGTTCTCAGGGTGGAAGTGCTTAGAGGTTATTTGGGTTCTTTCAGCTTAGCTTGGATTTTGGATATTGATGTACCGCTTTGACTTCTGGTCAACTCTCTTATGGCTTCACCTAGGAAATATGGTTTTATGCTTTTGTACTCTGATATTTTTGGTAAGACAGATTATTTATGTAATTGGTTACTTCAAACTTATGATGTAAACTTAGTATTGGGACCATGATGTTTTGATTAAATTAAGTTTTTAATTTCGCTGCTATTTTACATGTCTGTCTTGTGATATTATGTTCTTATTCACCAATAACGCTTCACGAAACTTAATGCATTCTTTATAGAGTGACATTAACGGACATGGGTGTCACATTTGGTATCAGAGCATATGTCATTAGATCAGATAAAATATTCTGAAAATGGTTTTCAAAAGGGTTTCAAAAACAAAGTATTTTAAAATAAAAAGTCTGTTTTTGAAAACCATATTTCCTAAAGCCATAAATATCTTCTTGATTCTCTGCTTGATTCCATTTTCCTTTTTGTTTGGGGAACCGTTTCTTCCTGGAAAGGTATCCCTATTTCGGCAGGGTTCCGTAGGCATGTTAAAACTACGGTACATATCGAAGGGCAAAGAAGTGCCCAACCTCCATCTTTAGCTGTTGTGGTTTCACCTACGTCTTATTTTCTCTCAAGCCTCGAAAGGATTTCCATGCGACGAAGGCCACTTTCAAGAGACTTGTTAGCATGGTGCACAAGGATGGTAAAAAGGAGAATAAGGGAGTTGGGGCTAAGGAGCACAACCCAAAGATGAAAGGAAATGGTGGCTTAAGAAGGGACTACAGATGAAAGAAGAAATGGGGAAATACCATAACTTCGGAACGGTGGGTCATCTGAAAAAGGATTGCAGAAAGAGGAAAGGCATTGTTACCTCTTTGGTAAGGCGGGACACCTTATTAAGGAGTGCCCAAAGAGACAAGGACAAGGCCAGAGAGAGGGAACTTCTAGAGGGCAAGCTAATGTTCTCATAGCCGGTGGACAGGATAGGGGTAGGAAAGTTTCCGTCGAAGGATTGATTTCTATTTCTGATCATCCTGTTAGGATTCTTTTTCTGGCGCTTCGCATTCTTTTATATCTGATCCTTTAGTTGAGTCTCTGCACCTAGATACTAGTATGATTTTGGATCCCGTTATTGTATCAAACCCAATTGGAGGTACGGCTCCGAGGATTTGTCGGGGTTTGAGAATCTCTGTGTTAGGTGTCGAGTTTGCTTGCGACACATATTTTCTTGATCTCAGGAGATATGGTTTAATTCTAGGGATGGATTGGTTAACCACATATATGGAGCCACTCTAGATTGTGAGAGGAGGGTCAATAGACTTCTGGCTTGCCACGGGAAGACTCTTGAGATTTATTATGACCCCAAAAGGGTCTGTCGTGCTTAGTCTCCTAGAACCTCTCTATATATCTATCGATGATTTGCGATTTGTACCAACAATTGTGAGTATCCTGATGTTTTTGATGAGGTTCGGGGTTTACCCTGAGGCACGAGGTTGGTTTCCGCATATACTTGGTGGACAATGCAAAGAGAGTTGCATTTCCTGTGTGACATATGACTCCTAAAAGAAAATAGGGAACTTTTTAAGCAAGAAGGGGAGCTACTTGAGAAGACATTTAATAGTTAACTTATATCGGAATGGGAAACCTATTGAAGACAATCCTTGAGGAAGCCTATCATTCTAAGATGACTATTCATTTAAGAGGCGATAAAATGAATAGAGTTCGAGGTAGTGATGCCAAAGTTGTGAGAGGAAGTGAAAGTAGAGAAGGAAGCAACAATGGAATGAGTTCCGACTTGCATACTTGGATCAGAGATTAAGAAATTGTGCAAAGAAGTGAAGCTAGTAAAAGTGCAAGGGGGAGAGGACCGCGAGGACGCTACTTGGGAGGCTGAAGACAAGATTCGCGCTTTATATCCTTTCCTTTTCGAGAATATGTCCTTAACTTCTTTTTCCAAGCTTCGAATTAATACTTTTATCAACTGTTTGAATATCTCATATCGATCGAGTCTTTAGGTAGAAAACTAATGAATGTAAACATATGTTTGAGACATGTTATGTTTGATGGATGTAGGTGTTTTCTAGTGATTGCTCGTGCATGCATATACAGACACAATGGGCACTAGATTGGCTCAATCACTTACATATTGCAAATTGATGTGTGTACATTTTAAATTTTTATGGATGAAATTGGGCGTATCGTTACATTGATGTGCATTTGGATGGATGATTGTGCACACATATAGAACTTACATGGATTAGGATGATTTGCATACATTTTGGTTGCATGGCACAAACATACATTGCATTAAGGAGGTCAATTGAATCAGTAGACCGCCTGATCTTTCGCATTAGTTTACGGACATATACACACACTATTGCATATGTTCATACAAGAATTAGAAATTTCTTAAGGACAATGGATGCCTGTGATTGCTAAATGAATGAATGATTGTTGGATGTTAGGATATATGTCCTTCTCAACTTGGAGATTTCGGGAACGAAATCCTTTGAGTAGGGGAGAATGTAACACCCTGAAATTTTAACGACACCAGAGATAATGAATTAAAGAATAATTAGCGTGAAATACGCTGTTAACAATGAATTAAGAAAAACTCAATCTAATATTCAGAACTAAGTAAAACGAACAGCACCATTGCATCTATCTCGAAATTCTGGACAAAATAGACACTTGGTTTGCGTAAATCGGACACCGTATGAAGAAGTTATTAAGGTTTGAAGTTTGTATATGCACAGGAAGAAATATATATAATAGGTTCAGAAATTCAAAAATCGGTCCAGAAATTGGACATTCGGTTCAACATTCAAAATTTGTAAAGGCAGCAGATTTCTCGTCCAGATGGTCTACCCACCCAAAGGGGGGTCGACCTACCCAAAGGGGGGTCGACCCATAGGTCGACCCACTCAAAGTTGGTCGACCCACCCCTAAACAGATCTGGGCGAAATACTTCATTTTGTATCTGGACACCTTTCTAAGCAAGATTCATTGATCCTAAGGCTATATAAAGGACCCTAAATCTAAGTTCTATTCATCTGAAAATGGCAGCGACGGCGGATCTCTGCTGCAACATAGATTGAATGGTCTAATCTTCTCCAAATACAATTCAGCAAGCATTATACAAATTCAACGATTACTACAACAACAAATTAAACATGTTCTTCGCAGTAATTTGGAACCATTTCCTTATATCTATTCACTGTGAGTTCATGTTATTTTTAGATATGAACATTTAAATAGTAGTCATGATATGTATATAAAATTGGATCTTGAATCAGTGCATAATCAGTTCTATTATGACATATTCCTCTGATCTGTTCTTATATGTTTATATCGTCACCAAGTCTAATCTTGTCATAATATGTCCATTTAGTTTTTATGCCTATTTCTGCGTTATGTCAATGATTCGTTATTATTCCTGTTTCGATTCTCTTCTCTCCCTCTTTTCCCGTTTTATGTTTACATAGCCAGGCTACCTTCGGGCCAAGGCCTAACGCTGAAAAATGCGAACATGAGAAATTGGGAACGATTGGGAAAGACATGAATTGGGACATGTGTAAAAACTGATTTGGGGCATAAATTGGAACGTATGTGAATATGAAGTTAGGCATATATTGGAAAATAAATGAACCTGAATTTGGGTAAAATTTGTATTGGAATGTGTAAATATTGAATTGGGGTATAAATTGGAACATATGTAATTATGAAATTGGGCATAGATTGTAACATACGTAAATGTCAATTTAGAGCAAAAACTGGAACATATGTTTATTGATTTAGGGCATGGAAACCAAATATTGAAATAGGATAATTGTAAATATGAATTGAAAGGGGGCATGAAAGTATATATAAGGAATAGGGAAATTTAATTGAATATGCCTAAAATGATGGAGCCCTGGTAACGGTTAGACACGAGGTTAGGTTGCATTAGTGGTGGAAATCTGCCCGGACCCGACCGACATATCCAGCAGCCAATGATGTTGAACCTAATGTAAGAGCTCTAGGTGTGCAAATACGAGACGAGCTATAACAAGAGGTTAGGCCCAACTTGTGGAAGAAGTATGCCCGGACCTGACCGGCATATCCGGCATCCACAAGTTGTAGGCTTAATGTGGGAGGTCTAGCCCATCATAAATCATAAATAGACATGGTAGTGAATTAGACTGGTTAACCTAATTTAATACTAGGGATTGTATGAATATGAACTAAAGTTGGGGTTAAGTAAAATTTGTTGGACCATGGGTGGGCTAAGCAAATATGAGGGGGCGGGTAATATTTGCAATTAGGGCCATAAACTTAACCCGATAAGGTTATTTAATTAAAGATAACTAGTGGTATATGTAACCAGTAGAAATGATAAAGTTATGTAAGTAAAGATATTGTTTAGGGTAAGCATAACTTGTAAGGAAATGAGACAACTTGTGTAATAAGACAAGAGGTACTTAATTATAAATTAAGTAATCTAGAAGTCTGGAACCCGCTGATAAGAATGGCATGTTTAGAATTGTCCTAAGGACAAGAGGAAATTACAACATAGGTTATAATTAATGGGTTGAGAAACTTTTTAATGGGCCTTAGTTAATAGAACTAAGTTAACAAGTAAACAACGATAAATTGCATTGACAATGTAAAATGAAATTATGTTTAAATGAGAAAGAATGAGGAAAACTTATAAGATAAGTTATATTTAATCATAAATAATGACTGACATATTAAAAAGGAAACATGTAAAATGAGGCGTACTTAAATACATATTAAATAAGAACATGTTATTGTAACTATGGAATTGGACGATAAAAATATAAAGTGATTGTGGGTTATATACCTTGGGCCACAATCTAGAGAATAACATGTTGTGGGCTTATTAATGAACTTAAAGGGGTTAAGTTATATGACCAAAACTAATAAGCAAGAGGAACTTGGTAACTTGATTAAGAATTCAATGTGAAAGGGTATAACCAAGAAAAAAAAGGAAACCTGAGGAGGAAAAGCAGGCGCGTAATAGAATAATTAGACATAGGGTCTAATAACAAATTAAAGTGAGGTGATTAGACCAGTCCGCACGTTTGTGGGCGAATAACTCGACGAGGTAGATCATCAAGGTGTTATAAGGCACGAGGGGAGCACACATTCATCTGATTGATTTGAGGCTCCAAAGGACTGGAAGGGGAAGCACGCGGCTTCCTGAGGTACGTAAGGTGCTCCTAGTAGTCCTCTGTGCGATGACAGATGTCTTAGGCTGTGCTCGCAGAGATTGGGTTTGAGCGTAACTAATAGGTGGGTAGGCCTTGACTGTAGATGTAGCTATGCAGTCAGAATGCTGTGACGAGGTGACACCAGGGTGGTTCGGCGGTTGCCTCAAGAGGAGGCAGAGGGTCATGACCAACAAGGATAGTAGACCGTTGGATAACCGTCATCGGTAGCCAGTGGGATGCAAAAAGACTAGAGCTAAACCCAAGATACCATTTCACCTTTCACTATCGAGGTACGGGGTTGAGGGTAGACACCACATGGATGTTTAGATTGGTTGTTATTAGGGGCAGTCGTTTAGCTCCTATAGTCTTTACTAGTTGAGGGAGGGGCCGAGGTGGGGCTATAGCCACCATGGAAAACAAACCCTAGGAAATATCTGTATTTGGAGGCTCTTAAAGGCGGGCCTGTACAGGTATGGAAAAGCTCCCGACCGAGTTTTGTGTTTCTTGTTTAGCCCTGCCACGGAACTCGGTGCACATTAGAGGACTTGCATTGAGGCATCGAGCTATAATTACAGTACATACGTGGGACAGTTTAGATACATGCATATCTGCTCTAGGTGGTGTATTGTAGACTAGAGGGCACTATTCCGATAAGGAATCTGATTTAATCGATTGTGGCAGTCCATACGCTTGCGTAGCATAATAATGACAGATATATGCAGAACGTAACATTATTATACAGAGATCCGTACGTCACTCCGGCGTAGGATGAGGGACTGCATTCATTACTGTGGAGACCGTTCGAGTGGGGTACCATGGGGGTGTATCTCAATATTGGGAGATAACTACATATATTGTATTATGTGAATCCATGGGAAAGTAAATGGGTACGATGCGCGGATAAGTCTTGAGTTCTACTAACCCAAGTAACCTAATAATCAAGAAAATGCAATGGAACGGTATTGGTAGGGATCACTCCGTTTCTGATATACTAGTATCGCTGCGGTGCATACAAATGTATTTAAGAAGCGCTATATACCCTGTTCATCTTATCTTGCTCAGTTCACACTTGTTATGGTTACTGTTATCTTGTTCTTCTAGTTTTATATATACCTTCCATGATACTTTTATTTATTTATATTTAAAAGTAACTGGACTCGCCAGACTTTATGTTTGACCCTTTTTGTTTCCTCTTCTCTTCCGTCCTCCCCCCCCCCCCCCCAGGTTCTCAGGGTGAAAGTGCTTAGAGTTGATTTGGATTCTTTCAGCTTAGCTTGGATTTTGGATATTGATGTACCGCTTTGACTTCTGCTCAACTCTCTTATGGCTTCATCTGGGAAATATGAATTTATGCTTTTGTACTCTGATATTTTTGGCAAGATAGATTATTTATGTAATTGGTTACTTCAAACTTATGATGTAAACTCAGTGTTTAGGACCATAATGCTTTGATTAAATAAAGTTTTTAATTCCGCTGTTATTTTACATGTCTGTCTTGTAGTATTATGTTCTTGTTCAACAATAACGCTTCACAAAACTTAATGCATTCTTTATAGAGTGGCATTAACGAACGTGGGATGTCACATAAGTAATGATTCTTATTAAAGATATTTTAAAATATTCAATACTTGAATGTTAGATCCTTGATTTATTTATTAATATGGTTTGAGAAAACATTAAAAAGATAAGAACTTTTGAATAGCAACTTGTTTTTTAAAAAAGTGATTTCAATTATTACTTACTTACGAAAATGAGTGGTTTTAGACGTTTGTAAATAAAGTAATCAAATGATTTTGGATAGTTATAAAAGGAATTTATAAATGATCTTGGTATTTATTAAAGAAATTTTTAAATGGGTTCAAATACCCATAAAGGTTATAAATGGTTTGATACTCATTAAAAAGTTTTATAAATGAACTTAGAAATGCAAAGAATTTATGTATATAGTTTCAGAAACTTAATCAATAGCATTCCATAAACAAAAGAGATTTAATTAATCAGATTTGTTAGAGAATTATAAAGGAATTTATTGTTTGCATTATTTATATCTCTAATTTAAATAAATTATTTAATTATAGGTATGATTTGAAATTGAAATCCTTTGTTACATGTTTTGTGAATATGCTTATACCAAGGGTTAAGTCATGAATATTTTAAAGAAATATTCAAAAATAAGATTTAATGAAAGAGTTTAACTAAACAAGGCTTTGGGATTACTTTGGTTAGTAAATCTTGGATTGTTTTGTGTATGTTGTTTTATAGTTAAATAACCGAGCATCGAATCTGGGCCAAAATCTTACTTTAAAAATATCTTAGGGAAACACTTGAGTTATACAGCATAGTCATCCCTGTTAATAATTCACTGTGCATATAAACCTCGTTTACTTCCCTAAGGACAAAGGATAATGAAATATGTCCACTAACGGTTAGGAGGTGAACTCCGTAGTTACCACTGTTTGTTTATTTACTAAAGAACCAGGTTTGAGTTTATAGTGAATTTAACGAAAGTTGTTTCGAAGAGACCAGGATCAGTTCAAGTATCCTTAAACCACTGCGATCCAACCGAGCGGCGAATGCGAAAGATCACGAAGGTGTTGAAATCAAGGACAATTTGAAGATTAGAGTTGAAGGCGGAGACCTTTAGGATGGAAAGGACTGCTTGTTGAGCATCTCTGGCTAGCTACAACGATATATATTATAGTAGCGGTACCTATGTTTTAGAGTCTTCGTACTGCAAGGACCACTTATTACTAATCCCAGGGGAGACTCTTAACAAGATGTAGTAAAAGTAGCGCCATCGGTTTGTTTAAACCTAGGACGACTTATATGGGTGAATATCTGACATTACATTCTAAACCATGTATACTGGTTTTTACAAACGTACGTCTGCTAGTAGTGTAGAGGTAATGCCTAATATCCTTCTTGAGTCATATGAACTAAAGGTTTGTTTTTTTGTGGGAATCAATTAGTGTGTTGGAAATAATAATATGACATTCCAAGTGGAGATGGTTGATGAAAGATAAAGATGTAACCTTTAGCCTCGTCAACCAAGAAAATTGCAAAAACATAGGTATATTCCAGGGCCATGTGGTAGGCCACCATTAGGAACCGTCATCCCATTCTAGGTGTATTCTTCAGTTTTGGTTGCGCGTAGGCATCGCATACAGTGTAATCACGGTACGATATCAGGGATGAGGTAATCTGATTGTCATGTTCGAGGGACAGTCCAGCTCTGGTTTGCAGGGGTACAATAGGCTATTGTCAGACCCCAATGCATTTCCTAGGGGTGCATCACGAAATGTAAGACCCTGGGAATTCGATGCATGAATTTTGACAATAATACTTGAATCTGTATTACTTGTCAAAACCCAAGTATCGAAAACACCAGACAGTTAATAGAAAGAAATTAGAGGGTGAGATAAGAAAGAAAGAAATATTAGAATAGGAAAGAAAGAAGAAGAACCAACACAACAAGAGTCTTACATCGCAGTGGAATGAAATATAATATAAAAATAAATCTTTATTAAGAGCTTTAAATAATACTTACAATCATCGGGGTAAAGCAATACATCTGGAAAGTTTATAAAATCATGTCCTCATATACAACACACAACAGAATAAATACTAACACATCCGAAATTCGTAGTATCCAATAACCTGAACCTGTAAAATCCGGTCAAACCTGAGCATTACAAAGTTTATAAGCAACATCCAACTTAATTTTAAAGTTAAAATATTTCTTTTCGAAAGATAAAGATAATCGTAAGACTGACCCGCACATAAACACAAATGGTTTTTACCTTATGATAACCCAAAACATTTTGGAATCATATATTATTATGATATTATAATAGTGTCTAAATACAAATAAATAACAATCTAGCATAACGCTTGCATCTCATGCTCCACATATATAGTATACAATCAAAACCGCAGGCGCTTAATGGAGATTAGATTCATACTATGACAAGGTACGAAACCACCTTCTGATAGTGTGTCTCTAGAGGGGAATACACTGGGTTCAACAAGAACATTTTGCAACCTGGCCACACATGACTGACTACTCATTTCTCTTAAATGTATCGAATGTATAGTACCAACAGTTGGGATCAACAATCGTTTCCCAAAAGGGATAGCATCGAATAGAATAAAGAAGGAAATGAAATTTCTCTAGATAGGTGATTATACACCCTACTTGGGAGAGACCCACTTAGCCATGCTATTTGCTTGATTTTTGTCATTTATCGGTTGTGAGGCTTGAGGTTAAAAAGTCCTTTCTAAGATAGCACACAACCTTCACTTTGAATGCCACATTGTCAAATTCGTTAAATCACTAATTGACGTCCATAAAAATACTCCAGGTGTTAGCGCTACCAACAGAAATACGTTTGTAAAAATCAATGTACGTGACTCTTAAGAAATACTCTGTTAGATTTTCGTCCATACAAGTCATCCAGGAACAGGATGAACCGGAGGTACCCTCCTACCACATCCTAGGTATCACCCTGTAGATCAGTAGCGAGCAGTTCTTGCAAATCCGTATATTTCAACCATGACAGAATTACTTTAACAACTTGAAATTTTGGAACCAACTTAAAATTTATTTTTAATTGATTTTAATAGACATTAAATATTTTAACCGATTTATTTTGAGAATTAACAATTTAAAATTTATCTAAATCGAAGTCTGAACGTATAAATGTAAAATTTAATTAAAACGTACTTGAAATGGCGCGGTAGTTTGAAAATTTGGTTTTGAAGTTTAAATGAATATACAGAACTCAAAATAAATCAAATTTCAGTAAAAAAAAAAAAGAAACATTAAAATTGATTTAATTATATCTTTCTAACAAAAGTAAGAAATTGAGATTTCACTTTACAAATTGTAAGTTATGTCTAAATTAAAATTTAGAATAGTCGCTATGGAATTTATATACATTTTAGTATTATATATAGCCCTTAAAATAGTCATTTTGCAAACGACCTCCATTTTTGATGAAACCGCTTTTGTTGGATGTGGATCTTTGAATTATTGCTAGATTCCAAATTTCATAACTTTTGGAGCTAGTATGTGGCCGTACGCAATAAATTTTTAATCGATCAGTCATTTGAGTATGAAATAGAGCTTTTTAAGCAAACGGAGTTGGAATTCAACGAAACCAGTTTCATTAAGACTGTATCGTCAAGACATAGCTGTGTGTCAATTTTCATCGCCAACAGAGTTCGATCTGCTCAGAGCATCGCTAAACGTCAAACGAAGAGAGCGTTAACTAAGAAAATAATAAAATAAAAACCCTCCAATATATAAGATCTTTTCCTCCACAAAACCCTATTTCCTCTTCTCTTCTCTCCACCGAAAATGGTAGCCATCTCCTTTCTCCCGAAATTTTTCCGAAAAGCTCCTAAAAATTAATTAATTTATATCTCCCAAACCGCAAGGAGTTAGGCCATGAAATTTTGTGAGTTTCTAAAGAATGAAGACAACTACTCACGCTTAAAATTTGGTGGTGATTGGGCTAATGGTTTGGTAGAAATTGTGCTCGAAGTGCAGTAGGTTGGTTTCGGTATTTTGCTTGCTGTGGGCCCCACGTAAAGAATTAGGTTGAGCGGTTTCGAGGGATGGTAGAGTGGAAGCATTCGAAGGTTTGGCGATGGTGGCATGGTCTCAGGTGGCCAAAGTTAGCCGGAGTGTCAAGTTCATCAGAAGGATGCCGAAAATGAGGCAATCATGAAAATGGTAAATTTCCCGCCAATCCGTGCATTTTCAGGCGAAGTGATACAAAGGAAAGTTGTCTGGGAGGTAGAGATCTAGCTACTGGTAAAATTTGGTGGCATATGGAGCACCTGGTGGCCACAGCGCCTAGTTGACCAGAAAACATCCATTTATGTTCATCTTTGGACCACGGGGCCACCATGGCGAACTGGAGGGGGAGACCACTAGGCATGGAAAGAGGAGTAGATGCCGGAGACAACGACATTGGTATCGTGCGATTCCGATTTACAGTTTGACCGTGGCGAGCGTTTAAAGTTGAGCGTGTCGTTTTGAGAAGAAGGTGAATAGTGATTTTATTGTTTAAATAATTATCTATGTTTGTATGCTAAAATCCTTTTCTACGAACTCAAAATCGTGCGAAATAGGATCCCTTGCGATCGTGGAGCCAAGAGCTTCGCAACAAAACTAATTTGGATAGAAATGGAGCAAATTAGAATTTGAGGCAAATTTAAACCCAAACAGTTCTAAAATCGTCAACTAAATACTGCCGGAGTGGAAACAAATGGTGAGAACTCTAAACTAAATTATTATTTTGTTAAGTCGTGATGTTATAGATTAATGTGAGAAATTTAAACTCATTAGAAATGTAGTTTCATGCAAATATATTTTTGTTAGTTCAACACTTGAACTATTCACAATTCATTTGCATTAGAAGCGTTGTATGAATTTGTGACACTCACATTTCATACTTCGTGAATGGGCACTTGTGGCGCCTTAAATGGCATTGGATAGTTGCGTATTTATTTATGACTATGGTGTGTGCGTTGTATGAGAGTGAATAATCATTAAATAATTGTGTTTGAAGATCAAAACTAAGAAAAGTTTTGATAAATCTTTAATTAGATTTGTTATGGATAAATGGTGATTAAATTTACCAAAACATGGTAGATGTTAGAACCAAATATACTTGGTTGTTGATATTCCCTGTTGTTGATTGATTGCTTGGATTGTGCTCGACCAGTTTATAAGCAAAATATGCTTTTACATTTAGCATTGGGTTGGGTAGAAATATTTGTATGTTAATACCTTGTGAAACACTTCACATTTGACTATGAGGTGTTTAGCGATGTTGTTTGGTTCATTTCAAATTTAATGAATGATTTTGAAATGATATTTTCTTATGTGAAAAGAAACGTTATTTCGGATTTTCGATAGGGATTGTTTTATGAAAATGCTTTGTAAAACAGAAAGGGTTCCGAGGGCTAAACCCGATGTTACTAAAATGATTTAGAAAAGCATTATGTGTTTGACATTGTAGTTCATCACATAACCGATTAGTTTTTATTGATGATATATCTGTTTGGTAGCGGAGAATTTATTTTCTTGCTTAACACCCTTATTTGAGACATACGAGCTCAAAGGTTATATGATTAATTGTGACTAATCATATGTGTGAATTGCTGATGTGGAGTACTATAGTTTGAAAATACTTGTGATTATTATATTGTGAAATGATTTCCCTATTTCAGGATATAAAATAGTTTAGTATGTGGCTAAAGGTTCGGCTAACCCTGACGACTAAAAGTATGGGGGTTATGGGCGGTGTAGGTCTTCCCCGAGTGCGTAGGAGGTGCATCGTCGGTGTAAATCTTCCCCGAGTGCATGGGAGGTGCGCGCGCACACACACACATACACACACACACACACACACATATATATATATATATATATCGAGTGACAAAGGAGCTGACCCTTGGCCTTGTTGATGGGAGAAACCTCCCGAGATTTGGTTGCATACTGTTTATGCATTGTGATATTTTGGAATTCATATTTCCAAAGATTTTGTTTGAGATCCCGAAGTGAAATCTACTTTGCTATGAAAGCTAGATATGTATTTCAAATGATTTGAAATAAGAAATCGGGAATAAAGTCCAAAGGGATGATTTATGTAAAGATAATTGGATTTGGAAAATATAAATATGGGGATTAAGCCTAAATGGGTAGATTTGGGAATTGCATGTTGTTTGATGCATTATAGGTCCATACGTCTATTGTTTATGGTAGTTGTATGTGCACTGGCAATCTAGTGGAGTAAACCTGTTCCGTGTTATATGGCGTGGTCCCATGATATGCCTCACTTTTAAATAAGTTAATTATATCTATAGAGTTTCTCATACCAGTCCCATGACTGACTTATAGTTTGTTTTTCCCTTGCAAACTCGGGTGCCCATATTTTCCACATGGGCAGTGAGTAGTTTTTTTTTGCAGATTATTTCATTGAGAAGGATTCTGGATTGAAGCTTAAAGTTGTGTCCAGAGCACCAATAGTCTTTCGTTGTGTTAGTTTATATTTTCGATGTACATTGTATTATATTTACTGTAAATTATCTTCCACTTCGATGCACACTGGTATTAAGTACTCTGATGTAATATTATTATAATGTTTATAAAGGTTGTTTGTTGTTTGTTCTGATGTGTTGTGTGCCCAAAGTTAGCGTATCTGCCTTTTGGTACGATTTAAGTCGGTTAACAAGGGATTTGGATCGACCGAGATTAAGGGTCACTAAATATGGTATCAGAGCTTTGGCTAACTCAAAATCTTTGAGGTACATCTCGTTAGAATAGAATGAAAGACTCATCAGAGGTAGGATTAGTAATGTCCTATTAAAGAATAACTCATTAGAGATAGGATCAGTAGTATCCTAGAATGAGAAGCTCATTAGAGAGGGGTTAGTAATGCCCCAGAATGATTTGAGGGTTATATGTTTATTATTTGTGATCATATATATAATCTGATCTTAGAAAACATATTATTTGAGTATACATAAAAGTTATGCATTTGCAAAATTTAATTAACAAATTGATTATTGGTTGTGATGGTTGATAATTAATTTAACCGATAAAAATATTGGAATGATAAAACCAATATAAGAATGAATGATAAATAAAGCCAAATAAAAAATAATGTAGAGATGAATTGAAAATTTAGTTTGAATTGGATATATATGTATATATATATATGCATGTATATGTATGTAGAACAGGTTATGGATTTACAGTTGAGTAGAGAAATAAATTGCGTGCCCGACAAACAGGTCTACCTTAATAAGTTGGTTGTGCAATTTTATTTATTAATATACTATGTGAGTGATTTGGATGTGCTATGATGGTTGTTTTGTGTGAAATTAAAACATACGCCATAGGATAGTAACAAATAAATTATGGATCACACCGCATAACATACTACTAAAGACAACATATCATATTCCATATAAGCATTTGGCGCTTATATGACAAGGTTTGGATTACCATACGAGCGAGATGCTTGTATGGCGAGGACTGAACTACAGGTTAAACTGAGGACTGATTATGGACTTAATAACCTATAACGGAAAATTACAGAATTTAATAACTATCCCTACACGGGTCAGGAGATGTCAAAAATGTACACGTCTCTCTTGTTTAGATACGACACATGGATTATGACTAATTCCCATCACTGGGTCAAGGAATGATTTTTTACACATCTCCCTTGAGCATAAATAACTCACATTTGATATGTATGCGATATACATTTATTGGGTGCCTAATACGACCCAATAAATTTGTTCATATCTACCCGTACAAAGGAGGTTATGGTGAAATTTTTCAGAAATTTAAGGTGTTAGCCAAATTTTAAAGAAATTTAGAAGTTATTAGAAACATAAAAGTTGAAGAACTCGAGCCAGAATGAAAGTTGAGTTGGTTAGTTAAACAACTTTAAGCTCCGTTCTTTTTCGAGGACAAAAAAGTTTTAAGTGGGGGAAATTGTAACAATCCGGGATTTCGGAACCAATTTAAAATTTATTTTTAATTGATTTTAATAGAAATTAAATATTTTAATCGATTTATTTTGAGAATTAACTATTTAAAATTTATTTAAATCGAAGTTTGAATGTATAAATTTAAAATTTAACTAAAACAAACTTGAAATGGCGCGGTAGTTTGAAAATTTGGTTTTGAAATTTAAATGAATATACAGAACTCAAAATAAATCGGATTTCAGTAAAATAAGAAACCTTAAAATCGATTTAATTATATCTTTCTAACGAAAGTAAGAAATTGTGGTTTCACTTTATAAATTGTAAGTTATGTCTAAATTAATATTTAGAATAGTCGCTATGGAATATATATATTTAAATATTATATATAGCCCTTCAAAATAGTCATTTTGCAAATGACCTCCTTTTCGATGAAACCTCTTTTGTTGGATCTGGGATATTAAATTATTGCTAAATTCTAAATTTCATAATTTTTGGAGCTGTTATATGGTCGTGCGCAATAAATTTTGAATCGATCAGCCATTTGATTCCGAAATAGAGGTTTTTGAGAAAACGGACTTGGAATTCGACGAAACCAGTTTCGTTGGGACTATATCGTCAAGACATAGCTGTATGTCAATTTTCGTCACCGATGGAGTTCGTGTGTGCTCAGAGCATCGCTTAACGTCGAACGAAGAGAGCGTTAACTAAGAAAATAATAAAATAAAAACCCTCCACTATATAAGATCTTTTCGTCCACAAAACCCTATTTCCTCTGCTCTTCTCTCCACCGAAAATGGCAGTCACCTCCTTTCTCCCGAAATTTTGCAGAAAAGACCCTTAAACTTAAATAATTTATATCTACCAAACCGTAAGGAGTTATGCCATGAAATTTTGTGAGTTTCTAGAGAATGAAGAGAGCTACTCACGCCTAAAATTTGGTGGTGATTGGGCTAGTGGTTTGGTCGGAATCGTGCTCGAAGTGCAGTAGGTTGGTTTTGGTATTTTGCTTGCTGAGGACCCCACGTAAAGAATTAGGTTGAGCGATTTGGAGGGATGGTAGAGTGGAAACATACAAAGGTTTTGGCGGTGGTGGCATAGTCTTAGGTGGCCAAAGTTGGATGGAAGGACAAGTTCATCGGAGGGGTGCTGGAACATGAGGTAGTCACGAAAATGATCAATTTCCCGCCAACTCGTGCAATTTCAAGTGAAGTGATACAAAGGAAAGTTGTCCGGGAGGTCGAGATCTAACCACTGGTAAAATTTGGCGGCATTTGGAGCATCGTGGTGGCTGCAGCGCCTTGATGACCAGGAAACGTCCATTCCGTTCATCTCTGGACTATGGGGCCCACATAGTGAACTGGAGGGGGAGGCCACCAGATGTGAAAAAATGAGGAGATGACGGAGACAATGGCACTGGTCTCGTTGGATTCTGAGTTATGGTTTGGCCGTGCGAGCGTTTAAAGTTGAGGGTGTAGTTTTGAGAAGAAGGTGTATAGTGATTTTATTGTTTAAATGATTGTCTATGTTCGTATGCTAATATCTTTTTGTTACTAACTCAAAATCATGTAAAACATGATCGCTTGCGATCGTGAAGCCGAGACCTTCACAATGAAACAAATTTGGATAGAAATGGAGCAAATTACAATTTGACGCAAATTTAAACCCGAACGGTACTAAAATCATCAATTAAAGACTGACGGAGTGGAAACCAATGGTGAGAACTCTAAAATAAATTATTATTTTGTTAAGTAGTAATGTTATAGAGTAATGTGAGAAATTTAAACTCATTGGAATGTAGTTGCATGCATATATATTTTTGTTAGTTCAACACTTGAACTATTCGCAAATCATTTGCATTAGAGGCGTTGTATGAAGATGTGACACTCGCATTTCGTACTCCATGGATGGACACTTGTGGCGCCTTAAATGGCATCAGATAGTTGAGTATTTATTTATGACTATGGTGTGTGCATCGTATGAGAGTGAATAATCATTAAATAATTGTATTTGAAGACTAAAACGAAGAAGAGTTTCAATAAATCTTTAATTAAATTTGTTATGGATAGATGGTGATTAAATTTACCAAAACACGGTAGATTTAGAACCAAATATACTTGGTTGTTGATATTCCTTGATGTTGATTGATTTCTTGGATTGTGCTCGACCAGTTTATAAGCAAAATATGCTTTACATTTAGCACTGGGTTGGGTAGAAATATTTGTATGCTAACACCTTGTGAAACACTTCACGATTTGACTATGAGGTGTTTAGCGATGTTGTTTGGTTCGTTTCAAATTTAATGAATGATTTTGAAATGAGATTTTCTTAAGTGAAAAGAAATGTTATTCCCAGTTTTGGACAGGGAATGTTTTATGAAAATACTTCATAAAACAGAATGGATTTCGAGGGCTAAACGCGATGTTTCTAAAATGATTTAGAAAAGTACTATGTGTTTAACATTGTAGTTCATCAGATAACCGATTAGTTGTTAATGATGATATATTTGTTTGGTGGCGGAGAATTTATTCTCTTGCTTAATACCCTTCTTTGAGATGTACGAGCTCAAATATGATTAATTGTGACTAATCATATGTGTAATTGCTGATATGAAGTACTATAGTTTGAAAGTACTTGTGATTATTATATTAAGAAATGATTTTTTGCATTTCGAGATATAAAATGATTTAGTATGTGGCTAAAGATTCGGGTAACCCTGACGACTAAAAGTATGGGGGTTATGGGCAGTGCAGGTCTTCCTCGAGTGCGTGGGAGGAGCATCGTTAGTGTAAGTCTTCCCCATGGGTGTGGGAGGCGCACACACACACACATACACATATACATATATATATATATATATATATCGAGTAACTAAGGAACCGACCCTTGGCCTTGTAGATGGGAGAAACCTCCCGAGATTTGGTTGCATACTGTTTGTATGCATTTCGATATTTTGGAATTCATATTTCCAAAGATTTTAGTTTGAGATCCCGAAGTGTAATATACTTTGCTATGAAAGCTAGATATGTATTTCAAATGATTTGAAATAAGAAATCGAGAATAAAGTCGAAAGGAATAATATTTGTAAAGATAATTGGATTTGGAAAATCCAAATTTAGGAATTAAGCCTAAATGGGCAGATTGAGGAATTGCATGTTGTCTAAGGCATTGTAGATCCATACGTCTATTATTTATGGTAATTGTATGTGCACTGGCAATCTAGTGGAGTAAACTTGTTCCGTGTTATATGGCGTGGTCCCGTGATATGCCTCACTTTTAAATAAGTTAACTATTACTATAGAGTTTCTCATACCAGTTCCATGGCTAACTCGTTATTTATTTTCCCCTTGTAAACTCGGGTGCCCATATTTTCCACACGGGCGGTCAAGTAGTTAGTTTGCAGATTATTTCATTGAGCAGGATTCCAGATTGAAGCTTAAAGCTGTGTCTAGAGCATAATAGTCTTCCGCTGTGTTAGTTCATATTTCCGCTGTGCATTGTATTACATTTACTGTAAATTTATCTTCCGCTACATAATTTTCGATGTACTCTAATATTATGTACTCTGATGTAACATTATTATAATGTTTATAAACGTCTTCTATTGTTTGTTCTGACGTGTTGTGCACCCAAAGTTAGCATATCCGCCTTTTTGGTTCGATTTATGTCGGTTTAACGATCGATTTGGATCGACCGAGAGGGAGGGTCACTACAACTACAGTATATCTCTGACCGCTAAACCAGAGATTATAAGTAATTCTACCATGTTGTGAAGATCTATGGTCTTCAATTTCTTCATCTCAATAAGTGTTTGATATCTTCAACATTTCATATTTGCTGGTCGGAATTGTTTTCAAATATAAATTCGATCCCGGTCTTTCCGTACCAACAGTCGTATTGGCCAGATTTGATAGTAGTTTATTTAACTATCAAATAAACTACCATTCAACCATGAAAATAAAATAAATTCTTTGGTTCAATACCAAGTACCATTTGGCCTCTTTTTGTTTAAAATTATTTACAAATGGCTAATTAAACTTCTAAATCTTTAAATATTTTAAAATACGGTATTTACTTCTTATTTTAATACAAGAGTCTTCTCAAAATATTTTTTTTACTTATAACAATATATCATAGTCATATCTCATCTTCTAATCATTTAAAAACATTTGTTACAATATTTTTTCATGCCCTTCTATAGTCCAACATTCATTAGTCCCTAATCACTAGTTTGTGAGAGAATAATTCCCTAAGTATCAACCCCGAAAAACGAAATCAACATCAGATTAACATTCATAAAATCATTCAACTCAACTAATCTCCAGTTAGGTTCTAATTCTTATCTTAACTCATTATCAATCCATATTATCCCACTTCTGATTAATTCAACCATTTTCCACTTTTGAAAATCTCATTTCAATTCCATCATTAAGTAATGTTAATTTAATCTTAATGTTTTAGCTTCACACTCCTTTATAAGCCTCATTCATATGACTATGGTTTAATATAAACCCTTTTACCCCGCTTCCCTTTTCTTAGTTCAAACATTAAGTATAACATTCATTTTAAACTATCACATTGGCTAAAAATCTCTTTTATAACTTTATTATAAAATTCTGTTTTTATATAAGAAAAATCCTTATAAACTCTTCTCAAAATCCAACTATATTTCAAAATCAACATTTATTACTTACTTCAATGAATCTTATTTGCGAATTAACCCCTTAAATTATTATTCATTAAAATTATAATTTACATCACCATTAATTATCATAGTATTAATTAACTTCTTATTTAACTAAATGAAACAGAAAATTTCTTTAAAAACATTATTAAAGTAAAATAAATATTCGTTAAACTATTAGATTAATAAAAATAAATTAATCAAATAACCAATTCCAATCAAATTAGTTGACTTCGTCAGCTCAAATATGGTTATTTCGTTAATCAACTCTAATTATTCCTCCTTTTAAATAAATTAATAATATAATTAATTTAAATAATTCTTTTAATTGTATTGGGTAAATAATTAATCCAACTCTTAATCATTACGTTAATTTCTGCCCATCTACTTATAAATCTAATTAACATAAGAGTTTTATTTATACAACCATTCAATAATCACTTATAAACTTAAATAATAAAACTAAATAATAATTTCATTTAATAAACTTTTATTCAAAATAATAGAATTAAAAATCTATCTTCGATTATAAAATAAATTTTATAACTTCATTGCCATCGATTCACTTGATGGTGAATCCACATTCATAAACGATATATTTTTTGGCCAAATGCTACCGATTACTCAACAAATATTGTCCATTGGTTAAAAAAAATCAAACATTGAATTATGATTCAACATCAACAAACAAGTCAATCATTCAATCATATTAGTTAAACAGTTCATATAATTGTAATATGAAAAGAAACATTGAATTTGAGGAATCCAGTTGGATCCCTCTGATCTGTTTTTCCCTGCATCCAAATACGTTACCTCAAATAAAATCATATAGTCCAATGAACATACATAATATTCACCAATCAAACAATAACAACAATCGAAACATTCGTATTCAATATAATACGTTTATATTGTTATAAACATAACCAACGAGGTAATTACCTCATTTGGTAAAAATCGTTAAAATAATGATTGGTTTAGATTAAATTAAACGAATGTTTAATTTAATCAGTTCAGCCAACATAGAAAAATATATATTTCGTAATCATCCAGTAATAACCAACCATAGCACACAAATATTTAAACCTGACTTATATAAAATATAAGTAGGACAAAACTGAGTGAGTTGTACTCACCTGATTCATCCATCACTAAAATGGTTTGTTTTAATTAAATTAAACTGATGTTTCATTTAATTAAAAACTCCAATAGCTGCCAACTCTGATCAGACCAATTTCATCGTTCTGCGCTTGTCGATATGGTTCCATCGTCACTGGTTTCATTCCAATTTGATAACATGATCACACGCTATAAATTTAATACAGTATTCACCTTTAATAAATTAATATTATTAATACCTAAAAATAAATCATTTACAAATCCTTCTTATGTTAATTTAGTGTTGGCTAGGTAGCTTAAAATCACACTGGCATATTTAAATTATAACTACCAGTCCCCGTCATGTATAGGTTAGGCAGAACATTTTATATAAACCGTTAGTCGCATTTGTAAACATAACCAGGTACACTCGAAATTACGTTAAAATGGATTGGTCCTTAATATCTCTTCCCAATACGTTATTGTATATATTATGTATATACATGGGCACATGTAAACTAATTTGGAAAAACGGGATAAATCAGGCCACATTTGAACTAACTTCATATACATATATATTAGCTTAATTTTTAGTTACGTGGTATATTATACTGGGATCATTAAATCCAATTAGGAAAAATTAAACACAATTTGGCATATACAAAATATTTCCCTTTATATTTTCACCTGCAACGTTTCTCTTCCTCTACAATAATATTGCATCCTTCTTCGATTTGTTCCCATACCATATAACAAGCAAGTCCCATAGTTCAGTCAAAAATGAAAGCTGTATCTTTAGTTAAACTACCTAATATATTCGATACATCATTTAAAACTTGCATGATTTTAAATCTTCAGTAATTATTAAAACTTTGGCCAGGTTAGACAACAGATTAGGTTGTTTAACTATACTTAGTCACATTATTTCTGCTTAGGCATATTAATAATAGGGCTTAGCACTTGTTTGCGCAGATTAATAGGATGCATATATTATAAAATACGATTAGGCTTGTTGACACACTTTTTGGTACAAGTTGTCACACATGAAATTTCTGGATAGCATCGCGCTCAGGTACTGAGAACATCGTCAACAAACATGAAGAAGTTTGGTCAAAATCGCATCATCAACATAAACAGGCCCGAAACTCCTATAAGACGACCTCTTTTGGGCCCGAAAACAGCAATTACGGAGCCTTGCTCCGTAACTCTTGTAGCCCTCTAAATTAGCTTCAGAAAGAGCTTTCGTTTGGCCCAATCGGACTTACGGTTTGGAAGTTATGCCCATTCCCGTAAACACACGTAGAAGAGCAACTCTGGTTTGTGAACATGGTCTCGATTCACCCTCACCACATGACACTGGCTCGCCCACTTTGCGGTTCGGCCCCTCGGCTCGTGGTGGACTCCTCGATCACCACTTAGATCGTGGCACATCCCTAGACCATGACCCGACCCTCCTAGCGTAGGCTTCAACACTCCAGCTCGTAAGTGGGCCCGCTCGTAATGCACATGGTGGTCACGACCCGCCATCACGACCCGACTCCTGAACCATTAGCAGCATGAATATCTTGAGCTATTCTCTTGGCTATTCCTGCTCTTACTTTTCCGTATTGGGTTCCACGTGCCCTATCACGAACCGGCCTCCCTATGAGCTTTCCTACAGCGATAAATACATCACTACATGGAAAATTGAAAGGACTTTTGGCCATTCTTCTTCGCGGCTTCCACCATTACTGAAGTGCAAGGATTTTGCACCTTTCCACACAAAAATTCTCTTCTTGTAATCTCAATTAACACACGGATTGTGTGTCTACATGTAACTGATTCTTGTAATCGGTCTGTAAGGACCCGGAAAAATGCGATCTTGGTTATCCGATATACAACACATATTAAACATCCAAGCATCGAAAATAACCGAATAGTTAATGAAAGAAATTAGAGGGTGAGGATAGATAAGATAGAAACTTAGAATAGAAGAAGAAGAAGGACACAACATCAGAGTAACACGAACCTCACAGCGGAACGAATAACATATAATAGATAACATATCCTTGAAATAAAATTAGTGTATGTATAAAATAACATCATCAGAGTACAATACTTACAACACAGCGGAAAAAAACTATAGCTATATGATCCTGAAGACTCCTGCTCCAGCTCTTCAAGTATCTATAAATCCCGACTACTTGACTGCCCGTACAAAATTGGGAACCCAAGAGTTTAGGGAAAACAAAATAAACTCCAGGTCAGTCATAGGACTGGTGTGAGTAAAACAGTTTAAAACAGTTCAAGCGGGTAAATTATATCTCATAAGACCAAGCCGTATAATGGAACGGGTTTTCCCTTATGAGAATCCAAATTATCTTTATATCAAAAACCTTTTGATATTATAATAATGTCCCACAATATAATAATCATCTAGAAGAAACGCTTTCATCTCACGTTCTACATATATAGTATACAATCAAAACCGCAAGCACGTATTGGGTAATGGATTTCCAACTATGACAAGTTATGGAACCACCTTTCGCTAGTGTACCTCTAGAGAGGAATACACTGGGTTCAACAAGAACATCTTGCAACCCGGCCACACATGACCGACCACTCATTTCGCTTGAGTGTATCGAATGTATATCACCAACGGTTGGGATCAGCAACCGTTTCCCGAATCGGACAGTATCGATAATATATTTTTAGAAGTAAATGAAACTCTAGATCAGGTGATTATACACACTGCTTCGGTGCGACCGACTTAGCCATGCTGCCTGCCCGATTTCTGTCATTTACCGGTTGACGAGGCTTGAGATTACGCTTTATCATCACATCAGATTCACTTTGAATGCCACATTGTCAGATCCACCGAAAATCACTAATTGACGTCTACAACAGTACATTACATGTTAGCTAAAGAAGTTTCCTTCTCTGCTTCCACTCTTGGTACGGTTGAAGAAATCAATGTACGTGACCTTTCTGAAAATACTCTGTCAGACATTCATCCAGGAACAGGATGAACCGAAGGCACTATTCAATACATCCACCTTAGACACTGTTATCTAAGACTTATACAATAGCCCTTGCACTTTATTCCATCTTCAATTATCTTTGGCATATATGGTTCGCAACGCTTATGCCAATACAGAGTGGTTCTTTGGATAATAATCCAACCGGTCTCTCCATATTAACAACGTTAAAATGGTCAAAACTTCGATAGTCTGTGATTTAACCATCAAAGAAAAATACGTGTGCAAACAACGACATTATTTCCAGGAGGAAATTATATCGATCAATCATCATTCATCATTTATCTCTTTATTTCATTAATTTACTTATCTCTTGTTTCCCTATATTCAATATTTCTTATTTTCTAAATTTAGAAAATATATGTTATTACCCTTGGAAAACATTTCCATTTCTTGTTTTCTATATCAAAAAACATTTCTGGTTCTTATTTGGAAAACATTTCCAAAACTCCTTCATTGGGCATGTTTAAACAAACCATCGCGATGCCAACTCAAACCATTACGCTTATTAACTAAATTCCTTTAACCAACCTTCAGTATCGAACCTTAACCATTTCTTAGTTTAAAATGAAGTCAATCAAGTTGGGGTAATACTACCTCTCAGACCTTAACTGAAGAACGTTTCTAACCTTGAAATAGACAAAGTTCACCTTTTAATTCTTTAACAAACTTCCTTACATAACTCTCTTTCAACTCATCCATATTCGATAATTCTTGCCTTCAATAAGGTATTGTAACAACCCGCAAATTCTGAACCAATTTAAAATTTTTATTTTAGAAAATTTAAATGAATTTTGAGGATATAATATAATTTATTAATAATAATAATGGCTAGAATTTATTTTAATCGAAGTTAAAACGGATAAATTTAATTTTACACATAAAAGGAGTTAGAAATGGCGCGGTAGTTTGAAAATTTGATTTTGAACTTTAATTGAATGTACAGGATTCAAAATAAATCAGAATTGAGCGAAACCATAAATATTTAAATCTGTTTAACCATATCTTTCTAATGAATCTGAAAATTTGAAATTTCATAGCGGAAATCAAAAGTTATGGCCAATTAAATTTTTAGAAAGGTCGTTGTAGAATTTATATATATTATATAGGGCCCGAAAGGCTACTTTTCACATATGAAGGAATTTCGACTAGAAACCACTTCCATTGAGTTTGGAATGATGTTTCTGCATTTAAAAAGTATAAACACTTATATATTTTGAGTTTCAGAAATTATTTGTTTAAAAATGTATTTTTAATACTTAATATATTGGCCTTGAAAATAGTCATTTTTCAAACGACCTCCGTTTCCGACGAAACCACTTTTGTTGGAAACGGAATGTCAAATTATTGCTAGGTTTCAATTTTCAGAATTTTTCGAATTAATATGTAAGCGAGGCAAAAGAAAATGTTGTTTGACTATTTCAATTAAATTTAAATGACCTGAAAATAGCCATTTTTCAAACAGTCTCAGAATTCGACGAAATCAGTCTCGTTAGAACCGTATCGTCATAAGAAAGCTAAAAATAATTTTTCTGGAATTTTCTGAGGTCGTATGTGGCCCCGACATATTTATATGTACGGTCAGTATTTAATTAATTAATTAATTTTTAATGGGATTTTAATTAAAATTTCTACAGATTTCGGAATTGGACCCCGAGACCCGTCCCATTGTGTTCATAAGGCCTCAAAACGTGAAGATCGACAGTTAGTAAGCCCAATTATGAGACAGTCCAAAAATCTACCTTTATAACACCTTTTTCGAGAATTTATATTATTAAATAATTAAAAAATAAAAACCCAAACCCTAATTTCTGAGCCAGCCGCCGCCATGCCTGTTCAACGGCCAGAAATCCCCCAACTTCAAACATCAATTTCTCTCAATCCGTTCAGTGAAAATCTACAAAGTTTATATCAAATCGAAGAGGACGGAGAGCTCTACAAATCCGTACGGTTAAGATCGGGTTTTGGTGCACGGATTCACGAAATCTGGCAAGGAAGGATCGGCGGTCGGGGGCGAATTCCAGGCGGTGGGGCCCACCGAGCGTGACGGAGTTCTGGGCGGTGGTAGCTCGCGGGCGGAGCTTCGGAGTGGTGGTGTTCGTTCGGCGGCTGGGGAGCCATAGGGGGGTGCGACGTGAAGGGATCGGAGGTGATGTTTGGGTTCGGCCGAACGCAGCAACGAAGAAGAGGAAGTATTATTATATTATTATTTTATTTATTTAATATTTAATTTATCCGATCTTTAAAAATCAATATCTCTTTCATACGAGGTCCGTTTCTCGAACCGTCAGTTGCGTTGGACTCGTCTTTCAGAGATCTTCGCGTTGGCGTAGACCAGAGCTGAATACGAGACAGTTGAATTTTCAGCCATATCAATGTGAGAATTCTGAATTTTATTATTTAATTAATTATAAATTATTTTTCTGACGTTAAAAATAATTGTATTGTGATGTAATTCAGATCTAAAATGTTATGTGATTGATGAATGGTTGATTGTTGTTGGTGGTTGGTTTTGTTGTTCAAGATACGATGGATCCGCGTTGAATTTAATATATTGTTGAATTTTATTTGCGATTAGAAAATAAATTTAAATTTAGATTTAAATCATATTTTATTCAGATCTAGTTATTCTAAGTTATTTTAAAATATTATTTTTATTATTCTGAGATGAACAATAGATTTGATCGACAAATAAAAAACTTTATTTTTTTTATTTGTTTACTTTACAATAGAATATGAACAACAAATAAAACCTTACTTTTATTTGTTTACTTTGCAATAAGATTTGATCGACACATAAAATATTCTTTTTATTTGTTTATTTACTATAGAATATGAACAACAAATAGAATATATTTTTATTTGTTTACATTACCACAGAATTTGGCTAACTAATAAAAATCCTATTTTTGTTTGTTTACATTTAGAACACAGTTTATGAATTACAATAAAAACATAAAACGTTCATTTGTTTGAATTGAACCATGTTAGCAATAAAATTTACATTTTTACCGTATATATAAAATAGATTAAAAATGTTCATCTATTTGAAATGGAAACATGAAACATTAAAAAAAAAAATCTTAATTTTAATGAAAAGAATTATTCATATGAAAATTGTTCATGTTAAAATAAAAGTGTTGAAAAAATCACATTTTTAATGAATGATTCATATGAAAATTGTTTATGTTAGAATTGTCGAAAAACAAAGTTATCCTTTTTATTTGTTTTTGTCGAAATGTTAGAAATTAATCAAAAAGATTACATTTTTAATGTAATTAGAAATAAATTTAAAAGATTACATTTTTCAATGTAATTAAAATTGAAATAAATTGATTACATTTTTCAATGTAATTAAAATTGAAATAAATTGATTACATTTTTCAATGTAATTAAAATTGAAGTAGAATGATTATATTTTCAATATAATTAATATTGAAATAAAAATAACATTTTGGTTAAAGCATAAGTATCGAAATAAGAGATCACATTTTTTGGCCAAACTTTATTAGTGAGCATTTTTTGCCAAAACTTTATTAGTGAAATGAAAATATCACTTTTGTCAAAACTTAATTATTGAATTGAAATTTTCATTTTGTCAAAACCTGATTATTGAATTGAAAATATCATTTTTGTCTTAACTTGATTACTGAAATGAAAGTAACAATTTTGTTTACATTTTATATGTAAATAAGAATTTTTTTTCAGAAGTTACATAGAAATTGGGTAGATATTTTATTCATGTTTTTCAACGCAAATAAACATAGAATTTAAAAGGGTTGCTTTTCATTTGCACTTTTCAATGCAAATATAGCATGAAATAAAATTCATTTTTTATTATTTGCATCTCACAATGCAAACAATAACTTGAAAATAAGAAGTACATTTTTATTTGTGTTCGACAACACAAATAAAACTAGAAAATAAAACATATATTGAAAATAAAGTTTTGTTCTTTATTTTGTGTTCAAAAATGTAAATATATTTTGAAATTAAAATTTATTCTTTTATTTGCATTCACCAATGCAAATACATACATATATTGAAAATAAAGTTTATTTCTTTGTTTACATTTATCCATACATATATGCATTAAAATTAAGGTTTATTCTTTTATTTGCATTTATCAATGCAAATATTCAATGAAACTATAGTCTATTTTCTTTATCTACATTTACCAACACAAATGTACACACTTTCATACATTTAATAGAATTTGTTTAAAATATACTTTGAAAATAAATTTTGTTCTCTTATTTACATTCACTAATGTAAATATAATTTGTAAACAAAACTATTCTTTGTTTGTGTTCATAAATGCAAATACTCATTTAAATAAAATCTGTCTCTTTTATGTAAATACACTTTGGAAATGAGGTCTTTTTACATTCACTCTAATATATTTTTAAATAAAAATAAAAGTTACATTTGTTATTTGCATTCCTTGTTGCAAATAAAACCTTAAAATAAAGTTCATCTTTGTTTGCAATTCATTAATGCAAACAAATCATCAGATTGAAAATTATATTCTTGGTTTATAATTTTGTTATGAATAAAGATTGTTTGAAATAAAGGATAGAATTTAAAAGTTACATTTTAATAACCAAACATTCACATTTTTATCACTAAAGTAAAATAGACAAAAACACCCATTTTGTCTAAATTAAAAGAATGAAACAAAATATAGCACTGGATTATTTTATTTGAATTGAAACACAAATTATTCATTTTTGTAAATTTATATTAGTTAAAATCAAACTATTCATTTTTGTTAATTTACATTATTAAAAATAGTTATTCATTTTAGTCAATTTATACTGGTTAAACCAAATTATACATTTTGTCATAAATATTCATTTTTGTCAAATTGAATTAGTTGAAGCAATTTATATATAGGTATATATATATCTTATGTTTGGTAATATATATACTTTGGTAATATATATACTTGTCAAGATAGGTTAGTTAAATCAAAATATTTATAATTTTTGTCTTATTAGAATGGCAAAAACAATATAACCATTTTTGTTTGAGTTTTAAACTAGCAAAGTAGAAATTGTCAATGGAGACGAAGTTATTATTCTTATTCATTCATTGCAATAGAGATATTTTCTTGTCGTGGTTATATATTGTGTATTACACTTCCATTCACAAGTTACCCGACTTGTTTATGTGATTGGGTCGATTATTTTCACATATCGCCCAAGTGCACAAATTAGTCTATTATTTGTTTGATGGTTGAAAACCCACACGGGTGTTGGGATGAAAATTTACATACACTAATCCCAATATTCAGTTGTATGTTGATCGTTAGATCGTCAGTCTGCGATGAGCGTTATTATTTAATTTTAATGCTTACACAGTGGAAATTTCACTTTGGATGTAATGGATGACTTGATGATTATACTGTTATTGTCATATATATGATGTGTGTGAAATCCATATAATCTAAATTATATGGTAAATGATTGAGTCGCATTTCGTTTCAGGTGTTCTTTGAAATAAGAATATTTTACATTAGAAATCCTTTTTGTAACGACCCAACTTTCGAACACATCGGAAGTCGTGTCATTATTAAGAAATAAGAATAGATAGAAGATATAAACACAGAGCATCAGAATCTCACAGCGGAATTTTTTTACAAAAGATGGTACTTTATAATATTACACATCAGTACATGATAGAACAGAACATCATATGACTAGTGGTACAACCCATACATAGTACATAAGTGATTACACATACATTCACTACTGACTTGCAAACTTATAATTATACAGTAGGTAAGTAGATAGGTAGGTAGGACAGCATACTGAGAGTCTCCATTCAGCATCATAGGTTCAACATCCTGATTCACTTGTCTATTCATAACAAGCGTTATGAATACCCAAGAGTTTAAGGGAAAACACAGAAAAGTAAACTCTGGGTCAGTCAGGGGACTGGTATGAGTAAACAGTTTAAAACAATTCAAAGAAAATATCTCATAAGACCACGCCGTAAGCACGGAACGGGTTTTTACCTTATGAGATCAAAATCACTTTGTATACTTGGAAACAGATATTCTCATAATGTCTAGGTATTTTCACAAATAATTTAGAATCTAGGAAAATGCTTGCATCTCACATTTTCCGATATAGTATACAAATACAAACCGCTTGGCTCTTAGGGAAATTGGATTTCCAACTCTGACAAGGTATGGGACCACCTTCCGCTGATGTACCTCTAGAGGCAAGTACACCTGGGTTCAACAAGAACATCTTGCAACCCGGCCCTCACATGACCGACCACTCATTTCTCTTGAGTGTATCGAATGTATATCACCGATGGTTGTGCGCGGCAACCATCCCCGCATGGGCAGAATCGATAGATTTAGAACAAAGAGAATTTCTCTAGATAGGTGATACTACACCCTAATGGGAGCGACCCACATAGCCATGCTGCCTGCCCGATTTTTGTCACTTCCTGGGTGTGAGGCTTGAGGCTAGACTCGTCTTTTCATCATCACAGGTTCATTCCTTTGAATGCCACATCGTCCTACCCGTCAGAAATACTCAAACGATTTCCCAAATATATCACGGGCAATAAAGCCAAGAGAAACGAATTTCTCCGCCACCAACGTAATATACTTACGTAAATTCGATGTGTATAATCTGACTGATATACGTTGTCAGACACTCGTCCATTCAGGTTTGTTCTGGGACTGAACAGACCAAAGATATTGTTTACGACCATCATCTTTAATATCTCTGACGTGTACGTGTAATTACCTCAAAGTGGAATGTACATCCGGACTCCTTGAAATGATTAACGAACATTTTTCACTTTAAATTATAATTCTAACAGGATTATAATCAAATCTGTATATAGTCAAACCAAACAGTTCATGATCATCTTGTCAATATATGATGCATTGATCATCTTTTCAAAACGGTAAATTTAGTGTGTGCGCCGCACACAGTCTTTTCCTCCGTTTTGTTCATCACTTCTAAAGTAAATTTTTACTTTATTTATCTTTAGAAAAATGTTTCCCATTATGATTTGATCATCATAATTGACTTAATTTATGATTTAAAATCAACGTTCACACTTTGTATTGTTTCGTCAAATTTCTTCATCGATCCTTTATCCTTGATCTTCTTTTTCCTTCATACTGATAAAAATTCTTCTTTTAATTCTAGTCTAAATATGATTAAAATATTTATTCATAGTTCTTGTTTAACGATACCGAACTGTTCATGATCAGTCCTTAGGTCCGATATTGTAGATATCAAATGAAAACCGACAATCCAAATCGTACAGTTTTTTTTTCACCTTGTATAAAATTTAAACATTACCCTTTTTATCACTTTACCAAATGTTTTATTGAAATGAATTCAAAATAAATTATAAACCAAATTTATAACTAATCTTTACTCCGGTATTTCTTGACAGCATTCGACGAATCCTGATTCACTCCTTCCTTTGCTTCATAAAAATTCTATTTATTTAACCCTTATTTTCCTTTAAAACTAATTTAAATTAAAGATATGTTTAAAAATCTTCATCTAAATCTTCATTTAACCAAAGTACCATTTTTCAAAACTACCACATCAAAATCCCTGACGTCCCCCTTTGCAAACCCCTCCAGACTCTGTGTTTTTCACCAAGTACCCTTTTGCAAAGCATCTTGCCAAATACCACCTTGAAAACCATAGCCATATCCTTGCCAAAACACTCCAGAACTCATTTTTTCACCGAGTACCACATTGCCAAGTATGTTGCCAAAACACCACATGTACACACTTCCCCTGTGCACATGTACACCACCTCCGCCCATCACTGAGCCACCGCACCTCCCCTGACACGTCACGTCGCCCCTCCAGGTTTCCATTGACCCGTCCCCCGAACCCCATAGGCCTTCTTCCTCTAAAACCCTCCTCCACCATTAAAATGAAAAATAAACAACTACAGGTCGGAACCACAAACCTCCACGGCCCCATCAACTCCGACCACCGGAAGAGCTGCCGCCACCTCCAACCTCTTCTCCAACCTCGGCCGCATCTTCCCCCTCATCCTTAGTCCACTCGATCACATGGGGACCACGTGCGATGCCTCCAAACTCACGAACCAATTCACAGACCAATAACCTAAATCGATCTTGTTCTCGAATTCCACACAATAGAAAATTTATTTTGTATTTTTCCTAGGTAACTCCTACCCCCCAGCACCTCCACGCCCAGGCTCACGGCCTCCAATCGTTTCGATCATCGGAATTTGGCAAAACCCCTCTTTTCGATCATCCCAAGAATTCTCATGATTTAGGTGATTAAAAATCCTGATGTTTCTTTTAAAAACATGATTTTGATTCTTTATTACATCTGTAATCTCGAATCAAGTTTTTACAAAGTTTGAAAATCAAATTTTGATTTTGTGAACCAGAGAGCTTTCTGTTGTTTTAATTTAAACAACAGTAAGGTTTTGTAAAGCCTGTTTAATATTTTTGAGCATTCTGACAACTATGTAAAGGTTTTAAATTCTTGTATGCCACCTCCTTTTAATCCACACCCATGGTTTTTCCTCGGATCATTTAGATTTGTAGAAGTGCATCCCAAAAATACAGAGTCTGTAACAGCAGCAGATAATGATTTTTCTAACTTTTTGGTACTTAAAGTTTTTACTAACAACCAATGATTTTCTCCTACCAAACAAGAATTTCATACAAGCATATTACCTAACTAGATTATCGAAAACCCAAGTCCAATTTATAGACCAAACAGCAAAAATGCAAGCAATACAAACAGGAAATAAAAAGACAGTTTACTCACCTGTATAGCTCAAGAACCTTGCTGTTTCTTTGTTAAAAATGCTTTGAACTTGCTGAGTTGGTGTGTGTAAAAATGATGTACATGTATGGTCCTTATATAGTGTGAGAAATTTACAAAATACTGTGCTATTATTGTTAATGTGAACCAACATAACAGCCCTCTTTTCTTGTCCATGAAAAACCAGACAAACCCCTCTTTCTCTCTCAATATCTTTGCAGTTTTCACATGGCATATTTCAGCCTATATACCTCTCTAAACCCCTAAGCATTGTACCAATGTCTCCCCTTTAGCCTTGACAAAAAAACACACATTAAATGTGCTATGTACCATCTCTCTTTCTACCCATCTTTTCCCTTGGTTATTACAAAATATTTAGATCTTTTATGTACTAAAATATTCAGTTTTAAATGAGTTTGCACATCCTACCTTTCATATGTCAAAACTTTGATTTTACAAGATTTTATTTAAATACAACCTTGCCTTGCAAGGTATGTTAAAAATCTGAAAGTATAGTACATACAAATCTATGTTGTGAGGTGATGCTATACAAGGAAATGCTTAGAAAAATACTTAGCCATACCCTATGATAAGAAATCTACTAGTGTAGAAAAGATGACAATTCATAGATATGATTTTATAACTCTTTTGATGTGTATATTCATTTGACAAATTAGCTTAAGTCTTGGAAAATGAAACAAGAAAGAAAATTTCAGAAATCAATTGAAAAGAAAGAAAAGAAAAAAAAACAAAAACTAAAAATACTTTTGCTCTAAAATGATCATGCTATGTGCCTAGCATTTCCCTAAAGGTCTTACTAGCTAGTATGAGCTATCATGTAGGTGTACATGAATGAGGTCATGAAAGGAAATGATTTTGACAATTCAAGTTCTCATGTTTCAATGTATATGCAAGGGATTTTGTATTCTATGAGATCATGTACTTTGAAAGAGGTGAGACCCTACATGTTTTATATTTTTAAATGCATATGAATTCAAAGATTTACTTGCATTTCATTTTAAATATAAGAAGAGTGATTTAGCATGTCTTAAGCAATGGGTTTAGTTGAGTTTGAAACAAGGGGTTTGCTAAAACAAATAATTTAAACTTTTTTTGAAAATATGAACAAGTATTTGCAAAGTCATAGCATTTAAAATTTTTGCTATGTAAAAGTGTTGCTTAACATACATTAAATATGAATTTAACAAGTGCTATTAAATACATGCTATCATATATACACGTGTAAAAATAAAATTATACAAACGCTATTAAATTTGTGCTATCATACCTTAATATATCAAAAATTGGATTTTGATAAATGCTGCACATAGACATGCTATTATATATATATGTCAACAAATTCTGAAATTAATAAATTTAAATTTTTAAATCGTATTTGAAAATACGTATTCACGATCAAATATCTGTGTCAACGATCCGTGAAAATACCGGGTCATTACATTCTACCCCCCTTATAAAAATTTCGTCCCCGAAATTTGTAAGTAGTAGATTTCGGGTTATTGACTCATATATATAATCAACACACATCAGAAATAACCTTTTCAAGGCCAAAAATATCCGTCCAAATTCCCCTCTCCTAACTCATCAGTCAATTTACTTAACTCCGTTAAGTATTATCCAAAATTTTCATTCACGTAATTAATGATCTCCATTCTGGATCTCACACATATGATCTTATTTCATAAATCGACCAATTCACCTTCCTTGAGTCCATATCTAATAAAACCTCAAGTCCAGCCTTAATCCCAGGAAATCCAAATTTTAACTCAATTTAAAATTCTAACTTGATTTCCGGTATCAATATGAATGGATATTCTTCTATTTTAATCCAACCATATTAATTTATCTCGTGGCTGACCCTTAGTAAATTAACTCCCTTTTGTAAAAAGAGTAAAGTACCTTCTGAAGCTCCTTCCATTTTCACACTCTCAGAAGTTGATGGCTTATCCATTAAAGCGTAGACCTTTGGTTGCTGTGACTTCTTCATAAGCGGACAGTCTTTAACCAAGTGCCCAGGCTGATGACAGTTATAGCATGAAAACTTCTGTGGAATAACATCACTTGTTCCCTTTGGTTGCTGTTGCCCTGGCTGCTGAGTCTGCTGTGGCTTTTCTGCTGCTGGCTTGGTGCAGAACTTGGCAATATGTCCTTTCTCCAAACAGTTGTGGCATATGGTATTTTTGAATCGTTCTTTGGCTTTTTCTCCCATCTTAGGTACTCCGTTGTTGTTGTTGTTCCAGTTCAGATTGAATTTCCTCTTGTTTGGATTTTCCCCACTAGATCCTCCTGTTTGTGCTGCCTTTGCAACTGGCTTCTTGCCCTCCAGTGCCTCATAACGAACTGCCATATCAACAAGATCAACGAATGGAATCTTGAGATGTCCAATCATCTGAATTTGCAGGCTATCCTTAAATCCTGCTATGAACATTTCGTTCTTCTTGAGTGGGGTATTGATCAGTTCTGGCCCGTAACAAGATAGTGAGTTGAATTTGTTCTCATATTCAGATACTTTCATGTTCCCTTGTTTGAGATCAATAAAATCTCTATACATCCTCGTCTTTCCGGCTGCAGGTAGAAATTGCGCTTCGAAAGCTTCTTTGAACTTTTCCCAAGTGAAATCTTCCTCAGGAACATTAGCAGTTTGAGCATCCCACCAAATCGCTGCAGTTCCTTGAAGTTTCCATGATGCCAAAAGACGTTTCTGATCGTCATTCAACTTCAACCCTTTGAAAATTCTTTCACAAGACCTCATCCAAGCTTGAACTTCCGTAAACGATTCAGTTCCCTTGAAAACTTTTCCTCCCAGAGTCGTATACTCCTTACAAATGGTCGCAAAGCTCTTATCCTGTTGAACTGGTGCAACTTCTTCTACTGCTTCTCCTTGGTCTTGGGATCCAGTAGTATGACCAGTAACAGTGGATGACCCCCTAGCTTGACCTCTTCGTGCACGGGTGCTCATTTTGATTACCTGACTATAACAGGTTGTCAATCGAGTCTTGATAGGATATAACTACCTTAGGTATATCATCCAAGTTGTGTTAAATTCATTTTAATTTTTATATAAAAATACGCTCTCTCACGCTCACCCAAAGCCTAGGTAATCAGTAACCTAAGCTCTGATACCAAACTGTAACGACCCAACTTTCGAAGCCGATGTGTTCGAAAGTTGGGTCGTTACACTTTTTATACTAAGTGCATATATTTTCATTATATATTTTTAATCAACTATATGTTAATACAAAGAATATTTGTAAAGGAAAGAATTTGTAATATAAATCATACTTCTCATTTAGAATCTTTTATATAAAGAATATTTTTAATGATTATTTTTAAATATGTGTTTTAAAGATTATTAGGATTTGCAATTATATTTTGTGATATGAAATAAATTGAGATGTGAAGTTGATTTATCGTGGACGGTGTTTTAAACGCCATTTTCCTTTAATCCAATTTACATTGAAATTATTATTTGGAATTTATAATTCTATTTTATAGATTTGAAATAAGTGATCTTGTAATAATGATTTTTGATATCAAATCAAAATTAGAGTTTTAATAAATCTTTTAAGGAAGATTTAAAATTTTATTTTCAGTGTTTATCTTTGATAAAATTAATGAGAATCTTTTAAAACGAATATCTTATTAAAAGAATATTCGGAGTTGGAGTGTGGCGTAATGTGTGATTTTTCAATATTTTCTTTTTAATCACAAAATACGCGAGTTATTCAGAAAGACCGGGTTTAACCCATTCTGAATAATCATCACGACGATCAAGAGTCGAAGACGAACACGGTGATTGAAGACCGAAGGTTTTCACATCGTTGGAATGATGATGACTGGTATCTTGAATTGGGATTGGCCTTCCAAGGCAAGGTATTTAGTAATGATTGTCCAAACGCATTTGGAGATCGACGGACACGTTGTTTTCGCTCAGACCCAGAGCGGACTTGTAAATGGATTGTGTGTCTGACATTGTATTCCTTCCTGCTGTATTTGTTGAACACTACTGATTATATATTTCTGTTTGGTGGTGAAAAATTTATTCTTTACTTATCACCCTTCTCTAAAACGTATGAGCTTAGAGGTTATATGTATATTGGTAGATGATCAATAATATGGTAGGGTCTGACAATGTGACATGCTAAGATGCAAATGATCAAGGCTTTGTTGAAAAGAAGGCCTTGTGGTTGATGATCAAAGCACAGTCTCTTTAGGCATAGCTTTGTGTATATCGTGATTTCGCGAGCCTCACACCCCGGTATGAGTCAAAAATGGGATATGGACCGTAGGGAGTGCATACGTTTCTTTCTATCTAGAAGTGGTGTTTGGGCTTTAACACGGCTCGGCATTTTACTATGTGGATTTGGATTGAGGTACCTCGTTTTTTTTATAGGCCGGAAGTGGTCATATTATAGGTCCAAAAGGGTCGGGAAACGTATGTTCAGGAATTGCCAATCCACTACCGTTAGGTGGGGACCGACCCTACCGCTCCAAGGGTTGCCCATAGGTGTGATCCTGAGGCATTTGCTAGAGTGTCTCGAATCGGAAGAGGACGATCCCTAGCCTCGATTTCATGATAGAAAACCAATTTCCAATAAGACATTACGGACTTGATTGTAAACTTATATACGGCGACATAGTATATGGTACCTATGCCGTCTAAGATTAATACATTTATATTGAAATGTTTTAAATATATATACACACTAATAATAATATCGTTTTTACGTATTTAGCATCTTTTGACCATTATAAGGTAAAACCCTATCCTCTGGTGTGCGTTGCATTGTGTGATGGGACCTGGGTCTTATAATGGTTTCATTTTCTTAAAAAGCATTGCGTTATTTGACGATTTGTTCTATTTATGCACTGGCAATCCAATGAAGTAAACCCGTTCTGTGTTAGTGGCGTGGTCCTGTGATTAGCCTATTATTAAGATAAGATAAGTTAATAATTCTCACACCAATCCCACGACTGACCTGTAGTTTGTTTCACTTTGCAAACTCGGGTGCCCTCTTTTCACACGGGCAATCGAGTAGCTTTTTGCAGATATAGTTAAGCAGGATCCTGGATTGAAGTCTGAAGCTAGATCCAGAATATTGATGGCCTTCTGCTGAGATTAGTTCCGTTGCAATGTATTTAATTTATTGTAAATGTATCTTCCGTTGTAATTTTATCCTAATGTACTCTGAAATATTCTGTACTCTGATGTAACATTTATTATTGATGTTATAAAAGTCTGTGTTGTCGTTCTGATGTGTTGTATGCCCAAAGTTAACGTACGCGGGTTTTGAACGGTCTTGATCGATCTTGCGATCGATTGGGGTCGGGCGAAATCTGGGTCGCTACAGCTGGTATCAGAGCTTTGGATTAGCTCAAATTTTTGGGGTACAACTCGTTAGAACTAAACAGAAGACTCATCGGAGGTTGGATTAGTAATATCCAATAAGAATACTCATTAGAGATAGGATCAGCAGTATCCTAGAATGAGAATACTCATTAGAGATGGGGTTAGCAATGCCTTAGAATGAGTCAGAGTGGAAAATTCATAATTGACGTACTTGTTATTATATATATAATTCGATTTTAGAAAATATGATTTTGAATATATAAAAATTATATATTTTTGAAAATTTAATCAACTAATTGTTTGATGATTGTGTTGTGTGAATATGAATTCAACTAATAAAATTATTAAACAATTAAAGAATGAAAATTAAATTAGTTAAATAAACAACTTTAGCTTCATTTCCTTTTCGAGGACGAAAAGATTTTAAGTGGGGGAGATTGTAACAACCCGCAAATTCTGAACCAATTTAAAATTTTTATTTTAGAAAATTTTAATGAATTTTAAGGATATAATATAATTTATTATTAATAATAATGGCTAGAATTTATTTTAATCGAAGATAAAACGGATAAATTTAATTTTACATATAAAAGGAGTTAGAAATGGCGCGGTAGTTTGAAAATTTGATTTTGAACTTTAACTGAATGTACAGGATTCAAAATAAATCAGAATTGAGCGAAACCAGAAATATTTAAATCTATTTAACCATATCTTTCTAACGAATCTGAAAAATGGAAATTCCATAGCGGAAATCAAAAGTTATGGCCAATTAAATTTTTAGAAATGTCACTGTAGAATTTATATATATATTATATAGGGCCCGAAAGGCTACTTTTCACATATGAAGGAATTTCGACTCGAAACCACTTCCATTGAATCTGGAATGATGTTTCTGCATTTAAAAAGTATAAACACTTATATATTTTGAGTTTCAGAAATTATTTGTTTAAAAATGTATTTTTAATATTTAATATATTGGCCTTAAAAATAGTCATTTTTCAAATGACCTCCGTTTTCGACGAAACCACTTTTGTTGGAACCGGAATGTCAAATTATTGCTAGGTTTCAATTTTCAGAATTTTTCGAATTAATATGTAAGCGTGGCAAAAGAAAATGTGTTTTGACTATTTCAGTTAAATTTAAACGACCTGAAAATAGCCATTTTTCAAACAGTCTCAGAATTCGACGAAATTAGTCTCGTTCGAACCGTATCGTCATAAGAAAGCTAAAAATAATTTTTCTGGAATTTTCTGAGGTCGTATGTGGCCCCGGCATATTTATATGTACTGTCAGTATTTAATTAATTAATTAATTTTTAATGGGATTTTAAATAAAATTTCTACAGATTTTGGAATTGGACCCCGAGACCCATCCCATTGTGTTCAGAAGACCTCAAAACGTTAAGATCGACAGTAAGCAAGCCCAATTCTAAGACAATCCAAAAATCTACCTTTATAACACGTTTTTCGAGAATTTATATTTTTAAATAATTAAAAAATAAAAACCCTAACCCTAATTTCTGAGCCAGCCGCCGCCATGCCTGTTCAATGGCCAGAAATCCCCCAACATAAATTTCTCTCAATCCATTCAGTGAAAATCTACAATGTTTATATCAAATCGAAGAGGACGGAGAGCTCTACAAATCCGTACGGTTAAGATCGGGTTTTGGTGCACGGATTTCGCGAATTCTGGCGAGGAAGGATCGGCGGTCGGGGGCGAATTCTAGGCGGTGGGGCCCACCGAGCATGACGGAGGTCTGGGTGGTGGTAGCTCGCAGGCGGAGCTTTGGAGTGGTGGTGTTCGATCGGCGCCTAGGGGGCCATAGGGGGGTGCGACGTGAAGGGATCGGAGGTGATGTTTGGGTTCGGCCAAACGCAGCAACGAAGAAGAGGCAGTATTATTATATTATTATTTTATTTATTTAATATTTAATTTATCCAATCTTTAAAAATCAATATCTCTTTCATACGAGGTCCGTTTCTCGAACCGTCAGTTGCGTTGGACTCGTCTTTCAGAGATCTTCGCGATGGCGCAGACCAGAGCTAAATCCGAGACAGTTGAATTTTCAGCCATATCAATGTGAGAATTCTGAATTTTATTATTTAATTAATTATAAATTATTTTTCTTACATTAAAAATAGTTGTATTGTGATGTAATTCAGATCTGAAATGTCCTGTGATTGATGAATGGTTGATTGTTGTTGGTGGTTGGTTTTGTTGTTCAAGATATGCTGGATCCGCGTTGAATTTAATATATTGTTGAATTTTATTTACGATTAGAAAATAAATCTAAATTTAGATTTAAATCATATTTTATTCAGATCTAGTTATTCTAATTTATTTTAAAATATTATTTTTATTATTCTGAGATGAACAATAGATTTGATCGACAAATAAAAAACTTTATTTTTGTTTATTTGTTTACTTTACAATAGAATATGAACAATAAATAAAACCTTACTTTTATTTGTTTACTTTGCAATAAGATTTGATCGACACATAAAATATTCTTTTTATTTGTTTATTAACAATAGAATATGAACAACAAATAGAATATATTTTTATTTGTTTACATTACGACAGAATTTGGCTAACTAATAAAAATCCTATTTTTGTTTCTTTACATTTAGAACACGATTTATGAATTACAATAAAAACATAAAACGTTCATTTGTTTGAATTGAAACCATGTTAGCAATAAAATTTACATTTTTACCGTATATATAGAATAGATTAAAAATGTTCATCTATTTGAAATGGAAACATGAAACATTAAAAAAAATCTTATTTTTAATGAAAAGAATTATTCATACGAAAATTGTTCATGTTAAAATAAAAGTGTTGAAAAAAATCACATTTTTAATGAATGATTCATATGAAAATTGTTTATGTTAGAATTGTCGAAAAACAAAGTTATCCTTTTTATTTGTTTTTGTTGAAATGTTAGAAATTAATCAAAAAGATTACATTTTTAATGTAATTAGAAATAAATTTAAAAGATTACATTTTTCAATGTAATTAAAATTGAAATAAATTGATTACATTTTTCAATGTAATTAAAATTAAAGTAGAATGATTATATTTTCAATATAATTAATATTGAAATAAAAATAACATTTTGGTTAAGGCATAAGTATCGAAATAAGAGATCACATTTTTTGGCCAAACTTTATTAGTGAACATTTTTGGCCAAAACTTTATTAGTGAAATGAAAATATCACTTTTGTCAAAACTTGATTATTGAATTGAAATATTCATTTTGTCAAAACCTGATTATTGAATTGAAAATATCATTTTTATCTTAACTTGATTACTGAAATGAAAGTAACAATTTTGTTTACATTTTAAATGTAAATAAGAATATTTTTTTCAGAAGTTACATAGAAACTGGGTAGATATTTTATTCATGTTTTTCAATGCAAATAAACATAGAATTTAAAAGGGTTGCTTTTCATTTGCACTTTTCAATGCAAATATAGCATGAAACAAAATTCATTTTTTTATTTGCATCTCACAATGCAAAAAATAACTTGAAAATAAGAAGTACATTTTTATTTGTGTTCGACAACACAAATAAAACTAGAAAATAAAACATATATTGAAAATAAAGTTTTGTTCTTTATTTTGTGTTCAAAAATGTAAATATATTTTGAAATTAAAATTTATTCTTTTATTTGCATTCACCAATGCAAATACATACATATATTGAAAATAAAGTTTATTTCTTTGTTTGCATTTATCAATACATATATGCATTGAAATTAAGGTTTATTCTTTTATTTGCATATATCAATGCAAATATTCAATGAAACTATAGTCTATTTTCTTTATCTACATTTACCAACACAAATGTACACACTTTCATACATTTAATAGAATTTGTTTAAAATATACTTTGAAAATAAATTTTTCTCTCTTATTTACATTCACTAATGTAAATATATTTTGTAAACAAAATTATTCTTTGTTTGTGTTCATAAATGCAAATACTCATTTAAATAAAATTTGTTTCTTTTATGTAAATACACTTTGGAAATGAGGTCTTTTTACATTCACTCTAATATACTTTTAAATAAAAATAAAAGTTACATTTGTTATTTGCATTCCTTGTTGCAAATAAAACCTTAAAATAAAGTTCATCTTTGTTTGCAATTCATTAATGCAAACAAATCATCAGATTGAAAATTATATTCTTGATTTATAATTTTGTTATGAATAAAGAATGTTTGAAATAAAGGATATAATTTAAAAGTTACATTTTAATAACCAAACATTCACATTTTTATCACTAAAGTAAAATAGACAAAAACACCCATTTTGTCTAAATTAAAAGAATGAAACAAAATATAGCACTGGATTATTTTATTTGAATTGAAACTGAAATTATTCATTTTTGTAAATTTATATTAGTTAAAATCAAACTATTCATTTTTGTTAATTTACATTAGTTAAAAATAATTATTCATTTTAGTCAATTTATACTGGTTAAACCAAATTATACATTTTGTCAGAAATATTCATTTTTGTCAAAATGAATTAGTTGAAGCAATTTATATATAGGTATATATATATATCTTATGTTTGGCAAGATATATACTTGTCAAGATAGGTTAGTTAAATCAAAATATTTATCATTTTCGTCTTATTAGAATGGCAAAAACAATATAACCATTTTTGTTTGAGTTTTAAACTAGCAAAGTAGAAATTGTCAATGGAGACGAAGTTATTATTCTTATTCATTCATTGCAATAGAGATATTTTTCTTGTCGTGGTTATATATTGTGTATTACACTTCCATTCACAAGTTACCCGACTTGTTTATGTGATTGGGTCGATTATTTTCACACATCGCCCAATTGCACAAATTAGTTTATTATTTGTTTGATGGTTGAAACCCCACATGGGTGTTGGGATGAAAATTTACATACACTAATCCCAATATTCAGTTGTATGTTGATCGTTAGATCGACAGTCTGCGATGAGCGTTATTATTTAATTTTAACGCTTACACAGTGGAAATTACACTTTGGGTGTAATGGATGACTTGATGATTATACTGTTATTGTCATATATATGATGTGTGTGAAATCCATATAATCCAAATTATATGGTAAATGATTGAGTCGCATTTCGTTTCAGGTGTTCTTTTAAATAAGAATATTTTACATTAGAAATCCTTTTTATACTAAGTGCATATATTTTCATAATATATTTTTAATCAACTATATGTTAATACAAAGAATATTTGTAAAGGAAAGAATTTGTAATATAAAGCATACTTCTCATTTAGAATCTTTTATATAAAGAATATTTTTAATGATTATTTTTAAATATGTGTTTTAAAGATTATTAGGATTTGCAATTATATTTTGTGATATGAAATAAATTGAGATGTGAAGTGGATTTATCGTGGACAGTATTTTAAACGACATTTGTCCTTTAATCCAATTTACGTTGAAATTATTATTTGGAATTTATAAATCTATTTTATAGATTTGAAATAAGTGATCTTGTAATAATGATTTTTGATATCAAATCAAAATTGGAGTTTTAATAAATCTTTTAAGGAAGATTTATGATTTTATTTTCAGTGTATATCTTTGATAAAATTAATGAGAATCTTTTAAAACGAATATCTTATTAAAAGAATATTCGGAGTTGGAGTGTGGCGTAATGTGTGATTTTTCAATATTTTCTTTTTAATCACAAAATACGCGAGTTATTCAAAAAGACCGGGTTTAACCCATTCTGAATAATCATCACGACGATCAAGAGTCGAAGACGAAGACGGTGATTGAAGACTGAAGGTTTTCACATCGTTGGAATGATGATGACTGGTATCTTGAATTGGGATTGGCCTTCCAAGGCAAGGTATTTAGTAATGATCGTCCAAACGCATTTGGTGATCGACGGACACGTTGTTTTCGCTCAGACCCAGAGCGGACTTGTAAATGGATTGTGTGTCTGACATTGTATTCCTTCCTGTTGTATTTGTTGAACGCTACTGATTATATATTTCTGTTTGGTGGTGAAGAATTTATTATTTACTTATCACCCTTCTCTAAGACGTATGAGCTTAGAGGTTATATATATATTGGTAGATGATCAATAATATGGTAGGGTCTGACAATGTGACATGCTAAGATGCAAATGATCAAGGCTTTGTTGAAAAGCAGGCCTTGTGGTTGATGATCAAAGCACAGTCTCTTTAGGCATAGCTTTGTGTATATCGTGACTTCGCGAGCCTCACACCCCGGTATGAGTCAAAAATGGGATATGGACCGTAGGGAGTGCATACGTTTCTTTCTAGCTAGAAGTGGTGTTTGGGATTTAACACGGCCCGGCATTTTACTATGTGGATTTGGATTGAGGTACCTCGTTTTTTTATAGGCCAGAAGTGGTCATATTATAGGTCCAAAAGGGCCGGGAAACGTATGTTCAGGAATTGCCAATCCACTACCGTTAGGTAGGGACCGGCCATACCGCTCCAAGGGTTGCCCATAGGTGTGATCCTGAGGCATTTGCTAGAGTGTCTCGAATCGGAAGAGGACGATCCCTAGCCTCGATTTCATGACAGAAAACCAATTTCCAATAAGACATTACGGTCTTGATTGTAAACTTATATACAACGACATAGTATATGGAACCTATGTCATCTAAGATTAATACATTTATATTGAAATGTTTTAAATATATATACACACTAATAATAATATCGTTTTTACGTATTTAGCATCTTTTGACCATTATAAGGTAAAACCCTATCCTCTGGTGTGCGTTGCATTGTGTGATGGGACCTGGGTCTTATAATGGTTTCATTTTCCTAAAAAGCATTGCGTTTTTTGACGATTTACTCTATTTATGCACTGGTAATCTAATGAAGTAAACCCTCTCCGCGTTAGTGGCGTGGTCCTGTGATTAGCCTACTATTTAGATAAGTTAAGTTAATAATTCTCACACCAGTCCCATGACTGACCTGTAGTTTGTTTAACTTTGCAAACTCGGGTGCCCTCTTTTCACATGGGCAGTCGAGTAGCTTTTTGCAGATATAGTTAAGCAGGATCCTGGATTGAAGTCTGAAGCTGGGTCCAGACTATTGATGGCCTTCTACTGAGATTAGTTCCGCTGCAATGTATTTAATTTCTTGTAAATGTATCTTCCGTTGTAATTTTATCCCAATGTACTCTGATATATTCTGTACTCTGATGTAACATTTATTATTGATGTTATAAAAGTCTGTGTTGTCGTTCTGATGTGTTGTATGCCCAAAGTTAACGTACGCGGGTTTTGAACGGTCTTGATCGATCTTGCAATCGATTGGGGTCGGGCGAAATCCGGGTCGCTAGAGCTGGTATCAGAGCTTTGGATTAGCTCAAATCTTTGGGGTACAACTCGTTAGAACTAAACAGAAGACTCATCAGAGGTTGGATTAGTAATATCCAATAAGAATTCTCATTAGAGATAGGATCAGCAGTATCCTAGAATGAGAATACTCATTAGAGATGGGGTTAGCAATGCCCTAGAATGAGTCAGAGTGGAAAATTCATAATTGACGTACTTGTTATTATATATATAATTCGATTTTTGAAAATATGATTTTGAATATATAAAAATTATATATTTTTGAAAATTTAATCAACTAATTGATTGATGATTGTGTTGTGTGAATATGAATTCAACTAATAAAATTATTAAACAATTAAAGAATGAAAATTAAATTAGTTAAATAAACAACTTTAGCTTCATTTCCTTTTTGAGGACGAAAAGATTTTAAGTGGGGGAGATTGTAACAACCAGGAAATTCTGAATCAATTTAAAAAATTTATTTTAGAAAATTTTAATGAATTTTGAGGATATAATATAATTTATTATTGATAATAATGGCTAGAATTTATTTTAATCAAAGTTAAAACGGATAAAATTAATTTTACATATAAAAGGAGTTAGAAATGGCGTTGTAGTTTGAAATTTTGATTTTGAACTTTAACTGAATGTACAGGATTCAAAATAAATCAGAATTGAGCGAAACCAGAAATATTTAAATCTATTTAACCATATCTTTCTAACGAATCTGAAAAATTGAAATTTCATAGCGGAAATCAAAAGTTATGGTCAATTAAATTTTTAGAAAGGTCGCTGTAGAATTTATATATATATTATATAGGGCCCGAAAGGCTACTTTTCACATATGAAGGAATTTCGACTCGAAACCACTTCCATTGAGTCTGGAATGATGTTTCTGCATTTAAAAAGTATAAAGACTTATATATTTTGAGTTTCAGAAATTATTTGTTTAAAAATGTATTTTTAATATTTAATATATTGGCCTTGAAAATAGTCATTTTTCAAATGACCTCCATTTTCGACGAAACCTCTTTTGTTGGAACCGGAATGTCAAACTATTGCTAGTTTCAATTTTCAGAATTTTTCGAATTAATATGTAAGCGTGGCAAAAGAAAATGTGTTTTGACTATTTCAGTTAAATTTAAACGACCTGAAAATATCCATTTTTTCAAACTGTCTCAGAATTCGACGAAATTAGTCTCGTTAGAACCGTATCGTCATAAGAAAGCTATAAATAATTTTTCTGGAATTTTCTGAGGTCGTATGTGGCCCCGGCATATTTATAATTACGGTCAGTATTTAATTAATTAATTAATTTTTAATGGGATTTTAAATAAAATTTCTACAGATTTTGGAATTGGACCCCGAGACCCATCCCATTGTGTTCAGAAGGCCTCAAAACGTTAAGATCGACAGTAAGCAAGCCCAATTCTGAGACAGTCTAAAAATCTACCTTTATAACATGTTTTCCGAGAATTTATATTATTAAATAATTAAAAAATAAAAACCCTAACCCTAATTTCTGAGCCAGCCGCCGCCATGCCTGTTCAATGGCTAGAAATCCCCCAACATCAATTTCTCTCAATCCATTCAGTGAAAATCTACAAAGTTTATATCAAATCGAAGAGGACAGAGAGCTCTACAAATCCGTACGGTTAAGATCGGGTTTTGGTGCACGGATTTCGCGAATTCTGGCGAGGAAGGATCTGCGGTCGGGGGCGAATTCCAGGCGGTGGGGCCCACCGAGCGTGACGGAGGTCTGGGCGGTGGTAGCTCGCGGGCGGAGCTTCGGAGTGGTGGTGTTCGATCGGCGCCTGGGGAGCCATAGGGGGGTGCGACGTGAAGGGATCGGAGGTGATGTTTGGGTTCGGCCGAACGCAGCAACGAAGAAGTGGAAGTATTATTATATTGTTATATTTATTTAATATTTAATTTATCTGATCTTTACAAATCAATATCTCTTTCATACGAGGTCCGTTTCTCGAACCGTCAGTTGCGTTGGACTCGTCTTTCAGAGATCTTCGCGATGGCGCAGACCAGAGCTGAATCCGAGATAGTTGAATTTTCAGCCATATCAATGTGAGAATTCTGAATTTTATTATTTAATTAATTATAAATTATTTTTCTTACATTAAAAATAGTTGTATTGTGATGTAATTCAGATCTGAAATGTTCTGTGATTGATGAATGGTTGATTGTTGTTGGAGGTTGGTTTTGTTGTTCCAGATATGCTGGATCCGCGTTGAATTTAATATATTGTTGAATTTTATTTGCGATTAGAAAATAAATCTAAATTTAGATTTAAATCATATTTTATTTAGATCTACTTATTCTAATTTATTTTAAAATATTATTTTTATTATTCTGAGATGAACAATAGATTTGATCAACAAATAAAAAGCTTTATTTTTGTTTATTTGTTTACTTTACAATAGAATATGAATAACAAATAAAACCTTACTTTTGTTTGTTTACTTTGCAATAAGATTTGATCGACACATAAAATATTCTTTTTATTTGTTTATTTACAATAGAATATGAACAACAAATAGAATATATTTTTATTTGTTCACATTACAACAGAATTTGGCTAACTAATAAAAATCCTATTTTTATTTGTTTACATTTAGAACACGGTTTATGAATTACAATAAAAACATAAAACGTTCATTTGTTTGAATTGAAACCATGTTAGCAATAAAATTTAGATTTTTACCGTATATATAGAATAGATTAAAAATGTTCATCTATTTGAAATGGAAACATGAAACATTATAAAAAAAATCTTATTTTTAATGAAAAGAATTATTCATATGAAAATTGTTCATCTTAAAATAAAAGTGTTGAAAAAAATCACATTTTTAATGAATGATTCATATGAAAATTGTTTATGTTAGAATTGTTGAAAAACAAAGTTATCCTTTTTATTTGTTTTTGTTGAAATGTTAGAAATTAATCAAAAAGATTACATTTTTAATGTAATTAGAAATAAATTTAAAAGATTACATTTTTCAATGTAATTAAAATTGAAATAAACTGATTACATTTTTCAACGTAATTAAAATTGAAGTAGAATGATTATATTTTCAATATAATTAATATTGAAATAAAAATAACATTTTGGTTAAAGCATAAGTATCGAAATAAGAGATCACATTCTTTGGCCAAACTTTATTAGTGAACATTTTTGGCCAAAACTTTATTAGTGAAATGAAAATATCACTTTTGTCAAAACTTGATTATTGAATTGAAATTTTCATTTTGTCAAAACCTGATTATTGAATTGAAAATATCATTTTTGTCTTAACTTGATTACTGAAATGAAAGTAACAATTTTGTTTACATTTTATATGTAAATAAGAATTTTTTTCAGAAGTTACATAGAAATTGGGTAGATATTTTATTCATGTTTTTCAACGCAATTAAAACATAGAATTTAAAAGGGTTGATTTTCATTTGCTCTTTTCAATGCAAATGTAGCATGAAATAAAATTCATTTTTTTTATTTGCATCTCACAATGCAAACAATAACTTGAAAATAAGAAGTACATTTTTATTTGTGTTCGACAACACAAATAAAACTAGAAAATAAAACATATATTGAAAATAAAGTTATATTCTTTATTTTGTGTTCAAAAATGTAAATATATTTTGAAATTAAAATTTATTCTTTTATTTGCATTCACCAATGAAAATACATACATATATTGAAAATAAAGTTTATTTCTTTGTTTGCATTTATCAATACATATATGCATTGAAATTAAGGTTTATTCTTTTATTTGCATTTATCAATGCAAATATTCAATGAAACTATAGTCTATTTTCTTTATCTACATTTACCAACACAAATGTACACACTTTCATACATTTAATAGAATTTGTTTGAAATATACTTTGAAAATAAATTTTGTTCTCTTATTTACATTCACTAATGTAAATATAATTTGTAAACAAAACTATTCTTTGTTTGTGTTCATAAATGCAAATACTCATTTAAATAAAATTTGTTTCTTTCATGTAAATACACTTTGGAAATGAGGTCCTTTTACATTCACTCTAATATACTTTTAAATAGAAATAAAAGTTACATTTGTTATTTGCATTCCTTGTTGCATATAAAACCTTAAAATAAAGTTCATCTTTCTTTGCAATTCATTAATGCAAACAAATCATCAAACTGAAAATTATATTCTTGATTTATGTGACGAGAAAGAATTTCGCTCGGTCTGAACCTGTCGCTAAACCGACCCAAACCGTTCGAAACGCCCTATCGTTTGAGAACACGACAAAATAGAACGCATACAAAAGAACATCTCATTGTATATTGCAACAATGCATCAGATTACAAGAATATACAGAGTATAAATGAATAAATATTACATAGAAATATCAGAGATTACAATAAATTACATAGCAGCGGAAAATAATACAATACACAACTAGAAGGAGATATACAGATACAAAGCTTTCCGGATATCGTTCCAGCTGTAAACCAGGATCCTGTGAATATAAATCTGCAAAACCAAAACTACTAGCTGCCCGTGTCAAAATAGGGGCACCCAGAGTTTAGGTTAAAACAATAAACTCCAGGTCAGTCATGGGACTGGTGTGAGAACTAAAACAGTTATAAATTTTTATTTTAAAGTTAGGTAAATCAAGGGACCACGCCGTAAAACACGGAACGGGTTTCCTCCCAAGAATACCAGTGCATAAAACAAACAGCGCAATGCTAAATAAAGAAAAATGAAGCTGTTATAAGACCCAGGTCCTATCACACAATGCAACGCAAGCCGGGGGATAGGGTTTTCCCTTATAACAGCCAAAGAATGCTTGATACGTTTAAAACAAATCATTTGATACTATTATAAGTGCATAATGTATAAAACAACTACAAATCATAAGTATCAATCATAGGCGGCATGGGTACCATATATCATGTCGCCATATATAAGTTTACAAATAAAACCGCAAAGTCACGTATTTGGAAATTGGATCTCCGTCTATGAACCGAGGCAAAAGATAGTCCCCAACCGTTTTCGTGACTCTCTAGCCCGAGCCACAGGGTCAGAGCGCATCGACCCTTGGATCGTCAGGGCCGGTCCACCGATGTGGATTAAACTTAAACCTTGAACGTGCGTTCCCCCGCCCTTTGGGGCGTAAATGAGCCAACCAAATGACTCCATCGGTTCGAGAACGACCGATCAATCCGAGGCGCCTCGCAACAGCAACAACCACATAAGTCAAACTCGTCAGGGCGTGTAAAACCACTGACGCCACTTCTAACTAGAAAGAAACGCATGCCCTCCCTGAGGTCCTCTCCCGTTTTTGGTTCACAACCGGGGTGCGAAACTCGCGAAGCAAACGTTACACAAAGCTACGCCACAAAGGCCGTGCTTTGATCATCACCACAAGACTTTGCTTTTCAACAGAAGCCTCGATCAATTGCCACTTAGGCATGCCACACAGGCAATTCACTCCATGCGTTTGATATCCATCAATATATAACCCCTGAGCTCGTACGTCTCAGAGAAGGGCGTTAAGCAAGAGAATAAATTATCCGCCGCCAAACAGATATATATTTAATAGAAATCAATCACACAGACTAAAATCCAATGTCAGACACACAGTCCATTTACAAGTCCGTTCTGGGTCTGAACGAAACCGGAGGCACCTAGTACCCCGCATATCCATCGATCTCCAAGTACGTCTGGACGATCACCAACTATTTCCATCTTCTTGGGTGTACAGCCCAATCAAGATCATCAGTAATCACCCAAACGACGTGAAGACTTCTGGTCTTCGACCACCGTCTTCATCTTCGACACCACGTCGAATCAGTTATTCAGAATGGGATAAACCCGGTCTTTCTGAATAACTCGCGTATATATTATAAAAGTGTTACACAAACACAACATACGCCTCATTCCAATTCAGAATATTCTTTATTCAAATATTCCTATACTTTGGAAAAAAGTTCCCATTAATTTTATCCAAGATAAATTCTTTAAATTTATTCTTTAATCTCCTTTGAATATCAATTCCAACTAGTCGGGATTATCGAACCACACCGAAGTAATCATTTATTTTATTTTCCCAATCCCAACCTATTCATCCCATGAAGTAAAACTGGTAGTACTTCATATCTAACACCACAGTGTTATCGGTAATTCAATTACCATTTCACGTTCAAATCTAATTAAAGATTTAACTATCGCTTGGAGTAAAACTGGTGATACTCCATTCTCGATCTTTTCAATCTATTTAAAGATTCATTAAAACTCCACTTAGTTTTAATCTTTAACTGGGTTAAAGAATCCGTGTCATTTAAAACACGGTTCACGATAAACCCAAAATCACATTCCATTAATTATCGGGTTAAAGAACAAGTGTTATTTAAAACACTGTTCACGATAAACCCAAAAATCAATACCAATTCAATTCCAATTAAATATCATTTAATTGATATACTTCATTAAATCTATATAAAAAGATTTAATCTTTTCTCAACTGGGTTCAAGAACAGTGTTAGTGAAGACACCATTCACGACAAACCCAAATCACATTTGATATTCAATATAAGGCTCTGGATAGAAAATATATCGGCTTATATTCAATATCAAATTCTACGATTAACAAATGTCGTATTGGAAATAACGATATAAATATATATCTTTCAAATTTCCATAACAACATCCGTATAATCCCGAATTCCAACATCGAAATATTCCGAAGACAATTTCGATTCAAATCCACTCCAATGCAATCATTGGAAATTCTGGTTATTTTTAAAACCCTTTTTCAAATTCAATTTATTTATTTAAAAATAAATAGAATTATATTTCTAGTTCAAAACTAGTTCATTTCGATAAAAATCTATTTTTATCTTTTCAAATATGGAGTTTTTCATCCCAATTTTTCCCCAATCATTTCTTATGATTTTACACAAATTATTACTATTTTTAATAATTTTATCAAGGCCTGTACAGTCGATTTCCAACAACGGCCATCGAACTGCACTTATAGCGACCTTTTTCCAATTTGATTTGGACATAATTCCAAATCCAACCGTTAGATTTCAAATTTCTAATATTCGTTAGAAAGCTCTTTTCGATACGAACCCAACGGTTCCGGTTTTAGGAGAATCCGACGGTCGGATCTCCCGTAATGTCCGTTTGAAATAAATGGTCGAAATTCGCGAACTGCCGCGGCGCGGCGCGTTCTATTCAGGCCATTATATTATATATATAATATATATAATATATATTTCGTCGATTTCTATTTAAAACGAATTATATGAATAGTTTTAATTTCGTTTCAAAAGCAATTTCAACTTCCTTTTCAATTCAAATCAAAATTGAATTCTTCTTTATAAATTCGTTTTAAAATTCATTTCTATTCAATTCAAATTTCAATTCAATTTGAATTCATTTCAATTCAATTTGAATTCATTTTCAATTCAATTCATTTCGAAATCGTTTTCAATTCAATTCATTTCGAAATCGTTTTCAATTCAATTCATTTCGAAATCGTTTTCAATTCAATTCATTTCGAAATCGTTTTCAATTCAATTCATTTCGAAATAGTTCGAATTTCAAATCTATTCAATTTCAATTCCAATTCGAATTCATTTACAATCAATTCTTTTCAAAATATCAGATTTTGAAATCACTTTCGATATTCATTATAAAATGAATAAAATCGATATAAATATCGTTCACGTCAAAATGGCGTCAATCTAATCAACACGGCTTCATATATTGATATTTTCAAATATTCCATTTAGAATATTTCTATTTCAAATATTTCTATTTTAAAATTGGAATGAGGCCCAATCAATTTCCATATAATGTTAATTATATGGATTTTCATACATTACACCCATATAATAGCATTGCAAAATAATCAACCATCAACCAAAGTGCACTACACTGTATAAGCATCAAATATAGATATCTAACGCTTATAACAGCCTGTCAATCCATCGATCGACATATTTAATCAATCAGGATGAGTGAACTTCAAATTTCATCCCAACACCCGTGTGGGGTTTCAAACAATCAAACAAATATTTTATTCGTGCAGTTGGGCGATGTGTAAAATTTATCGTCCCAATCAATGTCCTTCAAATAGGTGTACATAAACAAACCGTCTGGTTTGTAAATGAATATTTATTTATTCACATTCACGTTAAAAATTATATTTTTAATGATAAAACATTTTATTCCAACATATGAATTTCTATTCAGTTCATTCTTTAAATAAAATGATATTTTTATTTTTCTAACATATTTTAGAAAATTTCGGCGGCATAACGGCACGATACTAGAAACGGGACAAGGCCTAGCCTTATCCCCGGTCTAGTGAAGGCCCACGCCATTCACATATCAATCAAATTCACCAAACAATCAAATTCAAATCAAATCATCAAACTAATTTATGCAACCAAACAAACAAGTCCATGGTCTGTGGACGATTGTGTCGGGTGCTACTAAGCACCGTCTACATCCTAGTATATATATATAACTAGAAAATGATATTGAAAGGTGAGAAATTCTCACTTATAGCTATCCTAGCTCCACGGCACTTCATTGATAGAAATCTTCATCGCTACCGCATCTTCGTCATCTTCATTGCCCGTAGCCACTACATATATAAAAATCGAATTTTCACTATGTTATTCAATATATAAAAATCACATTTTTAATTCGAAGTTCAATATATAAAAATTACATTTTTAATTATTCACTTTAAATTTAAAAATCATATTTTTATAATTGCTTCATACTTGTAAAAATCAAATTTTTACTTCATTATTCAATATATAAAAATCGAATTTTTATTTCGAAGTTCAATATATAAAAATCATATTTTTAATTCGAAGTTCAATATATAAAAATCACATTTTTAATTATTCACTTTAAATTTAAAAATCATATTTTTATAATTGCTTCATACTTGTAAAAATCAAATTTTTACTTCATTATTCAATATATAAAAATCGAATTTTTATTTCGAAGTTCAATATATAAAAATCATATTTTTACTTCGATGCATAAACAAAAATCACATTTTCACCTCTTCTATATAGTAAAGACTATATTTTTATCACTTTAAAAATCGAACCTCTTTGTTTTAAAAATACGTTCTCTTTTCATTTCAAAAATATATTCTTTTTCGTTTCAAAAATTCGATCTTTTCTTCTTACGATAATATGATATCATTATATAATTAAAACTCTATTTTTATATTTTTGAATCTAATCTATTTCTTCGCTATAATATGTAAAAATCAAATTTTTATTATTCTATATAATCAAAATCATATTTTTCTCTTCGCTCTTCACCATACAAAGATTTCGCCTTTTAAAAATCTAATCTTTCGCTAATCAAAATCAGTTTTAATATTATCTAACAATCAGTGTTTAAAATAAATAACAATCAGTTTTTAAAATGAATAATCAATCAGTAAAACTTACAGAGAGGAGGGGGGAGAATTTTGCAGCGCTGCCGAGGTCGGGGGGGGGGGGTATCGCGTCTCTTCTGGCGAGGAGGGGGGGCTCTGACGCGAGGAAGGCGCTCGGAGGTCGGAGGGCGGCGCTGGCCTCTCGCGGCGGTGGGCTCGTGGATTGGGGTTGGCGCGGCGATGAACGTCGACGGGGGGAGTGAGGCGGAGGGGAGGTCGGCGTCGGCGAGCGGCATCGATTGGAAGCGGCGTTTTTTTTTTCTTTTTTCTTTTTTTTCTGGATTTAATTTTCTGAACGGGGGGGGGGGGGAGCAGGAGGATTTAAGGGGAGAGAAAATATTATTATTATTATTATTATTTAATTTAATTTGCAAAAAGTTGACTTTTACATACGACCTCTAAACGAGGCCCACCGCCTGTCGTCCATAGCGTTTTACCCCCATTCCGAACACAATGGGATATATATCGTAAGCTGATTCGATCGTTACAATCAGTTTCCTTTGAATTTACATTTAAATCACTATATTGAATTTTAAACGTACATTTCAAATTACCGGGGTCACATACTAACTAGAAAAATTCCTGAAAAATATTTTCTAGCTTCGTATTGACGATACGGTCCTAACAAAACTAGTTTCGTCGAATTCTGAGACCGTTAGAAAAATGGCCAATTTCCAGTCGATTAAAATCAACTGAAACTGGTCAAATGCGTTTTCCTTTGCCACGCTCACATATTGATTCGAAAAATTACGAAATTTGAAACCTAGCAATAACTTCACCTCCCGGACCCGACAAAACTGGTTTTGTCGAAATCCGAGGTCGTTTGCAAAATGTCCATTTTTAAGGGTCTGAATTCCATAGCGACCATTCAGAATTTTCAACTGGACATATCTTTTGATCCCCGCTATGAAATTTCAATTTCTCGGATTCGTTGGAAAGATATTCACAATTAGATCCTATTATTTTTGGTTTCACCAAAATCCGGATTGTTTTGCACCCGGTACATTCAGTTGAAGTTTGAAATCGAATTATCGAACTACCGCGCCATTTTCAATTCCTTTTATAATTATATATAAATATTTATATTCTAACGACAACGCGTATAAATATATACGTTCGAATTATATTCAAAATAAATTTCTCGTCGATATTATTTAAAATAACTCATTTTAAATAATCAAAATTCGCTAAAATCGCCAAAATAAAAATTTCAAACTGGCTCGCATTTTCCGGGTTATTACAATTTATAATTTTGTTAAGAATAAAGATTGTTTGAAACAAAGGATAGAATTTAAAAGTTACATTTTAATAACGAAACATTCACATTTTTATCACTAAAGTAAAATAGACAAAAACACCCATTTTGTCTAAATTAAAAGAATGAAACAAAATATAGCACTGGATTATTTTATTTGAATTGAAACTCAAATTAATCATTTTTGTAAATTTATATTAGTTAAAATCAAACTATTCATTTTTGTTAATTTACATTAGTTAAAAATAATTATTCATTTTAGTCAATTTATACTGGTTAAACCAAATTATACATTTTGTCAGAAATATTCATTTTTGTCAAAATGAATTAGTTGAAGCAATTTATATATAGGTATATATATATCTTATATTTGGCAAGATATATACTTGTCAAGATAGGTTAGTTAAATCAAAATATTTATCATTTTTGTCTTATTAGAATGGCAAAAACAATATAACCCTATTTTTTTGAGTTTTAAACTAGCAAAGTAGAAATTGTCAATGGAGACGAAGTTATTATTCTTATTCATTCATTGCAATAGAGATATTTTCTTGTCGTGGTTATATATTGTGTATTACACTTCCATTCACAAGTTACCCAACTTGTTTATGTGATTGGGTCGATTATTTTCACACATCGCCCAAGTGCACAAATTAGTTTATTATTTGTTTGATGGTTGAAACCCCACATGGGTGTTGGGATGAAAATTTACATACACTAATCCCAATATTCAGTTTTATGTTGATCGTTAGATCGACAGTCTGCGATAAGCGTTATTATTTAATTTTAACGCTTACACAGTGGAAATTACACTTTGGATGTATGGATGACTTGATGATTATACTGTTATTGTCATATATATGATGTGTGTGAAATCCATATAATCCAAATTATATGGTAAATGATTGAGTCGCATTTCGTTTCAGGTGTTCTTTTAAACAAGAATATTTTACATTAGAAATCCTTTTTATACTAAGTGCATATATTTTCATAATATATTTTTAATCAACTATATGTTAATACAAAGAATATTTGTAAAGGAAAGAATTTGTAATATAAAGCATACTTCTCATTTAGAATCTTTTATATAAAGAATATTTTTAATGATTATTTTTAAATATGTGTTTTAAAGATTATTAGGATTTGCAATTATATTTTGTGATATGAAATAAATTGAGATGTGAAGTGGATTTATCGTGGACGGTGTTTTAAACGACATTTGTCCTTTAATCCAATTTACGTTGGAATTATTTTTTGGAATTTATAAATCTATTTTATAGATTTTAAATAAGCGATCTTGTAATAATGATTTTTGATATCAAATCAAAATTGGAGTTTTAATAAATCTTTTAAGGAAGATTTAAGATTTTATTTTCAGTGTTTATCTTTGATAAAATTAATGAGAATCTTTTAAAACGAATATCTTATTAAAAGAATATTCGGAGTTGGAGTGTGGCGTAATGTGTGATTTTTCAATATTTTCTTTTTAATCACAAAATACGCGAGTTATTCAGAAAGACCGGGTTTAACCCGTTCTGAATAATCATCACGACGATCAAGAGTCGAAGACGAAGACGGTGATTGAAGACCGAAGGTTTTCACATCGTTGGAATGATGATGACTGGTATCTTGAATTGGGATTAGCCTTCCAAGGCAAGGTATTTAGTAATGATCGTCCAAACGCATTTGGAGATCGACGGACACGTTGTTTTCGCTCAGACCCAGAGCGGACTTGTAAATGGATTGTGTGTCTGACATTGTATTCCTTCCTGCTGTATTTGTTGAACGCTACTGATTATATATTTCTGTTTGGTGGTGAAGAATTTATTCTTTACTTATCACCCTTCTCTAAGACGTATGAGCTTAGAGGTTATATGTATATTGATAGATGATCAATAATATGGTAGGGTCTGACAATGTGACATGCTAAGATGCAAATGATCAAGGCTTTGTTGAAAAGCAGGCCTTGTGGTTGATGATCAAAGCACAGTCTCTTTAGGCATAGCTTTGTGTATATCGTGACTTCGCGAGCCTCACACCCCGGTATGAGTCAAAAATGGGATATGGACCGTAGGGAGTGCATACGTTTCTTTCTAGCTAGAAATGGTGTTTGGGCTTTAACACGGCCCAGCATTTTACTATGTGGATTTGGATTGAGGTACCTCGTTTTTTTTATAGGCCGGAAGTGGTCATATTATAGGTCCAAAAGGGCCGGGAAACATATGTTCAGGAATTGCTAATCCACTACCGTTAGGTGGGGACCGGCCCTACCGCTCCAAGGGTTGCCCATAGGTGTGATCCTGAGGCATTTGCTAGAGTGTCTCGAATCGGAAGAGGACGATTCCTAGCCTCGATTTCATGATAGAAAACCAATTTCCAATACGACATTACGGTCTTGATTGTAAACTTATATACGGCGACATAGTATATGGTACCTATGCCGTCTAAGATTAATACATTTATACTGAAATGTTTTAAATATATATACACACAAATAATAATATCGTTTTTACGCATTTATTATGTGATCGGACCTGGGTCTTATAATGGTTTCATTTTCCTAAAAAGCATTGTGTTATTTGACGATTTACTCTATTTATGCACTGGCAATCCAATGGAGTAAACCCGTTTCGCGTAAGTTAATTTAAGAATTCTCACACCAGTCCCACGACTGACCTGTAGTTTGTTTCACTTTGCAAACTCGGGTGCCCTCTTTTCACACGGGCAGTCGAGTAGCTTTTTGTAGATATATTTAAGCAGGATCCTGGATTGAAGTCTGAAGCTGGGTTCAGAATATTGATGGCCTTCCGCTGAGATTAATTCCGCTGCAATGTATTTAATTTATTATAAATGTATCTTCCGTTGTAATTTTATTCCGATGTACTTTGATATATTCTGTACTCCGATGTAACATTTATTATTGATGTTATAAAAGTCTGTGTTGTCGTTCTGATGTGTTGTATGCCCAAAGTTAACGTACGCGAGTTTTGAACGGTCTTGATCGATCTTGCGATCGATTGGGGTCGGGCGAAATCCGGGTCGTTACAGGTATATTCGATAACTCTATTCAATTTACTCTATTCGATTAACCCTTATCAATTAACTCTATTGGACTAACGTTATTGGATTAACTCTAGTCGATAACTCCTTTAATTCCATTCGAATAAACTATATTCGATTTATTCCTTTAACTCAATTTAACTCTATTCGAATAACTAATATTCGATAACTCTATTTAACTCTTATTCGAATAACCAATATTTGATAACTCTATTTAACTCTATTTCGAATCACTAATATTCGATTAACTCAATTGATTCTATTCGAATAAACTATATTCGATTAACTCCTTTATTTTAACTCTAATCGATTAACTCCATCGAATAACTAAATTCGATAACTCCTTCGAATAACCAATATTCTATAACTCACTTCGATTAAACAAATCGATAACTGTTTTCGAGTAAACTATAATCGATAACTCCTTCGATTAACTAATAATCGATAACTCCTTTCCTTTAACTCTATTCGAATAAACTAATATTCGATAAACTCCATTTGAATAACTCTAGTTCGATTTAACTCTATCGATTTACTCTAACTGATTAACTCAAACTGGTTAACTCTATTTGATTAACTCTAACTGGTTAACTCTATTTGATTAACTCTAACTGGTTTAACTCTAACTGGTTAACTCTATTTATTTTCTAAATATTCCCTTTTTAATTCTATTTGTAAATGGTTTTTACAAATATCTCCTTTTCGATTTCATTTGTAAAGGTTTTTACAAATATTCCTCTTTCAATTTCATTTGTAAAGGGTTTATGAATATTCCCTATTCAATCTCATTTGTAAATGGTTTACAAACCTTTCTCTTTCTATTTGATTTTTAAATGGTTTACAAACATTTCTCTTTCTAATCTATTTGCAAATGGTTTGCAAATAATTCCTTTAGGGTTTTATTTCTAAGTATTTTCTATTTATAAATAATCCATTTATAAATAAATTTCTATTTATAAATATTCTGTTTATAAATATTCTCTTTTATAAAATCCTCTGATTTTATAAATATTCTCTTTCCAATATTCACTTTGACAAATTCCCCTTTTCTCCAAATCGTGGTATGTTATGGTGTTTAACATATCAAATTACGATGTCCAATATCGTTCATACAAACATAATCAACAACAGGTTATAATTCACATCATATATCAAAATATATGAAAAACAATAAAATAACCGTTGAGGAATCCAGTCGGATTCCTCCAACCTGTTTCCCTGCATCCACAGATGTTATATAATAAAATCAACATCACTTTCAGTTCCATATGATATATTCTGTTAAACAGAATCAATATAGAAATTCAACTAACTGACTAGCAGTTCAATCAAACAGTCAACACACAGTTAATCAGCCAATAATTAACAGTTCTAAAAATACAACATGAAATTATAAATTGTTCAGAGTTAGTGAGATTTACTCACTTTGGCAGTTCATCGTTAAACAACGATAAACTGTTATTTGATTTGAATCAAACATTTTATTTCGCCATAAATTCAAATGAGCACCGATCCATTTCCAGTCAGTCCCAGTCGTAGCCACCGTCCATACGATCCCAACGCAACTTACGGTTCGAAATTCTGATTCAGTATGTACAAGTTATGGCTTAAACAAGTTAGCACATTTATTTAGATTTAAATTAAAACTTAAATTCAATTTCTTTTGGTCCTTTACAAAATCCAAGATCCCGGCCCAAAACCTTCCAATACCGCACCCGCTCAGATATTTATCCATCTTCCCCCAAACAAACCCATCGCTCCTCTCCTCTTCAGGAAATCAACGCACCATTTTTGATCCTTTAGCCTCCGCAATCTCACTCTCTCCTCCACTAAAGTTCATCCCGTCACCTTCATTCTTCTCCTCTAAATGAGCTCTACACCACTGTACCTCGTTTGTCAATTCCGCACCTGAGAACCCATTCTTGTCGTTCACAGCTTCCACGCCAGAACAGACAACACGCAACACCAATTTCCGTCGAAATCAACTAGAAAATGCACACAAGTGCCATTCACTCCCCTGAACTCAAACCCGACATCAATACAAGCTAAAACTCCCTGTAATTCATACAATGTCGAACCCTAGCCTGCGCTGCCTCCTTAGACATCAAACTGGAGTAGGTCCGAACTCAACAAAATGAGTATAGGAATGAAGAGAATTGAATTAGGAATGATAATATACATATGATTCGATTTGTAGGAATTCTTTCGATTTGTTTCGGATTTTTCTACTTTGGGTTTTTACTGTTTGAAATTTTACTTCGGTGGCGGCTACATTTTTTTTGACTAAGGAATGAAATGAATTAGGGTTAGAAGGAGTTGTTAATTATTTATAGGAGATTTTAATATATTTTTATATTGAATTTTATATTGAATTTTAAGCCAATGCTATTTTATTCGTCCTCTAAAATTCCTGTAATCACACACTGACCCCAAAAACCACGAAAACCGGCATGTAGTTATAGGTCGACATTACGGTCCCAACGAAACTAGTTTCGTCGAACTCCGACTCCGTATGCTCACACAACATATTTTTAACCGTCGAAATACTGACTGTTTCTCACTCTAATAATCCGTACGACCACACAATGACTCTAAAAATCATGAAACTGGAAATCTAACAACGATTTGACATTGCGGATCCAACAAAATTAGTTTCGTCGAATTCCGACTTCATTTGCAAAAGTGGCTATTTTTAAAGTCCTAAATAACCCATTTAAATATATAAATATATTTAAATATAATTAAATTAAATATTTATAAATAAATATTATCGTATATATTCACAGTGGAATACCATACAGCTCTAGAATATTCCTATATAAATTTCTAACTCGATATTCACTTCTGGGTCAACCCGTTATTGGATTTATATTGAAATTCCTTTTAAAAATATAAATAAATCCTTTATAAATTATAAAGGAATTCCACAGCGACTTTTCTAGAATTTGATTTGGACATAAATCAAAATCTACACGATGAAATCCCGATTTTTCTCTTCCACTAGAAAGATATAATCCACCAGCTCCACACGTTTCTTGTTTCACAGAAATCCGATTTGAAACGGCTTTTATATACGTTTGAAGTTCGAATCGCCAATTTACGAACTACAGTTCCATTTCGAGCTCAATTTTAATTATAATATAATTATAAGTTCAAACTATCGTTCAAATAATATATTCGTTATTCTAATTCAATTCTAAACTGAATTAAATATCACAGATGATCCAGTTCACACCATATCGCCTTTTCAGCCAATTCTGATTATTTCAGAATTAAATATATTATTTAATTTATTATTTTAAATTAAATATTCACCATTATTTAATTCCACGACCATTTAATTCACTATATCACTATTTATATAATTAAATAAATTAATTATAATACCTTTTCCAATGCGGGTCATTACATTCTTCCCCACTTAAAAGAATTTCGTCCTCGAAATTGCTAAGGTAGAGAAAACAACTCTATCGACTGGTTAGAACATATTTGTTCACTTCTTAACTTCAGTTTTCAGCTGAACCAATTTAATTTCAATTAAATTATTAATTAATTCTTATCAACGAAAATTTCCAAAAATCCTGAAAATTTTCTAACTCCTTAACTTTTCGAAAAAATTCGACAGCACCTCCTTTGTACTGGTCAATACGTCAAACTCCCACTCGCCTCTCTGGGCCATCTCCATCCCAAAGAAAATCAAACAGCCAAGCGGCTTGCCAATTCGGCTCATAAATCTTATATCCAATAGAAATATAAACTTGTACCTTTTGTTGGCATTTCATTATATCCTTACCACCTGTTATCAATTCAGCAGATACAAGGGTCATCCCAATCAAATTCCAATGTGCTTTTATCCACGACACAACCACTCGCTTATATCCGAGCCAAATATCATTTCAACTCGAGTTTCTTCTCGATTCCCAACTCTTAATTTGATTATCACATTACACTTCAAATTTGAATCTCACAATCCAATTTGTCTTGATATCATTCTAACTCAATCTCAGTTACCACTCTACTGGCTTTACTTTAATTCAATTTTGCTTTCACAAATTTCTGTTAAATTTGTTTTTAATTCAAACAGTCTTTCCCTAGGAGTTTTTAAACAATTTACTCTTTTCAAAAATCAAATTTTCCTTTTGAACATGTCACTGAGCCCTTAATTAATATTCCATTAGTTAAATCACTTCTCTATTTCTTTATCAATATATGTTAACCAAATATTTTCAATAACCATATTGGCCTTTTACGTTATTTGGAAAACATTTCCGAATATCGCCTTCCTTTATTTTCTAAACTTTAGAAAATATATGCTATTCATAATTGGAAAATATTCCAATTACTTATCTCTTTTCCGATCTCGTTTATTTCTATACTTAGGAAATATTCTTTATTACATTTCCAAGCTTACACTTATTTGGGTTAAAACGAATGTTGTGTAAAACATCGTTACGACAACCCAAATACTATATTCAACTAACTCTTATTCAACATTGATCTTCAAGCCTGAAATCTTACTATTTATTTGTTAATAATGAAATCAATCAAGTTGGGGTATAACTACCTCTCAGACCTTGACTGAATAACATTTATAACGTCAAAACAGATATGACTACTTACTCGAAAAATCAATACCATACAACTACTTCTTCACTTTTAAACACATATATGCTTCCTCTTTCTATTCTTACTAGATTTTATTCCTAGTCTTCATTTTTGATTTTACTATTCTATTTCTAAGTTCGTTTCCTTATCGACTTCTATATACATATCAATACGTTGATTTATAACAATCAAATTATCTTAAAGATATTCTAACTCCTTAAATTCCCGGAAAAATTCTCCATAACCTCCTTTGTACCAGGAGCATTGAGATATTTCAAATGGCCTCCCATGGCCCTAACCAATCCAAAAGAAAAAGAAAAAACCAAACGGCTAGCCAATACAGTGCATAAAATCTCATATATGAATTAAATACGTACCTTTTCGTCGAGCATTCTATTTATATACCTTCATACCTTATCCATACCTATCTCAGGTATATTTATACCTTGCCAATCTGTTTTAACTATACCTGATCATTTTAACTCAATCCGTTAATTAATTTGTTAATTAACTGTTTAGTCTATTTCACTTTTATATTTGAACATGACATGTTCAAATATATTTTAACTTGCTTATTAACTAATTTGAATCCAAATTTCAAATTTAAGTTCTATATTCGATTTTGAATATCCATTTACAAATCCAATTCACCTTTCAAAGTTCAACTTCAAATTCAAAACTCGATTAACTAATTCCTCTTCGACTTAGTTAATTCTATTCAATTTCTATTCAAATTTTATATCACTTCTATTATTCAAATCTATATATCAAATTCTATTATTCAAATTCTATATATCAAATTCTATTCAAATTCTATATTATAAATCCCATTTGAATTTCTATATTCAAATTCTATATATCAAATTCTATTTAAATTCTATATTATAAATCCCATTTGAATTTCTATATTCAAATTCTATATATCAAATTCTATATTATAAATCCCATTTGGAATTCAACACAACTTGCCTTTCCCAAAACAAATTCAAAACAGTATCTCTGGTAGTAATTCGTCACTTACAACTCGAAAATGAATACTGATGCTGCTGTCATCATCGGAATCTATTTTCCAGCGATCGAAGTGAGTTCAATACTATAAAACCATTTCTAAACAATTCCACTTTGAAATTCATTTCAAAATTTAGTTCACACTGCTTGTAAAATAATTTAAAATCTCCCAGAATCTTAAATTTTTTAATCCAAATCCATTTACAAACACTTGTCCAATTTTCCAGAATTTTAATTCAATTTCTATTTAAAATTTCAAATTTAACTCATCTGATTTTACGTATTTCACTTATATGAATTCTGATTGGTTATTCACATAACCATTAATTTTATAATCTTACTCGATTATAATAATAACCAATATATCCAATATATTATAACTTTGATATATATATATATATATATCTTCTCTATATCAAGATATACCTTGGGTAACTTATTTTAATTTACCCTCTTTTCAAAACATATCGTGTCGACCCATCGTATTCGAGTGTTTATAAACTCCTACCGATACAGTGGATCAAACTGATCGACCAGAACCCATAAACAACTCAACTAATGAATCTCCACAATATAAAACCACTTTATATCAAATTACAAATATGCACTCGTATATATACACTCAAACTCAATCTAGGGTATTTCTAACCCCATCTCTACCGAGTCACGCCACAGAGCCAAGGTAATTCACTTAACTTAAGCTCTGATACCAACTGTAACGACCCAGGAAAATGCGATCTTGGTTATCCGATATACAACACATATCGAACATCCAAGCATCGAAATTAACCGAATAGTTAATGAAAGAAATTAGAGGGTGAGGATAGATAAGATAGAAACTTAGAATAGAAGAAGAAGGACACAACATCAGAGTAACACGAACCTCACAGCGGAACGAATAACATATAATAGATAACATATCCTTGAAATAAAATCAGTATACGTATAAAATAACATTATCAGAGTACAACACTTACAACACAGCGGAAATAAACTATAGTTATATGATCCTGAAGCCTCATTCTCCAGCTCCTCAAGTATCTGTAAATCCCGACTGCTTGACTGCCCATACAAAATTGGGCACCCAAGAGTTTAGGGAAAACAAAACAAAGTAAACTCCGGGTCAGTCATGGGACTGGTGTGAGTAAAATAGTTTAAAATAGTTCAAGCGGGTAAATGATATCTCATAAGACCACGCCGTATAACGGAACGGGTTTTTCCCTTATGAGAATCCAAATTATCTTTATATCAAAAACCTTTTGATGTTATAATAATGTCTATCATCCATAATATAATAATCATCTAGCAGAAACGCTTTCATCTCACGTTCTACATATATAGTATACAATCAAAACCGCAAGCACGTATTGGGTAATGGATTTCCAACTATGACAAGGTATGGAACCACCTTTCGCTAGTGTACCTCTAGAGAGGAATACACTGGGTTCCACAGGAACATCTTGCAACCCGGCCACACATGACCGAACACTCATTTCGCTTGAGTGTATCGAATGTATATCACCAATGGTTGGGATCAGCAACCGTTTCCCGAATGGGACAGTATCGACAATAGATTTTTAGAAGTAAATGAAACTCAAGATCAGGTGATTATACACCCTACTTCGGTGCAACCGACTTAGCCATGCTGCCTGCCCGATTTCTGTCATTTACCGGTTGATGAGGCTTGAGATTACGCTTTATCGTCACATCAGATTTACTTCGAATGCCACATTGTCAGATCCATCGAAAATCACTAATTGACGTCTACAACAATACATTACGTGTTAGCTAAAGAAGTTTCCTTCTCCGCTTCCACTCTTGGTACGGTTGAAGAAATCAATGTACGTGACCTTTCTGGAAATACTCTGTCAGACATTCATCCATACAAGTCATCCAGGAACAGGATGAAACGAAGGCACTATTCAATACATCCATCTTAGACAATGTTATCTAAGACTTATACAATAGCCCTTGCACTTTACTCCGTCTTCAATTATTTTTGGCATATATGATTCGCAATGCTTATGCCAATACAGAGTGGTTCTTTGGATAATTATCCAACTAGTCTCTCTATATTAACAACATTAAAATGGTCAAAACTTCGATAGTCTGTGATTTAACCATCAAAGAAAAATACGTGTGCAAACAACGACATTATTTCCAGGAGGAAATTATATTGATCAATCATCATTCAACATTTATCTCTTTATTTCATTAATTTACTTATCTCCTGTTTCCCTATATTCAACATTTCTAATTTTCTAAATTTAGAAAATATATTTTATTACCCTTGGAAAACATTTCCATTTCTTGTTTTCTATATCAGAAAACAGTTCTGGTTCTTATTTGGAAAACATTTCCAAAACTCCTTCATTAGGCTTAGACAGATGTTTAAACAAACCATCGCGATGCCAACTCAAAACATTACGCTTATTAACTAAATTTCTTTAACCAACCTTCATTATCGAACCTTAACCATTACTTAGTTAAAAATGAAGTCAATTAAGTTGGGTAATACTACCTCTCAGACCTTAACTGAACAACGTTTCTAACCTTGAAATAGACAAAGTTCACCTTTTAATTCTTTAACAAACTTCCTTACGTAACCCTCTTTTGAATCATCTCTATTCGATAATTCTTTCCTTCGATAAGGTATATTCGACAACTCTATTCAATTTACTCTATTCGATTAACCCTTATCAATTAACTCTATTGGACTAACGCTATTGGATTAACTCTAGTTGATAACTCCTTTAATTCCATTCGAATAAACTATATTCGATTTATTCCTTTAACTCCATTTAACTCTATTCGAATAACTAATATTCGATAACTCTATTTAACTCTTATTCGAATAACTAATATTCGATAACTCTATTTAACTCTATTTCGAATCACTAATATTCGATTAACTCAATTGATTCCATTCGAATAAACTATATTCGATCAACTCCTTTATTTAAACTCTAATCGATTAACTCCATCGAATAACTAAATTCGATAACTCTTTCGAATAACCAATATTCTATAACTCACTTCAATTAAACAAATCGATAACTCTTTTCGATTTAACTATAATCGATAACTCCTTCGATTAACTAATAATCGATAACTCCTTTCCTTTAACTCTATTCGAATAAACTAATATTCGATAAACTCCATTTGAATAACTCTAGTTTGATTTAACTCTATCGATTTACTCTAACTGATTAACTCTAACTGGTTTAACTCTAACTGGTTAACTCTATTTGACTAACTCTAACTGGTTTAACTCTAACTGGTTAACTCTATTTGATTAACTCTAAGTGGTTTAACTCTAACTGGTTAACTCTATTTATTTTCTAAATATTCCCTTTTTAATTCTATTTGTAAATGGTTTTTTCAAATATCTCCTTTTCGATTTCATTTGTAAAGGTTTTTACAAATATTCCTCTTTCGATTTCATTTGTAAAGGGTTTACAAATATTCCCTATACAATCTCATTTGTAAATGGTTTACAAACCTTTCTCTTTCAATTTTATTTTTAAATGGTTTACAAACATTTCTCTTTCTAATCTATTTGCAAATGGTTTACAAATAATTCCTTTAGGTTTTTTTTCTAAGTATTTTCTATTTATAAATAATCCATTTATAAATAAATTTCTATTTATAAATATTCTATTTATAAATATTCTCTTTTATAAAATCCTCTGATTTTATAAATATTCTCTTTCCAGTATTCACTTTGACAAATTCCCCTTTTCTCCAAATCCTCGTATGTTATGGTGTTTAGCATATCAAATTACGATGTCCAATATCATTCATACACACACAATCAACAACAGGTTATAATTCACATCATATATCAAAATATATGAAAAACAATAAAATAACTATTGAGGAATCCAGTCGGATTCCTCCAACCTGTTTCCCTGCATCCACAGATGTTATATAATAAAATCAACACCACCTTCAGTTCCATATGATATATTCTGTTAAACAGAATCAATATAGAAATTCAACTAATTGACTAGCAGTTCAATCAAACAGTCAACACACAGTTAATCAGCCAATATTTAACAGTTCTAAAAATACAACATGAAATTATAAACTGTTCAGAGTTAGTGAGATTTACTCACTTTGGCAGTTCATCGTTAAAGAACGATAAACTGTTATTTGATTTGAATCAAACATTTTATTTCGCCATAGATTCAAACAAGCAGCGATCCACTTCTAGTCAGTCCCAGTGCGTAGCCACCGTCCATACGATCCCAATGCAAATTACGGTTCGAAATTCTGATTCAGTATGTACAAGTTATGCTTAAACAAGTTAGCACATTTATTTTGATTTAAATTAAAACTTAATTTCAATTTCTTTTGGGCCTTTACCAAATCCAAGATCCCGGCCCAAAACCTTCCAATACCGCACCCGCTCAGATATTTATCCATCTTCCCCCAAACAAAACCCGTCTCTCCTCTTCAGGAAATCAACGCACCATTTTTGATCCTTTAGCCTCCGCAATCTCACTCTCTCCTCCACTAAAGTTCAACCCGTCACCTTCATTCTACTCCTCTAAATGATCTCTACACCACCGTACCTCATTTGTCAATTCCACACCTGAGAACCCATTCCCGTCGCTCACAGCTTCCATGCCAGAACAGACAACACGCGACACCAATTTCCGTCGAAATCAACCAGAAAATGCACACAAGTGCCATTCACTCCCCTGAACTCAACCCCGACATCAATACAAGCTAAAACTCCCTGTAATTCATACAATATCGAACCCTAGCCTGCGCTGCCTCCTTAGACATCGAACTGGAGTAGGGTCGAACTCAACAAAACGAGTATAGGAATGAAGAGAATCGACTTAGTAATGATAATATACATATGATTCGATTTGTAGGAATTCTTTCGATTTGTTTTGGATTTTTCTACTTTGGGTTTTTACTGTTTGAAATTTTACTTCAGTGGCAGATACATTTTTTTTGACTGAGGAATGAAATGAATTAGGTTTAGAAGGAGTTGTGAATTATTTATAGGAGATTTTAATATATTTTTATATTGAATTTTATATTGAATTTTAAGCCAATGCTATATTCATTCATCCTCTAAAATTCCTGTAATCACACACTGACCCCAAAAACCCTGAAAACCGGCATATAGCTACAGGTCGACATTACGGTCCCAACGAAACTGGTTTCGTCGAATTCTGACTCCGTATGCTCACACAACGTATTTTTAACCGTCAAAATGCTGACTGTTTCTCACTCTAATAATCCATACGACCACACAGTGACTCTAAAAATCACGAAACTGGAAATCTAACAACTACTTGACATTGCGGATCCAACAAAATTAGTTTCGTCAAATTCCGACTTCATTTGCAAAAGTGGCTATTTTTAAAGTCCTAAATAACCCATTTAAATATATAAATATATTTAAATATAATTAAATTAAATATTTATAAATAAATATTATCGTATATATTCACAGTGGAATACCATACAGCTCTAGAATATTCCTATATGAATTTCTAACTCGATATTCACTTCTGGGTCAACCCGATATTTGATTTATATCGAAATTCCTTTTAAAAATATAAATAATTCCTTTATAAATTATAAAGGAATTCCACATCAACTTTTCTAGAATTTAATTTGGATATAAATCAAAATCAACACGACGAAATCCCGATTTTTCTCTTCCACTAGAAAGATATAATCCACCAGCTCCACACGTTTCTTGTTTCACAGAAATCCAATTTGAAACGGCTTCTGTATATTCGTTTGAAGTTCGAATCGCCAACTTACGAACTACAGCGCCATTTTGAGCTCAATTTTAATTATATTATAATTATCCGTTCAAACTATCGTTCAAATAATATATTCGTTATACTAATTCAATTCTAAACTGAATTAAATATCACAGATGATCCAGTTCACAACATATCGCCATTTCAGCCAATTCTGATTATTTCAGAATTAAATATATTATTTAATTTATTATTTTAAATTAAATATTCACCATTATTTAATTCCACGACCAATTAATTCACTATATCACTATTTATATAATTAAATAAATTAATTATTAATACCTCTGCCAATGCGGGTCATTACACGGTCAGTATAACAATAAGATTATAAAGTGGACTTACGCTAGATCTACAACCGAACCACTATAAAAATTTCGTGTGTTCCCTCTTATTTACTATTTTCTACATTTGTGAGATCTGTGATCTGCATTTGGGTGTTAATGCCAATTTTTGGTCTAACAGAAATCATATATGTGATTATGCACGAGTTAAATATAGTTAGGCATATAAATTTATTGTTTATCTTCTCTATTGTTTTTACCTGTTGTACAAAAAGTGAGAGCAACTATTCTCTTCGTCACTATTTTATGAGCCATCTCCACTTCCACTTCAATTTTTCTGGCCCGTCCTTCCACCTTCACGCAAAGCCCTCCCTTACTGTTTCTACCCAAACCCAACGCGCCACCTCAACTTCCCCTCCACGCTCACCACGTCACCGATGTGAGCAACCCCAACCTCTGACCAACCAAGCCTCCACTGCGCTGGACTTCGACTGCAAACGCCACCTTCCCCCCACGTCATGCCACTTCCACTCGAGCATCGACCTCGGCCATGATATCAACGTTGTATTAGTTTTTTCTCTTATTTTTATTCTGCTGCGTTTATAAACAACTTCTCACCATTTAATCCAAACTATGATACCACCTCATGATCGTCCCAACCACAAGCCACTCACCGAACCCTGCTGACCTCCTGCTTAACCCCTCCTTCTCCTTCTACCGTACCCAAATGAATACGTAGCTTCACTCCGAGCTTCTCTCCCCACCGAGTACTGACACCGATTAATCGTCTTGGTAAATAAGAAGTACTGATGGAGTTTGAATACATTCGAAAGTGTTTGCGTTAACTTTTTCTTTGTATTGCATTCAAAAAAAGAACAAGGTAGCTTTCGGTGTTTTCTATAGGAGAAATGAAGCACAATCGAGGTATATTTATAGGGTAAGGGAATGGGGATAATAACAATATCATGTCGGGTAAGAGGAGGTAGGTAGAGTAGCTACTTGATAAGAAAATACATGGCAGAAAATATTGAAAGGACTTTGCATGCATAGCTATGGCTTCCCTGTTAAGGTATACGTTTAGTTTAGGGTAGGAATGTACTTCCTTTTACTTGCCTAGGCCATAAGAATTGTATGGTATAGGCTGTAACGTGTGTGAATATAAGGGGTAGGCTTGAATAATGGTAGATTAATTTAGCTTAGGAGCGCAGTATATATATATTATTATAAGGTTATCACTATTTCGCATGGTACATTGAATTCGCCAAACAAAACGAAAATGGACACACTGCTACGTCTTAACGTTATTATCCCAATGAAATTAATTTTATTGAAAATCGACTCCATTTGCACAACGGTGTTACTTTAAATTTGAATTTATTTATCGGTTCACCTTCAAATTGCACAAACAAATAAAACAACTCTAATTAGCTCCAAATGGCAATTTAGTAATAATTAGTTACACGTATTTCAATAAAATTTGTTTCGTCGAAAACGGAGGTTGTTTGAAAAGAAATCTATTTCTAAGGCCTATATAATAATAAAATATAATTAAATCTAAAACAATTCTATTTGATAATAATAAAGCATTATTGTCTTATACATTCAAATGGAATAATATATCACTTCAATATAAGCCAATATAGAATTATAACTCAACATTAACATTTTTGAGTTAAACAATATCCAAATTATATAAGAATTCCTATTTAATTTATTAAATAAACATTATCATTTATTAACGAATTCCATAGCGATTATTTGAAATTTTGAATTGGAAATAACTAACAATTTATAAGCTGAAATCTCTGTCTTCCACTTTCATTAGAAAATTATGCAAACAATTTTGGTTTCATAGAACTCCAACTTATATTGGAACCAGTATATTCAATTGAAGTTCAAACCATAAATTACGAACTACCACGACGTTATGAGCTCGTTTATAACTTAATATAAATTATACGTTTAGATGTCATTTAATAAGCGAATTATATATTGTAAATCCATTTAAAATTCGAATTTAATATTTAATCTAATAAAATATACTATATACTTGGCTACCAAAAATACGAGACGCTGCATTCCATCTCCCTTAAAAGAATTTTGTCCCCGATTTTACTTAAGTAAGAAGAATGTTCAAATCCCAATTATTTTCAAAATAATTATTATAAAATTATCATTAAAAATTTCTATGTTATATAAATTTACGAAAAACTCACCAGCTTCTCTACTGCACTGCTCGATCTGAACAACTTCAGACGCCACTCCGGGCCTTACACATCTTAAATGAAAACAAAAATAAACGACTACCCGATTCAAGGGTATAAAATCAATCATTCAAAAAAAAATATTAAGGTTTACCTATTTGTCGGGCAACCAAACTCTAATTCCAAAGCATAGCAATTAACATTTCATCCGTCTTCAAATAACCTATGCTTAACTCATTTACAATGCAAGTAATAATACCGAGTTATTCAATTTTATTTCATATTTGATTTTATTCAAATTTATTATATTTGAATTTAGTTTTCAATTCCTTCAATTATGTTATTAAACCATTCTAATTCATAATCCAATTTAAATTCCATTCAAATTAATCAAACACATCAAAAATTTAATAATTTGATATAATTATTTTTTTTTCTAAACAAAATATAATTTGGGTAAAATTATTTATTTTACCCCCCTTTATAAAACAATATTGTGTAATTTCGTAATCCAAATGCTTCTCAACACTTGAACCGATCAAATACAAAACGCTTGTATATAAAATCTACGAATATGCTTTCTTATATATATATATATATATATATATACACTCAAACTCAATTTAGAGTATTACTGTCCCCATCTCTATTGAATTACGCCATACAGCCAAGGTTATTATAAATCTTAAGCTCTGACACCACTGTAACGGCCCAGGGAATTCGATGATCGAATTTCGAAAATAACACTTAAATCTGTATTACTTGCCAAAATCCAAATATTGAAAACACCAGATAGTTAATAGAAAGAAATTAAAGGGTGAGATAAGAAAGAAAGAAATATTAGAATAGTAGAGAAAAAAGAAGAACCAACACAACAAAGAGTCTCATGTCGCAGTGGGAAAAAATATAATATAAAAATAAATTTTATGGAGAGACTAAAATAATACTTACAATCATCAGAGTATATGAGTAAGCTGGACAGTTTATAATATCTTGTCCTTATATATAAGACACAGCGGAATAAATACTAATACGTTTGAAATTCTCCAACCATCTTCTGAACTTCTAGTATCCAATAAGTCGAACCTGTAAAACCCAGTCTAACCCGAGCATTACAAACACCGGATCAGTCCGGTGAACCAAAGTGAGAAACCCACTAAGTTTATAAGCAATATCCAACTTAATTTTAAAGTTTGAACGTTTCTTTTCGAAAGAAAATGATAACCGTAAGATCGATCCACACATAAACACGGATGGTTTTACCTTACGATAACCCAAAACATTTTGGAATCATACATTATAATGATATTATAATAGGGTCTAAATACAAATAAATAAAAATCTAGCGGAACGCTTGCAAATCACGCTACATATACGTAGTATACAATCAAAACCGCGGGCGCTTATTAGAGATTGGATTCTCTAACGTCCCAAATTTTTATCAATTTAATAATTAATTTATTAATTATTTAATTCCTGATTTGGCTATTTAAATGAGTAGAATTTAAATATTTAGATTATTTAATTAAATAATTGAATAATACATTTAATTCCGAAAAAATCCAAATTAAGTTGAATTGACAATATTGCATGAATCAGATAGTGTAAGAAATTTAATTGAGCTTAGATTCGATTTATAATAACGAATTTATTTATAAAACGATGGTTGAACATATTAATTATATTATAATTTAAAATGAACCCATACGTCGTGGTAGTACGTAATATTGAGTTTTGAACATCAATTAAATATACAAAATCCCTTTTAAGTCTGATTTCTATGAAACCAGAAACGTTTGAATATATTTCACTATATTTTTCTAATAGAAGCAAAAAATCGAGATTTCATCTTATAAATTGTAAGTTATGTCCAAATCAAATTTTCAGAAAGTCGCTATAGAATTCGTTATAATTTATAACAGTTTATTTATAATATAATTTATTTAATATAAACTTAATATCGATTTAACTCGAACTTTGAAATATCAAGTTATGAATCCAAATACGTTTATTTTGGAGCTATATGATATTCTATTTAGATATATACGATAATAATAGTTTATCGATATTAAATTAAATTTTTTTTGAATGTATTAATATTTTATTGGTTTATTTAGATCGTAGAAAATAATCATTTTGCAAACGACCTCTGTTTTCGACGAAACGAATATTATAAAATTCGAAATGATTAATTATTGTAAGATTTCCAGTTTGGTCAATCGGATTTATTTTTTGATCGTGCGCAATTTAAACGTGTATCAATTCACATTGTGAATTTATAAAGGAAGTTTTATAAACGATCTCAGAATTCGACGAAACCTGTTCCATCGTGTCCAGAATATTCAGATATGTTAGGATTTTAATTTTCGTTAGCACTGGAAGTCGTATGAGGTGATTTTAACATGTTACTTCGACGCTAAATTTTAGGAATTAGTTAATTAATATATATATATATAATTCTCTTTATATATATAGGTCAACAACCCTAAAACGAATTCCTATAGTCAATCTCTTCTGCCTCCACCATTCTTTTCCAGTAAAATAAAACAAACGAAACAAATCCACTTAAAAATTCATGAAAAATCAAAATCAAATTGAAAACGTTCAATTTCAAACCCATGGAAATCGTTTATAGAAGATCTTCAATATGGTAACAAATTGATTGTAATAACCCGGAAATCCGAGCCAATTTAAAAATTTTATTTTGGCAATTTTAGCGAATTTTGAATATTTAAAACGAATTATTTTAAATAATGTCGACGAGAAATTTATTTTGAATAGTATTCGAACGTATATATTATATAGATCGTCGTTAGAATATAAATATTTATTTTAAATTATAAAAGGAATTGAAAATGGCGCGGTAGTTCGAAAATTCGATTTCAAATTTCAAATGAATGTACCGGGTGCAAAATCAACCGGATTTTAGTGAAACCAAAAATATTTGAATCTAATTGAGAATATCTTTCCAACGAATCCGAAAATTTCATAGCGGGAATCAAAAGACATGCCCAGTTGAAAATTCAGAATAGTCGCTATGGAATTCTGGCCCTTAAAAATGGAAATTTTGCAAACGACCTCGGATATCAACGAAACCACTTTTGTTGGGTCTGTGATGTCAAGTTATTGCTAGATTTCAAACTTCATAATTTTTCGATTCAATATGTGAGCGTGGCAAAGGAAAACGCGTTTTTTACCAGTTTTAGTTGATTTTAATCGACTGGAAAATGGCCATTTTTCAAACGGTCTCAGAATTCGACGAAACTAGTTTTTTTAGGACCGTATCGTCAATACGAAGCTAGAAATAATTTTTCTGGAATTTTCTGAGTCCGTATGTGGCCCCGGTAAATTAAAATATGCGTTCAAATTGAATATATAATGATTTATATTTCAAATTTAGCGGTAACTGATCGTAACGATCGAATTGGCTTACGAAACATATCCCATTGTGTTCAGAATGGGGGTAATTAGCTAGGGACGACAGTCGGTGGGATCGATTTCGAGTTCGAAATAAAAAGATGCTATTCAAAATTTAAAATAGAATAAAATAAATAAATTTATATTATAACCCCCCAAACCTTTCTCCCTTAAACCCCCCCCCCCCCCCCCGTTACTTTCCTCCCTTCAGAAGTCAACCCCCTCCCTCTTCGAGAAAACAGATCGCTACCCCCTTCTGCATCCCGTCGCCCACCAACCACTCTTCCCCCATGCCACCGCGACCCCCCAGCCTCCGCCTTCGCCATCGAGTCCACCCTGTCGCCATCCACGTTCAGAGCCCCCAAACTCGAAGACAGCCCCACCGCCACTGCATAGGGCCGCCGCTCGCGCCCTGGGCCCCGCCACCCGACCAACGCCGCCACTGCTACCCCCAATGAACCTTCTCCGGCCACCAGCACATCACCTCCGGCAGTGAGTAGCCCTCCTTCCACTTTATTTGTAAGTTTTTACTTTAAATTCGATTTGAATTTCAATTTCAGTTTTAATTGTATATAGATTAGTTGAAGTTAGCATTTTTAGCATGAGAAAGATCTCATTTTTAATTGGAGAAAGGTGAATTTTTAAATGAAGGAAAGGCGATATTTTTAAACAAGTAAAGGCGATATTTTTAAACGAAGAAAGATTATATTTTTATAAAATAAAAAGGTTTGAATTTTTAGAACAAGCGAGTTTCAATTTTTAATAACAAAAAGATTTGATTTTTAGGTTCAAAAAGAAGTGATTTTTAATCAAAGGAAGAAGTAGTTTTTAATTAAATAAAAATATGATTTTTATAAAGTAGTGACAATAAAAATATGAATTTTATAAAGTAGAGACGATAAAAATATGATTTTTATATAGTAGAAATTATAAAAATGTAATTTTTATAAGGTAGAGAATATAAAAATTTGATCTTTGTATATGTAGCGATATAATAAAAAGGCGATTTTTATTATATGTATAACGGTATAAAAATACGATTTTTATACATGAGGTAGCAATGTAAAAATATAATCTTTATATAAAAGGAAGCATTGTAAGAATATATAATTTTTATATATAAAGTGCCATTATAAAAACGTGATTTTTAAAAAATGAACATCATATTAAAAATACGATTTTTACTGTGAATAGCGCGACAAAGATTATGTTCGAAGTACGGGAAAATCCAGATGTTCAGATATTCAGAAATAAAGAATGGAGGAGTGGATCCCTCTGTGAGAACTCCTCACTTTTAATTTATTTCTAGTTTAAAATATATACTAGGATGCAGACGGTGTTTAGTAGCACCTGACACCCGTCGTCCACAGACCATGGACGGCTTGTATGCTGGTTTGTTTGATTTTGATGTGTAGTTGATTGTGTGATGTGAAATGAAATAAAGTATTTATATAGTAAAAAATATTTTAAAGTTGGAAATAGAATTTTTAACGTGTATATGAAAGGAAATAAATTAATATAAACAAATCGAACGATTTGTTTATATACACGCATTTGACTGATATTGATTGGGATGATAAATTTTACACATCGCCTAACTGCACAAATAAAATCTGTGTTTGATTGTTTGAAACCCCACACGGGTATTGGGATGATATATGACATACACTAATCCCAATAATTAGTTGTATGTCGATCGATTGATTGACAGACTGTTATAAGCGTTAAATATTTATATTTGATGCTTATACAGTGTAGAATGCACTTTGGATGATGGTTGATTATTTGTCATTGTCGACGTATACATGCGTTGTATGTAAATCCATAGAAGTAAAATCTACGGTAATTGATTGGGCCTCATTCCAGTTTTGAAAAAGAAATATTTGAAAAAGAAATATTTGAAAAAGAAATATATGAATAGAAATATTTGAAAATAGAAATATATGAAGCCGTTTGATTAGATTGACGCCATTTGGACGCGAACGGTATTTATATTGATTTTATTCATTTCTCAATGAATATTGAGAGTGATTTCGAAATTTGAATTATATTGAAAGTGATTTCGAAATTTGAATTATATTGAAAGTGATTTCGAAATTTGAAGTATATTGAAAATAATCAAAATTCGAATTATATTGAAAAGAATTGAAATTCGAATTAAATTGAAAAGAATTGAAATTCGAATTAAACTGAATAGAATTATAATTCGAATTAGATTGAAATAAAAATGGAGTCGTTTAGAATTGAATTTAAAACGTATTGAAATTGAACTGAAATTGATTTGAATTGAAATTGATTTGAATTGAAATCGATTTGAAATGAATTTAAACCGAATTTATGAGGGAAAATTCAATTTTGATTTGAATTTGAAAAGGAAGTTGAAATCGTTTTGAAAACAAATTTAAAACGATTTATAAAATACGGTTTAAAAGGAAATCGACGAAATATAATATATATATATATATATATATATATATATTATATATATATATATATATAATGGCCTGAATAGAATGCGCCGCGCCGCGGCAGTTTGCGAATTTTGACCATTGACTTCGAATGGATATTACGGGAGATCCGACCGTCGGATCCTCCTAAAACCGGAACCGTTGGCTTCGTATCAAAAAGAGCTTTCTAACGAATATTAGAAAATAGAAATCTAATGGTTGATTTGGAATTATGTCCAAATCAAATTCGGAAAAGGTCGTTGTAAGTGTAGTTCCATGGCCATTAATGGAAATTGACTGTACGGGCCTTGATAAAATTATTAAAAATAGTAATAATTTGTGTAAAATCATAAGAAATGATTTGGTAAGAATTGGGATGAAAAGCTCCATATTTGAAAAGATAAAAATAGATTTTTATCGAAATGAGCTAGTTTTGAACTAGAATTATAATTCTATTTATTTTTAAAATAAATAAATTGGATTTGAAATGGTTTTGAAAATAACCAAGATTTCCAATAATTGAATTGGAAAGGATTTGAATCGAAATTGTCTTTGGAATATTTCGATGTTGGATTCGTGGTGATACAGGTATTGTTATGGGAATTTGAAAGATATATTTATATCGTTATTTCCAATACGATATTTGTTGGTCGCAGAATTTGATATTGAATATAAGCCGATATATTTTCTATTCAGAGCCTTGTATTTAATATCAAATGTGATTTGGGTTTGTCGTGAATGGTGTCTTCATTAACACTGTTCTTAAGCCCAGTTGAGAAAAAGATTAAATCTTTTTAGTTAGATTTAATGAAGTGTACCAATTAAATAATATTTAATTGGAATTGAATCGGTATTGATTTTTGGGTTTATCGTGAACCGTGTTTTAAATGACACTGATTCTTTAACCCAGTTAATGATTAAAACTAAGTGGAGTTTTAATGAATCTTTAATTAGATTGAAAAGATCGAGAATGGAGTATCACCAGTTTTGCTCCAGGCGATAGTTAAATCTTTAATTAGATTTGAACGTGAAATGGTAATTGAATTTACCGATAACACTGGTGTTAGATATGAAGTATGACCAGTTTTACTTCATGGGATGAATAGGTGGGGAATGGGAAATAAAATAAATGATTACTCCGGTGTTGTTCGCTAATCCCGACTAGTTTGAATTGATATTCAAAGAAGATTAAAGAATAAATTTGAAGAATTTATCTTTGATAAAATTAATGGGAACCTTTCCCAAAGTTTAAGAATATTTGAATTAAAAAAAATATTCTGAATTGTAATGAGGCGTATGTTGTGTTTGTGTAACACTTGTTTATTATATACGTGAGTTATTCAGAAAGACCGGGTTTGTCCCATTCTGAATAGTTGATTCGACGTGGCGTCGAAGATGAAGACGGTTGTTGAAGACCAGAGGTCTTCACATCGTTTGGATAATTACTGATGATCTTGATTGGGCCGTACACCCAAGAGGAGATAATCAGTTGGTGATCGTCCAGACGTACTTGGAGATCGATGGATATGCGGAGTACTAGGTGCCTCCGGTTTCGTTCAGACCTAGAACGAACTTGTAAACGGACTGTGTGTCTGACATTGGATTTTAGTCTGTGTGATTGATTTCTATTAAATATATATCTGTTTGGCGGCGGAGAATTTATTCTCTTGTTTAACGCCCTTCTCTGGGACGTACGAGCTCAGGGTTATATATTGATGGATATCAAACGCATGGAGTGAGTTGCCTGTGTGGCATGTCTAAGTGGCAGTTAATCAAGGCTTCTGTTGAAAAGCAAAGTCTTTTGGTGATGATCAAAGCACCGCCTGTGTGGCATAGCTTTGTGTAACGTTGATTCGCGAGCCTCACACCCCGGTAGTGGACTAGAAACGGGAGAGGACCTCAGGGAGGGCATGCGTTTCCTTCTAGTTAGAAGTGGCGTCAGTGGTTTTACACGCCCTGACGAGTTTGACTTACGTGGTCGTTGCTGTTGCGAGGCGTCTCGGTTTGATCGGACGTTCCGGGTCCGATGGTGCCATTTGTTGGCTCATTTACGCCCCAAAGGGCAGGGAAACGTAGTGTTCAGGCATAATAATCCACATCGGTGGACCGGCCCTGACTATCCAAGGGGCAGTTGCGGCTGTTCCTGAGACATGGGCTAGATTGTCTCGAATCGGTGAGGACGATCCCTTGCCTCGGTTCACAGACGGAAATCCAATTTCCAAATACGTGATTCTGTGGTTTTATTTGTAGAGCCTAGTATGGCGACATAGTGGGATGGGGCGCTTATGCCGTCTATGATTGATACCTATGATTTAAAATTGTTTTGACACTATGCACTTATAATAGTATTAAGTGATTTGTTTTAAACGTATCAAGCATTCTTGGCTATTATAAGGTAAAAACCCTATCCTCCGGCTTGCGTCGCATTATGTGATAGGACCTGGGTCTTATAACAGATTCATTCTTCTTTAATTAGCATTGCGCTATTGTTTTATGCACTGGTATCCTTGGGAGGAAACCCGTTCCGTGTTATACGGCGTGGTCCCTTGAATTACTCTCTTTTAATGTAAAGTTTTAAATAACTGTTTTAGTTCTCACACCAGTCACATGACTGACCTGGTGTTTATTGTTTTAACCTAAACTCTGGGTGCCCCTTTTTTCCGCATAGGCCGCTAGTAGTTTTGGTTTTGCAGATTTATATTCACAGGATCCTGGTTTACAGCTGGAATGATATCCGGAAAGCTTTGTATCCGTATATCTCCTTCAGTTGTGTTTTGTATTATTTTCCTCTACGATGTATTTAAATGTAATTAAAATCTCTGATATTTTTCTGTGTAATATTTATCCTTACTCTGTATATTCTTGTATTCTGATGGAATTGTTGTAATATTCAATGAAATGTTCTTCTGCCTGTGTTCAAATTTGTCGTGTTCTCAAAACAATCCGGGCTCTCCTTACCGGGAAAGTTCGGGTCGTAACAACTTGGTATCAGAGCTTTGGTTTACAAAGCTCAGAGAACAAGACATATTAGAACCATACGAAATAATTCATCAGAGATTGGATTAGTAATATCCAATGGGAATGACTCGTTAGAGATGGGATCAGTAGTATCCTAGAACGAGTGTGAAGAGTATATTTTTGAAAATGAAAACAAATTTTGTTTTGAAAATTCAATTCAATTATTCGTATTTGAATATTTATTTATATTGATTTGGACTATCCAGTATATAAAGATTTTGCGTATACGTCTGATCCGCGTGTATTCAAAGTTTTAATATATTGGGTAGATATAGAATTACACTCTAGTCGGCCGGGGTGATTTTGATGATTGATATATCATCATAAGAATTTATATTCGAGTGACGAAGGTGTGATATCTATATATTTCCTATTGACTGGTGTGAGAACCAAAATTAGATAGGGCTTATTGTTGTGAATTGGCATCAAAAATGTGATTTTTGACTATATACCAAAGTTATGAATTTGAAATGATAATCAACTAATTGATTGCTGATTGTGTTGTTTGATTATTGTTGTGATTAATTAAATGTTAAACCTTTATCCAAATTGTATCAAATAGTAATTGTATTGAAAGTTTGCCGCGTTTGCATGCATATACATGTACTTACACTGAACAGGTCATAGCAAAGAGGCTAGAGCAGAAGAATACAATTGTTTGCCCGACAAATAGGTATATGTTTAACATAATTTACTGTTTTGTTTGGGTGATGATGATTTTATGAGCCGATTGGCTTTTTCTTTTTCTTTTGGATTGAAGAAGGCCATGGGAGGCTATATGAAATATCCCAAAGTCCCCGGTGCAGGGGAGGTTATGGCGAAAATTTTCGAAAATTTAGGGTGTTAGCCAAATTTTTTGAAAAATTTGAAAAGTTCTTTGAAACTAAAAAGTAGAAGAACTTAAGCCGTAATGAAAATAGTGAAAGTTGAGTTGATTAATTAAGCAACTTTCGGCTTCGTTCCATTTCGGGGACGAAAAGTTTTAAGTGGGGGAGATTTTAATAACCCGAAAATCCGAGCCAATTTAAAATGTTTATTTTGGCAATTTTAGCGAATTTTGAATATTTAAAACGAATTATTTTAAATAATGTCGACGAGAAATTTATTTTGAATAGTATTCGAACGTATATGTTATATAGAACTTCGTTAGAATATAAATATTTATTTTAAACTATTAAAGGAATTGAAAATGGCGCAGTAGTTCGTTAATTCGATTTCAAATTTCAAATGAATGTACCGGGTGCAAAATCAACCGGATTTTAGTGAAACCAAAAATATTTGAATCTAATTGAGAATATTTTTCCAACGAATCAGAAAATTTGAAATTTCATAGCGGGAATCAAAAGATATGCCCAGTTGAAAATTCAGAATAGTTGCTATGGAATTCTGGCCCTTAAAAATGGAAATTTTGCAAACGACCTCGGATTTCGACGAAACCACTTTTTTTGGGTCCGTGATGTGAAGTTATTGCTAGATTTCAAAATTCATAATTTTTCGATTCAATATGTGAGCGTGGCGAAGGAAAACGTGTTTTACCAGTTTCAATTGATTTTAATCAACTGGAAAATGGCCATTTTTCAAACGGTCTCAGAATTCGACGAAACTAGTTTTGTTAGGACTGTATCGTCAATACGAAGTTAGAAATGATTTTTCTGGAATTTCATGAGTCCGTATGTGACCCCGGTAAATTAAAATGTGCGTTCAAATTGAATATATAATGATTTATATTTTAAATTTAGCGGTAACTGATCGTAACGATCGAATTGGCTTACGAAACATATCCCATTGTGTTCGGAATGAGGGTAATTAGCTAGGGACGACAGTCGGTGGGATCGATTTCGAGTTGGAAATAAAAAGATGCTTTTCGGAATTTAAAATAGAATAAAATAAATAAATTTATATTATAACCCCCCAACCTTTCCACCTTAAAACCCCCTCCCCCCTCCCCCCCCCCCCCCGTTACTTTCCTCCCCCCAGAAGTCAACCCTCCCTCTTCAAGAAAAACCGATCGCCACCCCCTTCTGCATCCCGTCGCCCACCACCCACTCTTCCCCCGTGCCACCGCGACCCCCCAGCCTTCGCCATCGAGTCCCCCCTGTCGTCGTCCACGTTCAGAGCCCCCAAACCCAAAGACAGCCCCACCGCCACTGCATAGAGCCGCCGCTCGCGCCCTGGGCCCCGCCACCCGACCAGCGCCGCCACTGCTAACCCCAGTGAACCTTCTCCGGCCGCCAGCACCTCACCTCCGGCCGTGAGCAGCCCCCCTTCCACTTTAATTGTAAGTTTTTACTTTAAATTCGATTTGAATTTCAATTTCAGTTTTAATTGTATATAGATTAGTTGAAGTTAACATTTTTAGCATGAGGAAGATCTCATTTTTAATTGGAGAAAGGTGAATTTTTAAGTGAAGGAAAGGCGATATTTTTAAACAAGGAAAGGCGATATTTTTAAACGAAGAAAGATTATATTTTTATAAAATAAAAAGGTTTGAATTTTTAGAACAAGCGAGTTTGAATTTTTATAAACAAAAAGATTTGATTTTTAGATTAAAAAAGAAGTGATTTTTAATCAAAGGAAGAAGTGGTTTTTAATTAAATAAAAATATGATTTTTATAAAGTAGAGACAATAAAAATATGATTTTTATAAAGTAGAGACAATAAAAATATGATTTTTATAAAGTAGAAATTATAAAAATATAATTTTTATAAGGTAGAGAATATAAAATTTTGATCTTCGTATATGTAGCGATATAATAAAATGGCGATTTTTATTATATGTATAACGGTATAAAAATACGATTTTTATATATAAGGTAGCAATGTAAAAATATAATCTTTATATAAAAGAAAGCGTTGTAAGAATATATAATTTTATATATAAAGTGCCATTATAAAAACGTGATTTTTTAAAATTGAACACCATATTAAAAATATGATTTTTTCTATGAATAGCGTGACAAAGATTATGTTCGAAGTACGGGAAAATCCAGATGTTCAGAGATTCAGAAATAAAGAATGGAGGAGTGGATCCCTCGGTGAGAACTCCTCACTTTTAATTTATTTCTAGTTTAAAATATATACTAGGATGTAGACGGTGTTTAGTAGCACCCGACACCCGTCGTCCACAGACCATGGACGGCTTGTATGCTGGTTTGTTTGATTTTGATGTCTAGTTGATTGTGTGATGTGATGTGAAATGAAATAAAATATTTATATAGTAAAAAATATTTTATAGTTGAAAATAGAATTTTTAACGTGTATATGAAAGGAAATAAATTTATATAAACAAATTGAATGATTTGTTTATATACACGCATTTGACTGATATTGATTGGGACGATAAATTTTACACATCGCTCAACTGCACAAATAAAATATGTGTTTGATTGTTTGAAACCCCACACGGGTATTGGGATGATATATGACATACACTAATCCCAATAATTAGTTGTATGTCGATCGATTGATTGACAAACTGTTATAAGCGTTAAATATTTATATTTGATGCTTATACAGTGTAGAATGCACTTTGGATGATGATTGATTATTTGTCATTGTCGATGTATACATGCGTTGTATGTAAATCCATAGAAGTAAAATCTATGGTAATCGATTGGGCCTCATTCCAGTTTTGAAAAAGAAATAATTGAAAAAGAAATATTTGAATAGAAATATTTGAAAATAGAAATATATGAAGCCGTGTTGATTAGATTGACGCCATTTGGACGCGAACGATATTTATATCGATTTTATTCATTTCTCAATGAATATTGAGATTGATTTCGAAATTTGAATTATATTGAAAGTGATTTCGAAATTTGAATTATATTGAAAGTGATTTCGAAATTTGAAGTATATTGAAAATAATCGAAATTCGAACTATATTGAAAAGAATTGAAATTCGAATTAAATTGAAAAGAATTGAAATTTGAATTAAACTGAATAGAATTGAAATTCGAATTAGATTGAAATAGAATTGGAGTCGTTTAGAATTGAATTTAAAACGTATTGAAATTGAACTGAAATTGATTTGAATTGAAATTGATTTGAATTGAAATGAATTTAAATCGAATTTATGAGGGAAAATTCAATTTTGATTTGAATTTGAAAAGGAAGTTGAAATCGTTTTGAAAACTAATTTAGAACGATTTATAAAATACGTTTTAAAAGGAAATCAACGAAATATATATAATATATATATTTTATATATAATAGCCTGAAAAGAACGCGCCGCGCCACGGCAGTTCATGAATTTCGACCATTGACTATGAATGGATATTACGGGAGATCCGACCTTCGGATCCTCCTATAACCGGAACCGTTGGGTTCTATCGAAAAGAGCTTTATAACTAATATTAGAAATTAGAAATCTAACGGTTGGATTTGGAATTATGTCCAAAACAAATTTGAAAAAGGTCGTTGTAAGTGCAGTTTGATGGCCATTAATGGAAATCGACTGTACGGGCCTTGATAAAATTATTAAAAATAGTAATAATTTGTGTAAAATCATAAGAAATGATTTGGGAAGAATTGGGATGAAAAACTCCATATTTGAAAAGATAAAAATAGATTTTTATCGAAATGAACTAGTTTTGAACTAGAATTATAATTCTATTTATTTTTAAAATAAATAAATTGGATTTGAAATGGTTTTGAAAATAACCAAGATTTCCAATAATTGAATTGGAAAGGATTTGAATCGAAATTGTCTTTGGAATATTTCGATGTTGGATTTCGTGATGAAACAGGTATTGTTATGCGAATTTGAAAGATATATTTATATCGTTATTTCCAATATGATATTTGTTGATCGTAGAATTTGATATTGAATATAAGCCGATATATTTTCTATTCAGAGCCTTGTATTTAATATCAAATGTGATTTGGGTTTGTCGTGAATGGTGTCTTCATTAACACTTTTCTTAAGCCCAGTTGAGAAAAAGATTAAATCTTTTTAGTTAGATTTAATGAAGTGTACCAATTAAATAATATTTAATTGGAGTTGAATCGGTATTGATTTTTGGGTTTATCGTGAACCGTGTTTTAAATGACACTGATTCTTTAACCCAATTAAAGATTAAAACTAAGTGGAGTTTTAATGAATCTTTAATTAGATTGAAAAGATCGAGAATGGAGTATCACCAGTTTGTCTCTAGGCGATAGTTAAATCTTTAATTAGATTTGAACGTGAAATGGTAATTGAATTTACCGATAACACTAGTGTTAGATATGAAGTATGACCAGTTTTACTTTATGGGCTGAATAGGTGGGGATTGGGAAATAAAATAAATGATTACTCCGGTGTGGTTCGCTAATCCCGACTAGTTTGAATTGATATTCAAAGAAGATTAAAGAATAAATTTAAATAATTTATCTTTGATAAAATTAATGGGAACCTTTCCCAATGTATAAGAATATTTGAATAAAAAAATTCTGAATTGGAACAAGGCGTATGTTGTGTTTGTGTAACACTTGTTTATTATATACGCGAGTTAATCAGAATGATCGGGTTTATCCCATTCTGAATAATTGATTCGACGTGGTGTCGAAGATGAAGACAGTGGTTGAAGACCGGTGGTCTTCACGTCGTTTGGATAATTACTGATGATCTTGATTGGGCCGTACACCCAAGAGGAGAGAATTAGTTGGTGATCGTCCAGACGTACTTGGAGATCGATGGATATGCGGGGTACTAGGTGCCTCCGGTTTCGTTCAGACCCATAACAAACTTGTAAATGGACTGTGTGTCTGACATTGGATTTTAGTCTGTGTGATTGATTTCTATTAAATATATATCTGTTTGGCGGCGGAGAATTTATTCTCTTGTTTAACGCCCTTCTCTGAGACGTACGAGCTCAGGGGTTATATATTAATGGATATCAAACGCATGGAGTGAACTGCCTGTGTGGCATGCCTAAGTGGCAGTTGATCAAGGCTTCTGTTGAAAAGCAAAGTCTTGTGGTGATGATCAAAGCACCGCCTGTGTGGCATAGCTTTGTGTAACATTGATTCGCGAGCCTCACACCCCGGTAGTGGACCAGAAACGGGAGAGGACCTCAGGGAGGGCATGCGTTTCCTTCTAGTTAGAAGTGGCGTCAGTGGTTTTACACGCCCTGACGAGTTTGACTTATGTGGTTGTTGCTGTGGCGAGGCGCCTCGGTTTGATCGAACGATCCGGGTCCGACGGAGTCATTTGTTGACTCATTTATGCCCTAAAGGGTGGGGAAACGTAGTGTTCAGGCAGAATAATCCACATTGGTGGACCTGCCCTGACGATCCAAGGGGCAGTTGCGGCTATTTCTGAGACATGGGCTAGGTTGTCTCGAATGGGTGAGGACGATCCCTTGCCTCAGTTCACAGACGAAAATCCAATTTCCAAATACGTGATTCTGCGGTTTTATTTGTAGAGCCTAGTATGGCAACATAGTGGGATGGGGCGCTTATGCCGTCTATGATTGATATTTATGATTTGAAGTTGTTTTGACACTATGCACTTATAATAGTATCAAATGATTTGTTTTAAACGTATCCAGCATTCTTGACTATTATAAGGTAAAAACCCTATCCTCCGGCTTGCGTCGCATTGTGTGATGGGACGTGGGTCTTATAATAGCTTCAGTCTTCTTTAATTAGCATTGCGCTGTTGTTTTATGCACTGGTATCCTTGGGAGGAAACCCGTTCCGTGTTATACGGCGTGGTCCCTTGATTTACCTAACTTTAAAATATGGATTAATAACTGTTTTAGTTCTCACACCAGTCACATGACTGACATGGAGTTTATTGTTTTAACCTAAACTCTGGGTGCCCCTATTTTCCGCACAGGAAGGTAGTAGTTTTGGTTTTGCAGATTTATATTCACAGGATCCTGGTTTATAGCTGGAATGATATCCGGAAAGCTTTGTATATGTATATCTCCTTCAGTTGTGTTTTGTATTATTTTCCGCTGCGATGTATTTAAATGTAATTAAAATCTCTGATATTTTTCTGTGTAATATTTATCCTTACTCTGTATATTCTTGTATTCTGATGGAATTGTTGTAATATTCAGTGAAATTTTCTTCTGTCTGCATTCTTTTGTGTGTTGTTCTCAAAGTATCCGCTCTTTCCTTCACGGGGAAGTTATGGGTTCTTTCATTGGTAAATCTTGATCAACATTTTCTATTACTCCATGGAAACAGTGATGCTTAGGGCTTCGTTTTGGCGGGGCGATTTCTGGCAAGCTAGGTAGGGTCAAAGCTGAAATGTGTTAGGTGGAGGTAGGGAAGGTTTGGCGAGTCATATGGGGGTGATAAATAGTTCTTAGGTGGACAGAGGACAGAGCACGACAGGCTTGAATGGAAATGGGTGGTTTCGGTTATTGATTCGCTTGGGGGCTTCAGGCCACCGAAGTGAGCCAGGGGGTGTCCAAGGGAAGCCAGGTCGGAGGTGGTCAACTCGTTTGGATTCTGGTGGCCTTCGATATGACATGGAGGCGGGGAGGATGAGGTGAATGGAGGTGTTATTCTACCGTGTTCTTTCCAAAGTAGTTTCGATTTTTGCAGGACACTAGAAGTGCTCTAGTTCATCGGAAGATGAGCGCCAGTCAACTGCGAGCAGCACTGTAACACCCCACCTCCGCTAGGGTCACTCACAAAGGGAATGCACTAGTTTTGGAGGGGTATTATCGAGATAACATCACAGAATTATCACAAGACAGAACATCAATAAAAAAAATTAAGTAAACAGCGGAAGAATTTATGAGCAAAACAGAACTTCATTTTATTCCAAAATAAACCATGTCTCTTACAAACATTTCAAATAACTTCATTACAACTGTCTTGTAATAATAGCCAAAGAAGCAATAACTTAAAAACAAAAAAACAGCTTATTCCCCAAGTGCAGTAAAAAGAATCAGCCATAGCAAACCGTACATGCTGAGCCAAAGCAAGTGATATCCAAGCTAAGAGCTAGTGTTTCCTCCCTGAGAACCTGGGGGGGAAACGAAAGAAAAAGAGGCGAAAGGAAAAGGGTCAGTCATAAAGACTGAGTAAGTCCTAGTGACTTTCAGCGTAAAAACGGTTAAAACAACCTGTCATGTATGAACTGGAACTAAACTTAAGAATGGTGCCAAGGTGAACAAGATAGACTAAGGTGATCAGGATAAGTCAAGACAAGTCAAGTAAAGCATCACATGTTCGAGATTCGTTGCATTGACTGTACTAGTATACTAAGCCCACATCACAAGTTAATCACGAAATAAATCCCACGGCCCAATATCCTGAAATGACCCTGAAACGGGGTCTGACCCAAGTACGGGTCCTACGGAGCGATTATCTAGTCGATCGGCTCCCTACAAGTTCTAGCTCGTCAAGTGTCCGTGTCATACGGCTAATCACGAATGTAGTCACCTGTGCTGGGTCCACCTTCGGGTGTATCAGCCCTAGGGTGTCAACCCCTGACACGATTCAAGATGCACAGATAAATCTACGGATACCCAGTGTCTGCCCCGGAATACGTGCACGACCGTAGCCCACCGAACCTACAATGGCGTACCCTACTGCCGTCGTTCACCTCTTACAATCATCCTAGTAATCGTGCCCCACCCGGCCTAGCCACAGGTACCTTGATACATCTAGAGGGTTACTACTGAAAAGGGTCGTGTCTAGGGTTTCGCCTACAGATTAGGTCATGTAATTCGTGGCCTAACCCGCCTAACCGATTAAGTCATGTAATTCGTGACTTAATCCTTTTCCAGTCTAGTCATGTCAAGATGGTTAAGTATGTCATTTAAATTCGTGACTTAACCCTCTTACGTGTCATGTCAAGTTGGCTAAGTGTTGTCGTTTCAAGTTCATGACTTAGCCCTACAAATCGTGTTCAAGTTGGTTAAGTTGTCTTTTGATGTTCATGACTTAACCCTAATTGGCATTAATTGATTCGTTAATGCACCGAACCACTCACATTGGATCCTATTGTTCGTAGCCACTGGATTTGTCGGGCGGTTCCGGGCAGGTTTACGCTACGAACTCAACCCAACCTCGGGTTTCAAGCGCGATGTGACCAACTACCCACATTGGATCCTTTTGTTTGTAGCAACAGGATTTGCCGGGCGGTTCCGGGCAGATTTACACTACAAACTCAACCCAACCTCGAGTTGGCCACTTTCTTGTTTTCTAAAGTCATGCCCATGTTCTTATCAGATTCGTGCTATTTTCATAGCATGTTCATATGTCAATTTCGTGCCCAACTAAGGCATGTTCCAAGTCAAGTTATGGCATGTTCAAGTCGAGTTTTCGTGCCATATTTCATGTTCTACTTGTGCCAAATTTCACGGTTTATGATTATAATCAACTCAAGTTTTGCCTATTCTACCCAATCGTATCCCCAACGTATATAAACGTACTTCGTTCGCAAGCATAAACAATTCAAGAGATAAAGGGGAATAACACCAAACATGTGATAGGCATATGTGACAATTCCAACATCACTTGCATAATAAACAGGCTATAACATATCACATGGTTTCAATACTAACATGATGATAACTTGGCATAATAATGGTTCCAACTTGGTTTATCATGATGATTTCAACTTTACATCATAGGCATAATAATCCTTGCGGGCATAATAATCATTTTATTACAAACATGAAACATTAAAGGCATGGTAATTCTAAAAGGCATAGTGGATTCCAATTTAGCATTTTTAACATAATGATTCTCATCTAGCATTATAAACATAATGATTCCAACTTTTCATCATAACCTAGCAATTCCCAATTTGTCCTTAACATGATAGGTATATTAACATAACAGGCATAGTTTCATTAATATCATAGACATGGTTTAATTAGCATCATAGGCATGGTTCAATCAACATGAGGATTTCAATGAACATAATGATTCCATGGACATGTATTTGTTCAACTTGCAATAAAATTAAGCCCAAGTGATTCATAACAACCTCAACATCATGATAAGTTTAACTTGCAACATTAACATAGCAATATTCCCAAATTTTGATTCAAAGTTAAACAATATAAACATGGATTAATAATAGTTCTTAAATCCGGTTTCAATTCATAGCATGTCCATGTTATTTTAGCGTTTTTGCCTAAAAAGTGACATAGAACTTACAATATGAAGCAAGCAATCCAAATCAAAACTTTAAATCAAATAGCCCCAAATCCGTTGTTTAAAGCGTCGTAGTTGTTGTAGCTTCTAGTTGTAGCCTTCAAGAATCATCCTTCGTTTTCTTTAATTTTTGTTCTTTGTATTTTTAATTTAGAGTTCTAGGTTTAATGGCGGCTGCATGAGTGCTAAAATGAAATAGTATGATTCAGGCTAGGTCTTAGGGTCTTTAAATAGTTGTAGGCAACTCATTTAGGCCATTAGATCAACCCCAGAGTCAATCCGGACCATCAAAACACATACCGGGCTTCAAAAATGGGTTCTGGGCCAAACCAGGCCGACCAGGTCGACCTGTACAGGGGGGGTCGACTCTAGGGTCGACCTGGCCTGGGGAGGTCGACTCTAGGGTCGACTCTAGGGTCGACTCGGTTCTGTCTGCCAGAAAGTCTGCTGAAACTTGTTTTGGCCATATCTTGGTCATACAGACTCCGATTTTCGAAAACTCGGACTCTATTTCGCGTATTTTTTCGAGAGGAACGCAATGGTGAAGTCCATTTTACCTAATTACTGATTCTTAAATTAATTATCCTTATTTTACTATCTTTTTCGTTACACATACCGTTACCGAACTAATTTTTCTTCTCTTCCAAATATTAATTAATTCTTCTTATGCATCACCATTATTTACCTATCTAAACATATTTTTATATATTTTATTTCATTTTTAATTATACCTTGATTTCTTGTTTTCACATGTTGTTAAAATTCGGGTTGTTACATTCTCCCCTCCTTAAAGGATTTCGTCCCCGAAATCTTCAAGTTAAGAAGAATGTGTCCTACCATCCATCATCCATCTTCTCAACACATCACCCACTAGCAATCATTGTCCTTAAATGATTTCTAATGTTGTATGAACATATGCAAGTAGTGTGTGTATATGTTCCTTATCTAATGTAAATGATCAGGCCTGATTGATCTTCTAGATGCAAAATATGTTTAGTGCCATGAGTCCAACATGTATGCAAATAGTCCTAGTCACATAAACACTATATGTGTGCACAAACATTCATCCATATGCAACATTCACATGATAACACATTCAATTTCATCCATAAATAAGTATAAACACTCATGCAAATGCAACATGAGATGTGACTGAGCCGATCTAGTGCCTAATGTGTGTTCATGCATCCACGAGCAACCACTAGCAACCACTTGCAACCATAACATGTTTCAATTACATGTTTACATCCAAAAAGATTCTACCTATGGTTCTCAAGATAGGATCGAGGAGAGAAACAAGATAAAACAAAGCATCTAGAAAAAGAAGTTAAAGATGTACCCCCAGAAGGTACGGTCTGCTTCTTAGGGCAGTCCTTGTTGATGTGTCCAGTCTCCCCACAATGAAAACATTCACCTTGCTTTCTTTTCCTCTTTCTACAATCCTTGGCTATGTGCCCTTCCGTACCACAGAAATTGCATTTCCTTTTATCACGTGAGTTGTCATTCTTGCCTCCTTTCTCGGGGTCTACCTTCTTATTCTGAGAATCGTTGGGCTTGACCTCTTTCTTGCCCTTCTTATCTTCCTCATACAGTAGGGCCATATCCACCAAGCTTTCAAAGGTCGCCCCCATGGGTACATGAGTCATGGCCAAACCATGTAGTGGCTCGTTCAAGCCTCGTGCAAAACGTAGCGCCTTTTTCTGAGGAGTGTTGACTAACTCCAATCCGAAGCGAGCAAGCTGATTAAAAAGGTTCACGTATTCTTTAACTGTCATATTTCCTTGTTTAAGGGCCAGAAACTGTTCCATTTGGAGACTCTCCTCTGCCGATGACAAGAACTTAAGCCCAAATCTCCCTCTAAAGTCCGCCCAAGTCTCAATGGGCCTAGTAGCGTTGGTGACTTCCCACCAATAAGAAGCTTCCTCTTTCATGAGCCACGCCGCCAACTGTACTTTCCTATTGTCCTCTACCTCAAAGATAACAAACAAGTCTTCGGTTTCCTTCAACCAATTCCGTGCCTCAACAAAAGTCTCAGTTCCTAGGAAATCCTTTCCGCCCATGGCCTTAAAGTCCTTGCATATCTTTGAAAAAGCGGTTTCTCGCGGAGGTTGAGGAGGATGAGGAGGAGGATTGGCTGGGCCTGCCACATTAGCCCGAGCCTCGAGGAAACGACGGAACCAAGTGGGTATATTGACACCCTCGGGAAGATTAAGATCGTCGGCCATGATAAGCTGAAAACGAAAAAGGAAAAGATTCAAACGAGGAAACAAAGATAGTGCTAATGGCTTTTTGGGGAATAGCCTTTTGAAATAAACCAACTTTTCTTGAAAAGTGCTTCTTTGTAAATGGTTTTGAAAAAAAAAATTCAAAAGGTTTTCAAAACTTTTGCCCAGTCTTGGTAACCTTCTGCTCTGATACCAAATGTAACACCCCACCTCCGCTAGGGTCACTCACAAAGGGAATGCACTAGTTTTGGAGGGGTATTATCGAGATAACATCACAGAATTATCACAAGACAGAACATCAATAAAAAAAATAAGTAAACAGCGGAAGAATTTATGAGCAAAACAGAACTTCATTTTATTCCAAAATAAACCATGTCTCTTACAAACATTTCAAATAACTTCATTACAACTGTCTTGTAATAATAGACAAAGAAGCAATAACTTAAAAACAGAAAAACAGCTTATTCCCCATAGTGCAGTAAAAAGAAGCAGCCATAGCAAACCGTACATGCTGAGCCAAAGCAACTGATATCCAAGCTAAGAGCTAGTGTTTCCTCCCTGAGAACCTGGGGGGGGGAAGGAAAGAAAAAGAGGCGAAAGGAAAAGGGTCAGTCATAAAGACTGAGTAAGTCCTAGTGACTTTCAGTGTAAAAACGGTTAAAACAACCTGTCAGGTATGAACTGGAACTAAACTTAAGAATGGTGTCAAGGTGAACAAGATAGACTAAGGTGATCAGGATAAGTCAAGACAAGTCAAGTAAAGCATCACATGTTTGAGATTCGTTGCATCGACTGTACTAGTATACTAAGCCCATATCACAAGTTAATCACGAAATAAATCCCACGGCCCAATATCCTGAAATGACCCTGAAACGGGGTTTGACCCAAGTACGGGTCCAACGGAGCGATTATCTAGTCGATCGGCTCCCTACAAGTTCTAGCTTGTCAAGTGTCCGTATCATATGGCTAATCACGAATGTAGTCACCTGTGCTGGGTCCACCTTCGGGTGTATCAGCCCTAGGGTGTCAACCCCTGACACGATTCAAGATGCACAGATAAATCTACGGAAACCCAGTGTCTGCCCCGGAATATGTGCACGACCGTAGCCCACCGAACCTACACTGGCGTACCCCACTGCCGTCGTTCACCTCTTACAATCAGCCCAGTAATCGTGCCCCACCCGGCTTAGCCCCAGAGTACCTTGATACATCTAAAGGGTTACTACTGAAAAGGGTCGTGTCTAGGGTTTCGCCTACAGATTAGGTCATGTAATTCGTGGCCTAACCCGCCTAACCGATTAAGTCATGTAATTCGTGACGTAATCCTTTTCCAGTCTAGTCATGTCAAGATGGTTAAGTATGTCATTTAAATTCGTGACTTAACCCGCTTACGTGTCATGTCAAGTTGGCTAAGTGTTGTCATTTCAAGTTCATGACTTAGCCCTACAAATCGTGTTCAAGTTGGTTAAGTTGTCTTTTCATGTTCATGACTTAACCCTAATTGGCATTAATTGATTCGTTAATGCACCGAACTACTCACATTGGATCCTATTGTTCGTAGCCACTGGATTTGCCGGGCGGTTCCGGGCAGGTTTACGCTACGAACTCAACCCAACCTCGGGTTTCAAGCGCGATGTGACCAACTACCCACATTGGATCCTATTGTTTGTAGCAACTGGATTTGTCGGGCGGTTCCGGGCAGATTTACACTACAAACTCAACCCAACCTCGAGTTGGCCACTTTCTTGTTTTCTAAAGTCATGCCCATGTTCTTATCAGATTCGTGCTATTTTCATAGCATGTTCATATGTCAATTTCGTGCCCAACTAAGGCATGTTCCAAGTCAAGTTATGGCATGTTCAAGTCGAGTTTTCGTGCCATATTTCATGTTCTACTTATGCCAAATTTCACGGTTTATGATTATAATCAACTCAAGTTTTGCCTATTCTACCCAATCGTATCCCTAACGTATATAAACGTACTTCGTTCGCAAGCATAAACAATTCAAGAGATAAAGAGGAATAACACCAAACATGTGATAGGCATATGTGACAATTCCAACATCACTTGCATAATAAACAGGCTATAACATATCACATGGTTTCAATACTAACATGATGATAACTTGGCATAATAATGGTTCCAACTTGGTTTAACATGATGATTTCAACTTTACATCATAGGCATAATAATCCTTGTGGGCATAATAATCATTTTATTACAAACATGAAACATTAAAGGCATGGTAATTCTAAAAGGCATAGTGGATTCCAATTTAGCATTTTTAACATAATGATTCTCATCTAGCATTATAAACATAATGATTCCAACTTTTCATCATAACCTAGCAATTCCCAATTTGTCCTTAACATGATAGGTATATTAACATCACAGGCATAGTTTCATTAATATCATAGACATGGTTTAATTAGCATCATAGGCATGGTTTAATCAACATGAGGATTTCAATGAACATAATGGTTCCATGGACATTTATTTGTTCAACTTGCAATAAAATTAAGCCCAAGTGATTCATAACAACCTCAACATCATGATAAGTTTAACTTGCAACATTAACATAGCAATATTCCCAAATTTTGATTCAAAGTTAAACAATATAAACATGGATTAATAATAGTTCTTAAATTCGGTTTCAATTCATAGCATGTCCATGTTATTTTAGCGTTTTTGCCTAAAAAGTGACATAGAACTTACAATATGAAGCAAGCAATCCAAATCAAAACATTAAATCAAATAGCTCCAAATCCGTTGTCTAAAGCGTCGTAGTTGTTGTAGCTTCTAGTTGTAGCCTTCAAGAATCATCCTTCGTCTTCTTTAATTTTTGTTCTTTGTATTTTTAATTTTGAGTTCTAGGTTTAATGGCGGCTGCATGAGTGCTAAAATGAAATAGTACGATTTAGGCTAGGTCTTAGGGTCTTTAAATAGTTGTAGGCAACTCATTTAGGCCATTAGATCAACCCCAGAGTCAATCCGGACCATCAAAACACATACCGGGCTTCAAAAATGGGTTCTGGGCCAAACCAGGCCGACCAGGTCGACCTGTATAGGGGGGGTCGACTCTAGGGTCGACCTGGCCTGGGGAGGTCGACTCTAGGGTCGACTCTAGGGTCGACTCGGTTCTGTCTGGCAGAAAGTCTGCTGAAACTTGTTTTGGCCATATCTTGGTCATACGGACTCCGATTTTCGAAAACTCGGACTCTATTTCGCGTATTTTTTCGAGAGGAACGCAATGGTGAAGTCCATTTTACCTAATTCCTGATTCTTAAATTGATTATCCTTATTTTACTATCTTTTTCGTTACACACACCGTTACCGAACTAATTTTTCTTCTCTTCCAAATATTAATTAATTCTTCTTATGCATCACCATTATTTACCTATCTAAACATATTTTTATATATTTTATTTCATTTTTAATTATACCTTGATTTCTTGTTTTCACATGTTGTTAAAATTCGGGTTGTTACAAGCACGGTGGCGGCAGTCCAAGGTCCGATGACCTCGAAGGTTGGCAATTGCAATGAAGTCGGAGGAGTCCAACTCAATATGTGCTACAGATAGAAATTGCGATGACAGGAAATGATTAATGGTAAATAAGAGGGATTTATATAATTAATCAAAGAATTAATTTTAATGATAGTAATTAGGAAATAATATATTTAAATTAAATATATATTGTAATAAGTAGTACCTACTCATTCGTGAACAAAAATTGGCGAAACAAGTGTCGTTGGAACCGTATCGACGAATACTACTAATCCATGAAGTGTGAAATGATTCAGAGCTCGCTGGAATTCATAGCTAAGGAAAATACCTGAATTGAATCAATGGCAGTTTATCGTTAATTAACGATAATAAAACCAATGTAAGTAAACTCACTAACTCTGACCAGTTTATAATTTTTATAAACGTGTTTGAAGTTGATAAATGATTCTTGGATTCTTTGTGATAATTGTTTGGATGAATTATCAATCGTTGCTATTATATAGATATATATATATATATAGTTATATATATAAGTCGATGATTTAATATTGATTCTATTTTCTATAAAAAATTATATTGATATGAAATTAATGTTATTTATGTTTTTTAACGTCTGTAGATGCAGGAAAACAGGTTGGAGGGATCCAACCGGATTCCTCAACTTTTATATTACTGTTTTTCATATATTATGATATATGACGTGATATATTATCTGAAATTGATTGTGTGTGTTTGGATGGTACTAGGCTTTTTTATGTGGTATTTTAAATACCATCAGTAATATTTGATTATAAAAAGGAATGGTTGAAGTGGGTATTAAATTTAAGAATTTTATAAAATCAACAGATTTAATAAAAAGGCAATATTTGGAAATTAAATAAGAAACTTCTGTAAAAAGTTATTAATAGTTATATAGAATGGATATAGTTTTTCTAAGATTAATAGAATTATAAAAGGGAATTGCGAGTTATAAACGAATTATGAGAATATTGATTTAAAGCAAATATTAAATAGAAATATGTTTCTAACAGATAAGTTGAGAACAATAATTTATAAACAATGTTTATAAATTAAGTAAAATTTTTGTCATTGGATAAATAAATATATAAGTCTGAATTTATATAGAGAAGTAAAAATCAGTTTTAACACCGATATTTGAAAATGAATGTGAATGTAGCAGTTGTAAAGGGAATTATCAATAAGATTATAAGTGCTGGAAATAAAATAAGATTTTTATTGAACAGTCTATAAATAGAAGAGATATTGTTTTAAATGCGAAATCAAACTAATTGATTTTATAAAAAGAAATATTATTCACATTTGAAGTGGATAATAGGTGGAAGTAAATATTTGAAAATAAAAACTTTTATAAAGGAAATTGGGTTTTGAAATAGGAATTAAAATAGATTACGGAAATTAGAAACTGACTGGAGATTGGTTAAGTTAAATGGCTTTCTGAGTGTCGATCTGATGTTGGTTTCGGCCTTTGGAGTTGATACTTAGGAAGTTGTTTTCTTACTAGTTTACAGTTAGAGCCTGATAGATGTGGGAGGATAGTAATGCGTGAATAAGGAATGAAAATGTTTTCTAATGTTACTAACGTATATTTTCTAAATATAGAAAATAAGAATTTATGAATATATGGAAACGCGAAATGGGGAAATGAATAAATTAATGATAAATTAATTTAATGGGGAAAAGTTGATTTATGATTGATCGATAAAATTTTCCATTTCGAAATAATATCGCTATATGCATGGATGTTTTCTTTTGATAGTTAAATAACTGATTATCAAAGTTTTGACCATTTTTCCGTCGTCAATACAGAGTGACTGAGATCGGATTTATTATCTGAAAAGCACTCCATATGGGCATTAGCGTTGCGAATCAAATATGATGAAGATAATTAAAGACGGAGTTTATGCAAGGGATGTTCTGGAAAATCCTAGGTAGAAATTGCCTAAGATGGGTTTACATAATAGTGCCTTCGGTTTGTCTAGTCCCAGGACAACTTGTATGGAAGAATTTCTGACATAGTATATCTAATAGATCGCATAATTTGATCTCTTCAAACGTATTTACATTTGGTGGCGGTCGTTTCTCTTAGCTTTATACCTGTGGTATTTTTGGAGAAATCAATTTCTGTTTTAGCGGGAATGACGGTGGGGTATTCAAAGTAAATAAAGGTGTGATCTGTCAAAAAGATATGTTATAACCTCAAGTCTCACAACAAGGAAATTGTATAAAATTGGGTAGGTTTCATGGCTAAGTGGTAGCTCCTAATTAAGGTGTATTGTCACCTAATCTAGAGAAAATCTATTTTCTTCTTAAATCTATTTCGATGTTGTCCCTTTCGGGAAACAGTTGCTGATCCTAACCGTTGGTGATAATACATTCGGTACACTCAAGAGAAATGAGTGACTTGTCATGTTTAGCCTGGGTTGCAAGATGTTCTTGTTGAACCCGGTATATCCGTCTCTAGAGATACACTACCGGAAGGTGGTCCCATACCTTGCCAGTTGGAACCCATTACCCAATAAGCGCCCGTAGATTTTGATTATATATTATGTCTGTGGAACGTGAGACGAAAGCGTTCCGCTAGATTGCTATTTATATTGATTTAGACATTATTATAATATCAGAAGAGTATCGATTTCAAAGAATGTTTTGGTTTATCGTGAGGTAATACCCATCCGTGTTTATATGTGGATTGGTCTTACAATTATTCTTTCTTTATAAAGGATTTTAAAAGTTAAACCAAGTGGTTGGAGTTTACTCACACCAGTACCATGACTGACCTAGAGTTTATTTTTATTTTTTTTACCTTAAACTCTTGGGTGCCCAAATTTGTATGGATAGTCAAGTAGTCAGGAATTTACAGATATACTTGGATATCCTGGAGTGGGAGGCCTCGGGATTATATAGCTATTGTTTATTTCCGCTGTGATGTTATGTGCTCTCTGAAATGGTATGTATATACAGTTATAAGTTTTTATTTCAAAATTTATGTTATACAATATATTTTATTCGTTCCGGTGTGAGGTTCGTGTTTATTCTATTTCTAATCTGTTATGTTCTTCTTCTATTCTAACTTTCTTTCTTTCTATTTCTCCCCCTCTAATTTCTCTCTATTAATGATTTGGTATGTTCAATGCTTGAATAGTTGACATGAGTTTTATGTCGATTTTCGGGGTTGAAAATCCCAGTTCGTTACAGATTCCGACTATGGTAAGGTATGGAACCACCGGTTGATAGTGTATCACTAGAGGGGAATACACTGGGTTCAACAAGAACATCTTGCAACTCAGCCATACATGACTGACCACTCATTTCGCTTGAGTGTATTGAATGTATATTACCAACGGTTGGGATCAGCAACCATTTCTCGAAAGGGACAGCATCAAATAGATTAAAGAAGGAAATGAAATTTCTCTGGATAGGTGATTATATACCCTACTTGAAAGCAACCCACTTAGCCATGCTATCTACCCGATTTTTTTTCATTTACTGGTTGTGAGGCATGAGGTTAAAATTCCTTTCTAAGATAACACACCACCATTCACTTTGAATGCCACATTGTCAGATATGTCAAATCACTAATTTACGTCCACAAAAATACTCCAAGTGTTAGCGCCACCAACAGAAATACGTTTGTAAAAATCAATGTGTACGTGACTCTTAGGAAAAACTTTGTCAGACATTCATCCGTACAAGTCATCCAGAAACAGGATGGACCGGAGGTAACCTCCTACCACATCCTAGGTATCACCCTATAGATCAATAGTGAGTAGTCCTTGCAAATCCATAGATTTCAACCACGACAGAAATATAGTATATCTCTGGCCGCTAAGCCAGAGATTATAAGTAATTCTACCTTTTATGAAGATCTACAGTCTTCAATTTCTTCATCTCAATCAATATTTGGTATCTTCAACATTTCGTATTTGCTGGTCGGAATGGTTTTTGAATATAAATTCGATCCCGATTTTTCCATACCAACAATCGTATTGGCCAGATTTGATAGTATGTTACTTAACTATCAAATAAACAACCATTCAATCATGAAAATAAAATGAAATCATTGGTTTAGCACTCAACACAACTTGGCCTATTTTTATGAAAAATAATTTACAAATGGTTAACTAAACTTTTAAATCTTTAAATATTTTAAAGTATGGTATTTACTTCTTATTTAATACAAGAGTCTTCTCAAAAAAAATTATACTAAAAACATTATATCATAGTCATGTATCATCTTCTAATCATTTCAAAACATTTGTTATAACTTCTATACTCCAACGTTCATTAGTCCCTAACCATAAATTGTAAGAGAACAATTCCCTATGTATTAACCCCGAAAACCGAAATCAACATCATATTAACATTTAGAAAATCATTCAACTCAACTGATCTCCAGTTAGGTTCTAATTCTTGTCTTAACTCGTTATCAATCCATATTATCCCACTTTTGATCAATTCAACCATTTTCCATTTTTGAAAATATCATTTAAATTCCATCATTAAGTAACGTTAATTTCATCTTAATGTTTTAGCCTCACACTCCTTTATTAGACTCACTCATACGACTTTGGTTTAATATAAACCCTTTTACCCCTCTTCGTTTTTCTTAGTTCAAACATTAAGTATAACATTTATTTTAAACTATCGCATTAGCTAAAAATCCCTTTTATAACTTTATTATAAAACTCGGTTTATATATAAAAACTCCTTCATACATTCTTCTCAAAATCCAACTATATTTCAATATCAACTTTGATTACTTACTTCAATGAATCTTATTTACGAATTAATCCCTTAAATTATTATTCATTAAAATTATAATTTACATCACCATTAACAATCATACAAATAGTTAACTTCTTTTTAACTAAATGAAACATCAAATTTCTTTAAAAATCTTATTAAAGTAAAACAAATATTCGTTAAATTATTAGATTGATAAAAATAAATTAATCAAATAAACAATTCCAATTAATTTAGTTGACTTTGTCAACCAAACAAGGTTATCTCGTTAATCAACTCCCATTAGTCCTTCTTTTAAATTAATTAATAATATAGTGGAAATTAGGCTAACATCCCTATTTTGAAACTTAATCAGGCTCACATCCCCCCTATGTTTTAATTGTAAACCCGCCCCCTATTTTATCTGTTCCTCCTTTTTCATTTACTAGGCAAAAATTTTGGTGCTACAACATTAAAAAAAAATCTGAAATCTAGAAATATTCACAGAAGTTTACGGAAATTTAAAAAAAAAGTTGCATATATGTATGCAACTTTTGTCAATATTTGCATACGTATATGCAACTATTGTATACGTTGTTTTCTTCTGAAAATCTGGACCGAAACTTGCATACATGTGTGCAACCATTTGGAATACTTGCACACATGTATACAAGTATTTGCATGAAGAAAAATGGACTGATTTTTTGTCTGCGGATTGTTGCACACTTGTATGCAAGAATCTGTATAACTTGCATATATGTATAACAAAAGCCAAAGCATATTCAATGGTGAAATACTTGCATAGATGAATGCAAGAATTCCAAATATGTGCAAGAATTAATGCAAATTACTGCATTTTTCATTGTTTTTTGGATTTTTTTGATTTTGATGCATTTTTTGATTTTTTTTATGAACTAAATTTTTGGGTGAGTACATGTTTAATTTAAATACGAATTATCGGGATTTTTTTATATTTTTTTGATGAATTTTCAAAAAATAGGGACCTAATTTATAATAAGTATATGACCGGATGTGAGCCTAATTTTGAAACTTAATAGGGACATATAAAAAACGCACCCAATAATATAATTAATTTAAATAACTATTTTAATTGTATTGGGTAAATAACTAATCTAACTCTTAACCGTTACGCTAATTTCTGCCCATCTAATTATAAATCTAATTAACATAAGAGTTTGACTTATAAAACCATTCAATAATCAATTATAAACTTAAATAATAACAATAAATGTTAATTTCCTTTTAATAAAAATTTATTCAAAATAATAAATTTAAAAATCTATCTTCAGTTATAAATAAATTTTATAACTTCATTACCGTCGATTCACCTGACGGTAAATCAACATTCATAAACGATATATTTTTGGGTCAGCTGCTACCATTTACTCAACCAATATTGTCCATTAGTTAAAACAAAATCAAACGTTGAATTAAGATTAGACAATAAACAAATGAAGCGATCATTCAATCATATCTGTTAAACAGTTCATATAATTGATATAAAAAGAAACATTGAATTTGAGGAATCGAGTGGGATCCCTCCAACCTGTTTTCCCTATATCCAAATACGTTACCTCAAATAAAATCATATATTTTAATAAGCAGATATAATATTCATTAATCAAACAATAACAATATTAAACATTCATACTTAATTTAATATGTTTATATTATTATAAACATAACCAACGAGGTAAGTTACCCCATTTGGTAAAAATCGTAAAAATAAAGATTGGCATAAATTAAATCAAATGAACTTTTAATTTAATCAATTAAATCAACATAGATAAATATATATTCCGTAATCATCCAGCAATAACCAACCATAGCACACAAATATTTAAACCCGACTTATATAAAATATAAGTGGGACAAAACTGAGTGAGTTGTACTCACCCGATTCGTCCATAACTGAAATAGTTTGTTTTAATTAAATTAAACTAACATTTAATTTAATTAAAAAATCCAATAGCTTCCAACTCTGATCAGACCAATTTCATTGTTCTGCGCTCGTCGATATGGTTCCATCGTCACTAGTTTCATTCCAATCTAATAATACGAACGCACACTATAAATTTATTACCGTCTTCACCTTTAAAAAATTAATATTATTAACACCTAAAAATAAATCATTTACAAATCCTGCTTATGTTAATTTAATGTTGATTAGGTAGTTTAAAATCACATTGGCATATTAAATTATAACTACCAGGCCCCGTGATATATAGGTTAGGCAGAACAGTTTATATAAACCGTTAGGCGCATTTGTAAACATAACTGGGTACATTTGAAATTACGTTAAAATGGATTGGTCCTTAATACCTTTTCCCAACACGTTATTGTATATATTATGTATATACTTGGGCATGTGTAAACTTATTTGGCAAAATTGGATAAGGCAAGCCATGTTAGAACTAACTTCATATACATATATATTAGCTTAACTTTTAGTTACACGATATATTATCATCACTAAATCCAATTAGTAAAAATTAAACACAATTTGGCACATACAAAATACTTATCTTTATATTTTCACTTGCTACGTTTCTCTTCCTCTACCATAATACTGCGTCCATCTTCGATTTGTTCCCATAGCATGTAACAAATCGGTCCCGTAATTCAGTCAAAAATGGAAGCTATATCTTCAGTTAAACTGCCTAATATATTCGATGCATCATTTAAATATTGTGTGATTTTCAATCTTCAGTAATTATTAAAACTTTGGCCAAGTTAAACAATAGATTAGGTTGTTTTACTATACTTAGTCACGTTATATATGCTTAGGCATATTAATAATAGGACTGGGCACTTGTATGCGTAGATTAATATGATGGGTATATTATAAAATACGATTATTCAGTCATATATGTGATTAGGAACGAGTTAAATATAGTAAGGCATATAAATTTACTGTTCATCTTCTATATTGTTTTTACCTGATGTTCGAAACGTGAGAGCTACTGTTCTCTTCATCACTATTTCACGAGCCATCTCCACTTCCACTTCAGTTTTTCCGGCACATACTTCCTCCTTCATGCAAAGCCCTCCCTTACTGTTTCTACCCAAACCCCACACGCCACCTCAACTTCCCCTCGACGGTCATCATGTCACCAATGTGAGCAACACCAACCTCTGACTAACCAAGCCCTCACTGCACAGGACTCCGATAGCGAACGCCACCTCCCCTTCCCCGTGCCCCCTCACGCCACTTCCACTCGAGCATTGACATCGACCATGATATCAACGTTATATTTTTTTTATCTTATTCTTGTTATGCTGCGTTTATAAATAGCTTCTCACCATTTAACCTAAACGGTGCCATCACCTCATGACCGTCCCAACCAAAAGCCACTCACCGAACCCCGCTGACCTTCTGCTCAACCCCTCCTCCTTCTACAGTACTCGAATGAACACGTAGCTTCACTCCAAGCTGATTCCCCTGTTAAGTACTGACACCGATTAATCGGCTTGGTAAATAAGAAGTGCTGATGGAGTTTGAATACATTCAATAAGGGGTTTGCGTTTACTTTGTCTTTATATTGCATTCAGAAAAAACCAAATGTGCATAAGGAACTTGAAGGTGAGGTAGCTTTCAGTATCTTTTGTGGGGAGAAACGAAGCACATACGTAGTATATTTATAGGGGAAGGGAACGGGGATAATAACAATGTCATGTCGGGTAGGAGGAGGTAGGTAGAGTAGCTGCTTGGTGAGAAATACACGGCAGAAAATATTGAAATTACTTTGCATGCATAGCTGTGGCTGCCTTTTCGAGGTGTACGTTTAGTTTAGGGTAGGAATGTAATTTTTTTTACTTTCTTTGGCCATAGGAATAATATGGTATAGGCTATAACGTGTGTGAATATATGGGGTGGGCTTGAACTAGGCTAGGTTAATTTAGCTTAGGAGTGCAGTATATATATTATTATATAGTTACTTTAATAGCCCGCCATTTTGACTGCCCCAAGTCGGTGATTAAACCAACTCGGAGCGTCCAAAACAATGGATTGTTATTGGCCTACATGGTTTAAAATGGAATTTAACATAGAATCGCAGTGCTCAACAATAAAAGAATTTTTTTTCATACAAATATCAGAGTTTACAATATTTTGTATAGTGGAAAAATATAAATTCATGCATAAATTTCTTTTAATAAATTACAGCTTTTTTCTAGCTTTGCGTACACATGCATCTTCTCGTGCCTCTCCTCTTTAAGAGCTAAACCTTTACATTTGTAACACTTGGGACTTTGGTGACGATGGGTAGCAATTAGCTCGACGCGGCAACAGCCAGTGATGGCGCAAGACCTGACTGCGTTAGGTAGCGACGACGTCATGATTTTTGATTTAAGGTAGTAGACACATCGTGGCACTGCCAAATCGGGCTAAGACAACTGAGGGTGCGCGGCTTGGAGATGGTTGGGTTGAAGCTCGATTTGCAGTGAGTTGGAGGAAGATAGTGGCCGCCAATTATATGGATTTGGGGATTTTATTCCGGCAGAGAGGTAGGGGTTTGGAAATGAGGAGAGAGAGGGAAAGCACTCTAATTTTTTCCCTGTATGAATGAATAGGGTGCTCTTTATTTTATAATACGAACCAAGGAACTAGTAGCTGACAGAAAACAACACGTGGTATCCAGAATAGAGAGACAAGGACAAGGGTTTCAACTTTTCTGCTGAATACACAAGTGCCCATCCTCAAGTCTCTAACTCAAGATTTTTCTAGATTCTTCTTGCACTACACGTGTGGCCGAACAAGGAATACAGTTGAGCATTACTAGTGAACGATATACAGCTGAAACGAACAACGTTGTTTACTTGTCTTGAGCGTGTTTTAAATACCAAAATAAATTTCACGAGATTTTATTTCTTTGTTATTATTACAACAACCATATTTCAAGAAAATCTTTGATTTCTATCTTTTATATTTCGAGTTGAATAAGTTGATTTCCTTCTCATAAAAATAATTCCACAAGAAGAATTTAAAGCAAAATATTCAATTTAGGTAACAATGCAATTCTTGCTTATTTGACAACGTTCATTAAATTCATGAAATGAATTTCTATTTAAAAACTCAAATATCGTTTAAAATAGATAATATTTCAAATTTTATCTTGGAAACCAACGATCAATATTTATTATAACATTAAATCTTTAATTAAATTTATATTTTAAACATCAAAATCTGAGTCGTTGCTATCACCCTCCAAAAATCCAGGTTGTTATAGACTCCCTCGTAATGAAAATTGCATCCTCGCTATTTAGTTAAATTAATATACAAAATTACAAAATTATAACGTCGCATCTCAACTTCTTCCTCTTGATTCAGGTATATCGTTTAAAATAGATAATATTTCAGGTTTTATCTTGGAAACCGACTATCAATATTTATTTTAACGTTAAATCTTTAATTAAATTTATATTTTAAACATCAAAATCCCTGAGTCGTTACTATCACCCTCCAAAAATACGGGTTGTTATAGACTCCCTCGTAATGAAATTGCGTCCTCACAATTTACTTAAATTAATAGACAACATTACAAAATTATAGCGTCGCATCTCAACTTCTTCCTCTTAATTCAGGTATCAACATATGGAGTTTTGAAATTTCTGTAACCTTCCTCAACAAAAAGTTTCAAACTCTGATTATTCAATCTTTATAAACATTTCAACTCTTATCCCAAATACATAATTTAGGATACCCACTTTCCGTTTCAATATAAAGGTATCGTATATAAGTCAATATGATTCCATTCATAGTAATTTTAGAAAATATGATACAAGTAGATAGGTTATCATATATATAAACCAATATAATATTCATTTCAAATATCTCATATAATAAGATAACAATTTAGGTCAAAGCCAATAAAATCTTCATACTTATCATATATAGGAACAATATGATAATATAAATTAGTGAGGGGCCAATAAAATCTCTATGGCATATAAAACATGATAACATAAATCAAGTTGGGGTATCCTATATAAATCAATATGATACTCATAATAAATATCATATGTAATCAATTTAATAACCGATCAAGTTAGAGTATCATGTAGAGAAATCTTTATATGTAAAGACAATTTGATAAAACAAATTAGGGTATAAATTAATACAATACCCGTAATATATACCATATGATAAAATGAATGAAGCAATTGGATACTCATACTATTATATATATGACTAAGTCAGAGTATCGTATATAATCAATAAAATCTTTATTGCATTTATCATATGTAAAACAATATGATAAAATAAATCAAATCAGAGTATCATATATAAATCAATATGATACTCATAACGTTTATCATATATGAAATAATATGATAAAGTAATTAAGTCAGACTATCGTTTACAAATCAAAACGACACTCACAACAAATACAACAAGTGGGTAAAACAAACTATAACAGAGTAACATATATAAATAAGACATTTCATAACATTTATCATATGTAAAGCAATATGATAAAATAAACCGTGCTAGAGCACCACATGTAAATCAGTATGAAGCTCATAACAAAACAGCATATATAAAACAATATGATGCTCATAATAAATCAAGTTAGAGTATCACATATAAACCAATGCGATGTTCTCAACAAATATCATATATAATTTAATATGATAAAATGAATCAAAACAGAGTATCACATATAAATCAATGTGATGCTCTTAACAAATATTGTATTTAAATCAATATGATAAAAATGAATCAAGTCAATGAAACCTTCATAGCATTTATCATTTGTAAATCTTATCAGAGTATCATGTATAAATCAATACGATACTCATAACAATTATCATATATAATTCAATATGATCAAATTAGAGTATCATATATAAATCAATATGATACTCATAACAATTATCATATATAAATCAATATGATCAAATCAGAGTATCACATATAAATCAATAAGATACTCATAACAATTATCATATACAAATCAATATGATAATAAAATTGATCAATCATAGTAATGTAATATAAGTATTAAGGGACTATCGGATATGTATAACCCGACTCATAACATCCCAAATAAACAGACGCTAATTTGCAAAATCATAGTGTCAAAGCCCAAGACATCAACACCCTAATCCTACTCATAACGCCATAACACACCTGGAGATCAACCCAGGATAACCAAGACGGTCTAAGGCGAAAGCCGTAAGCTACCCATTCATGACACTACGCGTGGGACCCCCATGCCTCCATCTAATGTAGTCCGTGACCCGCCGATCGGGAATTAAATCAAAACAAAATGTAGCAGACCGTTGACCTTTGGTGGTAAATTAAAAACCGTCGATTCAGGTTGCGATCCTAAATTAGGTCGACCAAGATGGAGTATTGGCCCATCAGTACAACAGAGTCCAATCTATCCCAACCCAAAATCAAAAGTGTACGTGAAAGGCTATTTATTATAAAACTTGTTATGAAGTTCAAAGCGTTTATAACGTCAAAACATTTTGTAAACTTAACCATGTCTTGAAAAAAAAATAAACCATCACATATAAAGCAAAATGGTAATCACAATCCAAAATGAAACTGATATTCGACTTTATCATATATAAAAATAATAAACCAAGTCGGAGTATCATATATAAATCAATATGATACTCATAATAAATATCATATATATAAAACAATATGTCAAAATGAATCAAGTCACACTAGTTGTAATATTAAACAAAAGGTATCGTCATACTAATGACATAAATGCATGTCAACTTAGAAAACGCTTCAACCGAAGTATACTTTCAGACAGTAATTATTCAAATATGACACATGCTCCTATATCACATAATGTTACCAGTATATTTTAGGAAGCAAATCTCACAAACTGAGTATACAGAAATAACCGAATAGTCCATATGAGAAGTCAAGAGAGTAATCAGAAAAGTGTTACCAAAAGTCCCATGCCGCTAGGTATTACTAATCCATTTACTCAAAATCCTCATTATACGCAATTTCACATAAATCTCAATGAAAATTGTATTCAGTTAAAACTATATATCCATCAAAGAAAAATTACTAATTATTTATTATCACCAATACTCTTAGTTTATTTCCAAAACAACCAAACATTATGTTGAAGTGGTTAATACAAACTAAACTGACTTAGCTCTTGTTTTCGTCAATTGTTCAAATTCCGCTTGGTCAAGTTTCTAAGTATTTTCCGAAAACCATACTTAGTACCCATATCAATTTTTAACAAAAAAAATCCCTTTTTTAAAATCACTTGACAAAAATTAATTCATGGATTACTTAAATTTTTCCTGACGATAAACTTCTGAAATTCTCACTGCAAAGGGATTTTAATTAGAAATCCCAAAAGGAAATTTATTTTCCAAAAGTATTTCCTTCAAACTATTCATGATATTTTATTTATTTATCTCTTTTATTTTAGAAATCTCATCAAAATATTTTATTTTTCCAAAAAAGGCGCTCTCTCCCGAGCGATTCCAGTATCAATTCCGCTCATTCTAGGACATATCTACCTTATCTCTAATGAGTTTGTAAACCCAATAAGCCATGTTTTACATAAACCATAGCTCTGATACCAAATGTAATAGCCCGCCATTTTAACCGCCCCAAGTCGGTGATTAGACCAACTCGAAGCGTCTAAAACAACAGATTGTTATTGGCCTAAAGGATTTTAAATGGAATTTAACACAGAATCATAGTGCTCAATAATAGAAGCAAAATAAAATTTTATACAAATATCAATGATTACAATATTTTTTGCACTGGAAAAATATAAATTTACACATAAATAAATTACATCTTTTTCGAGCTTTGCGCGCACATGCGTCTTCTCGTGCCTCTCCTCTTTAAGAGATAAAACCTTTTTGTAACACTTCGGACTTTGGTGAAGATAGGTAGCAATTAGCTCGGCGCGGCAACAATCAGTGATGGCGCAAGGCCTGACTGTGTTGGGGAGTGACGGCATCATGATTTCCGATTTAAGGTAGCAGACACGTCCCCAAATTGATTTACGGTGGAGCGAAGGACAAAGGAGGGTCGACGTTGGTGAGGGAGGCACTGCCAAATCTGGCGAAGACTGCTGGGGGTGCGCGGCTTGGAGATGGTGGAGTTGAAGCTCGATTTGCGGTGAGAGAGAGGAAGATAGTGGTCGCCAATTATATGGATTTGGGGATTTTATCTTGATAGAGAGGAAGGGGTTTGGAAATGAGGAGAGAAAGGGAAAGCACTCTATTTTTTTCCTATACGAATGAATAAGGTGCTCTTTATTTTATAATACGAACCAAGGAACCAGTAGCTGACAGAAAACAACACGTGGTATCGAAAACAGAGAGACATGGACAAGTGTTTTAACTTTTCTGCTGAATACACAAGTGCCCATCCTCAAGTCTCTAACTCAAATTTTTTCCGAATGCTTCTTGCACTACACGTGTGGCCAAACAAGGAATACTAACAAAAATTAAATAACTGAAACCAACAACGCTGTTTACTTGTCTTGAGCGTATTTTACATTCCAAAATAAATCTCACGAGCTTTTATTTCTTTGTTATTATTATGACAACCATATTTCAACAAAATCTTTGATTTCTACCTTTTATATTTCGAGTTGAATAAGTTAATTTCCTTTTCATAAAAATAATTCCACAAGAAGAATTCAAAGCCAAATATTTAATTTAGCATACAACGTAATTCTTGCTTATTTGGCAACGTTCATTAAATTTATGAAATGAATTTTTATTTAAAAGTATACTTCAAATATCTTTTAAAATTGATAACATTTCAGGTTTTATCTTGGAAACCGACAATCAATATTTATTTTAACATTAAATCTTTAATTAAATTTATGTTTTAAACATCAAAATCTCTAAGTCATTACTATTATCCTCCAAAAATCCGGGTTGTTATAGTTACCACTATTTCACACGGTACATTAAATTCGCACCAATATCTACGAATTCCAAACAAAATGAAAATAGGCACACCGCTATGTCTTAACGTTCCGGTCCCAATGAAATTAATTTCGTTGAAAATCAACTTTGTTTGCACAACTGTATTATTTTAAATTTGAATTTATTTATTAGTTCACCTTTAAGTTGCACAAACAGATAAAACAACTCTTATTAGCTCCAAACTGGCAATCTAGCAATAATTAGTTACACGTTTTCCAATAAAATTTGTTTCATTGAAAACGGAGGTTATTTGAAAAGAAATCTATTTCTAAGGTCTATATAATAATAATAAAATATAATTAAATCCAAAACAATTCTATTTGTTAATAATAAAGTATTACGGTCTTATATATTCAAATGGAATAATATATCGCTTCAATATAAGTCAGTATGGAATTATAATTCAACATTAACATTTTTGAGTTAAACGACATCCAGATTATATAAGAATTCCCATATAATTTATAAAATAAATGTTATCATTTATTAACGAATTCCGTAGTGACTATTTGAAATTTTGAATTGGATATAACAAAAATTTATAAGATGAAATCTTCATTTTTCGCTTTCATAATCAAATTGATTCAAACGATTCTTCTTTCACATAATTTCGACTTATATTGAAACTTGTATATTCAATTGAAGTTCAAACCGTAAATTACGAACTACCACGATGTTATGAGCTCGTTTATAATTTAATATAAGTTATACGTTCAAATGTCGTTTAATAAACGAATTATATGTTGTAAATCCATTTAAAATTCCAATTTAATATAATAAAATATATTATATACTTGACTACCAAAAATACGGGACGTTACACGAAAGGTAGTCCCTTGTCTTGCAATGGTATGGAATCCAATCTCAAATACGTGCGTTTACGGTTTTAGATGTAAACCAATTATGATGAAACGTGAAATGCAAGTATTTTAGCTATTTTCTATGTACTTGTATTTTAGACATTGTTATAATTTCTTGAGATTTTCTATAAAGTGTTTTGGTTATCGTAAGGTAAAATCTTGTATGTGATTATATGCGGTGTGTCTTATGAGATACTTTCCGTTTTCAAAATGTTTTTAAATATAATAATCAAGTTTTTTGAGTTTTCTCATACCAGATTCATGTCTGACTCGGAGTTTTATTTTCTTTCCCTAAAACTCTACGGTGCTCAAATTTTGAGGAGCAAGCAAGTAGTTCAGGTTTTTACGGACGCATTAGGAGAAGTTTGGAGCATGAGGCTTCATCGATAGTTAGTTATTACTGGGGTTTCGCTATATATTATGTATTTACATCCGATGTATATGTGCTTCGGTAGAAACATACTAGTGTAACTCTGATGTAATCAATTTTGTAAAAATCTTGGTAAAGTATTTTGTGATTATTATATGTTATCTATTGTTGTTGTGAGATTCTGCTCTATCTTCTTTTTTATTAACATCTAATGACATGGTTTTTTGATACTTGAATGTTCGACATGTTAATACCATGGATGTACTAGTGTCGACTCCAGGAGTCGGAAAAATTGATCGTTATATAAGTAGTTCATGATGGATACATATAAATTATATAGTCAGTGACTATCATAAAAAGTAAAGAATCTAAACAGATTAAGAATATCATAGTAATAAAATAGTTGGGGCCCATCCTAACAATGAACAAATATTCATCGACGTTGGAAATTAATGACGCATAGTATTAATTATACCTAGCATAGTTGGCGGTCCGTCCTAACGACAGATAGACATGCACTTCGGTGCGGACAATAAATGACCAACAGTTTAAAACTCGATGGTGAGGGCTAAGCAGGAAGCACGATTAGATTAGTGCTTAGGGTTCCATTCTAAGGCGAACAGACATGCACACTGGTGGTAGAAATAAGTGATATAATAGAGGAAGAATGGAGGTAGTGTGTCCTAACGATGTATGGACATGCATGCATCGACGTTAGAAACAAGACTCTATGGATTCTTAGCGCGAGTAGGTGAATGTCCATCCGAAAAGATACACGGACGGCTCCGATGCTTGAAATATGAAACGACAACAGCTAGAGTGGCTCGAGCAATTTCTATCTGTACGGATTCTTATTTAGTATAAGAGGCGTCATCTATTTTGTTAGGCACATAGTAGAAAGTAGAAGTCAAATCGTAGGATAGAATAAGAAATAATTCCTTAAGAAGAACTTTATATCTTTAAGTGCAAACAATCACACTAAGAAATCACCTTAATAAAGCATGAACACAGAACCTTTGTAACATTTATAATAGCTTTAGAGACCATTATACATTGGTCATTCTCTTTCTAGCAGTTACTTTTCATTCACCGGATTTTACGTTTGATCTGTTCCTTCCTTCTCCCCCTCCTCCCATATGCATGCAAGGAAGTAGCTAGTTCTCGGCAGACTTGGAGCATTGCTTGGACACTCCATTTTATATGTTCCCATTTTTGTTTTATATAGTTATTTTTGTTTAATGTATTAGGATATGAGAATAGGTGTTCTGATATATATTTGGTACTCTGGTATTATAGCAGTTTTGAGACTTCAACGTGTTGCAGTTATGTTTAATGAAATGATAGCTATTTGAAGAGTTTTTAATTAAGTTATTTCTCTGTCGTAAAATATTCTTATTCATGTCTTGTTATCTTAGTCTCTACATGTTTAGTTATGCCTAGATGGTCCATAATGTTTGATATGACTCGAAAGGGAAGTCAAGGGGTGCGGGTTGTTATAGTTAGTAGAGAAAATCAATGCACAAGACGATGCACTATTTATTTTTTATTTACAATAGGGATGAACACTTATGTTTGACAAATCATCAGTTTGATTCTTAAACCACAACCAAATTTTACACAAGAGTTATATTTTACATGATATTTCCTGAGAAGTGTACGAATGTATTTAAGTTACATTCGTACGCACACGCACGCGCGCGCGCACACACACACACACATATACATATATATATATGATCAATAGAACCCTAAAAAGTGCAGTACCCCTATAGCCTCCCTGATTTACACTACACATTCTCATTTCTCTCTCCTCCCACTAACACTCTCTCCCCACACTAATTTATTTAATTATTAATGAGTGGATTATAAATGAGGGGCAATAGAGATGCTCAGAATTAGGGGTGCCGTAGAGTATGCCTCATGTGTGTGTGTGTGTGTGTAGTCTACACACAAAAAATTGACACAATTAGTGATACAATGAATCTACACCATTAGATTGTCCATTTATTTCCATCTCTCATTTAAGTACAAAATGATCCAATGGTCAAAATTATGTGTCTCTTAATTCGTATATAATTTTGTGTTTAAATAGGCATGTGTGTGTATGTGTGTATGTATGTGTATGTGTGTGTATATATATGCATGTGTGTGTGACTCACATATGTTTTTGTGTAATAATGTTTGTTTTGGTTACTAAGGTGATCGTTAATATAATTCATCATGCAGTTATACACAACAATTCAAATAATTTTTACAGTAGTTCTGCAGATTTACATCACTGTTGATGCTACTTATGAAAACTGCAAAATATATGCACCTAACAACTTTTTAACTATTAATTCATTTGCATATTTTTCGTTTATGTGTATGTACATTATTATTATTATTACTAAATTGTTATCGTGCACAATTTTTTGTATAACTTATTTCATAACATTACATGTGTAATGCTACATGAATATAACATTATATATTTATAATGTTATGTGAATATAAATCATTTTATCATCATTTAGTCCAAATTTTTAAACTTATGTTTTTAAATTTAAACTGGTCTCATGTCTTTCCTCCGGCTTAAGTGTTAAGTTATGTCTTTCAAACTAAAATTGACCTTAGTTTTTTCCTTCGTTCTAATTCTGTAACGTCCCGCATTTTTGATTGCTTCAAATTGGTAATTAACCCAACTTAAAACTTCTAAATGACGGATCGTTATTTAGCTTACAGAGTTTAAAAAAAGAATCAACACAGAAATACAGAATAAATAAATAACAAAATATGGAACAGTGAAATTAAACTTTTATTTATTAATCAGAATTTGAATACAAGATATTTATATACAGCGGAATGTAAAAATAATTTGAATACAATAAAAATCTTTACTGGTTTAAATCTTCAAAGTGTGCACATCTTCGAATTCCCAACTTCACCAATCTTCAAATCCTAAGCTGTAATCTTTAAATCTGTAACACTCAGATCTGACCCGATCGTTCCATGCAAAAACATAAAACACTCGAGTCAGGATTAATCATTGGTTCAAGTAAATTAATTTCAATAAAAACTGAAATATAATAGTTAATCCATGAAAACTTTTAAGATGTAGCACAGCAACTTGGGGCGACCAAGGTAGGACAACAAATGGACTTATATATATAGGTATATATACATAAGCTGAAGACATATATATACACATACAGTGGTATATATATACATATGTGTACGTCGACCTCTATGTATACATACTAAAACATATATACGTATGTCGATGACGTATACACACATACAGTAGTATATATATACATACGTGCACATCGACCTCCACACACACATACACACACACTGATAGCCCGCCCCGCACCAGCCGACATTTCCAATAAAAGTGCGTTGTGCCAATATCCAATCAGCACTGGACGGTCGTCCAAAGAAAGTAAAAAGGAAGGGATTTAAAACTATGAATACTCAAAAAACTTGTAGTATATCTCACAACGCATGGAATAAAATATAATAACAACATAACTTGATATAAAACAGGCGAGACAGTGCATAAGCTGAAAACTAAACCATCATAGCAGCGGAAAAATTCAAAATACAGCTTATGATCTAAACCATCATTATTACAACTTTTAAACTATCTCTAAAGCAAAATAGGAAGGTACATTACTAATGCCCAAAGTAGTGACCAGCAACAACACAGGGAGAATATATGGAAATGATACGTGTAAGCCTCCTGCTCGTCTTCGGACATCTGCTCCTGCATAATCACCTAACATGTCTCTAGTCTGCCCGTTTAAGCCCAGAGTAATAAGAAGAGATATAAAACTCAGGGTTAGACAAAAGTCTGGTATGAGCAATAACCAGCAAAACAGTACAATAACAGGTATACATAACCATACCTAAACCTACAACCAAAGAGTTAGCACAACAAGATGTACAGTACTCTAAGGTGACACTAACACATGGTGTGAAAATAATGGGGAGGGGGGTGTGCATGTCATGGTGATAGAAAAACATCAAACATAGCAATCATCCTCACATCTCTCACTAAGTGCGTAAAGCATACAATATCTACTACTTTGATCACCCAATCCTTTGCTACGATCACTCTGCCCCATGGAGTCGCGATGACCCCACTGCACTAATCCATAGCCAATAATCCGTTCTTCAGTGGTGAGTCAAAGCTATAGACATCGATAACCCCTTTGCACCCGTCCCGCAGCAAAGTCCAACCCATGAAGTTAACTCGTTGGTTCCCGTCTGGATCATGAGTTACAACTTCTCATTTGGACTACCTTTGCATCTTGGGTTTGGTCTTCTCCAGATCGGTTCGGTCCTTCTTCTCATATTTGCTTAGGTTCAGAATCGTCATTAGGGTCGGGTCGTGTTTCCCCCTCCTTTGGTCCGGGTCGTGATCCCCTCTCCAGTTCGGATCTGTTCGTGGTTCTTCCATCGGGTCGGGGTGCTTCAGATCGGTCGTGAGGTTCTGGTCCGTGGTGCTCTGTTCACTCCAAATCATCGAGTCGGTTCATGGTCACTGACCACGAGTATGGTGTCACGATCAGGTCGGTTCGTGCTTCCTCCCTCCAATCCGATACGGTTCGGGCCAATTCCCTACAACTTTTCCAGCAAGCTTTTTACACCATACGACGGCGTTTTCGACCATTCTAGCCTAGCTATTCAATCACAAATCATTACAAACAGTAATAGCAACATGTATAATGAGCCATAGTGACACGACCCGAACTTCCCCGTGAAGGAAAGCACGGATTGCGTTGAGGACAAGACAAATCAGAATGCAGACAGAAGAACATTTCATTGTTTATTACAACAATTCCATCAGAATACAAGAATATATAGAGTATGAATAAATGTTATACAACAAATATCAGAGATTACAATGAATTACATTTAAATACATCGCAGCGGAAAATAATACAAAACACAAATGAAAGAGATATACGGATACAGCGCTTTTCGGATATCAATCCAGCAGTAAACCAGGTTCCTGTGAATATAAATCTGCAAAACCAAAACTACTAGCTGCCCGTGTGGAAAATAGGGGCACCCAGAGTTTAGGTTAAAACAATAAACTCCAGGTCAGTCACGTGACTAGTGTGAGAACTAAAACAGTTATTTAAATCTTTACTTTAAAAAATAGTAATTCAAGGGACCACGCCGTATAACACGGAACGGGTTTCCTCCCAAGAATACTAGTGCATATAACAAAACAACGCAATGCTTTTTGAAAAAATGAAGCTATTATAAGACCCAGGTCCCATCACACAATGCAATGCAAGTCGGAGAATAGGGTTTTCCCTTATAATAGCCAAACATGCTTGGTACGTTTAAAACAAATCATTTGATACTATTATAAGTGTATAGTGTCAAAACAATTCAAATCATAAATATCAATCATAGGCGGCATGGGTACCATTTATCATGTCGCCATACTAGTCTCTACAAATAAAACCGCAATATCACGTATTGGAAATTGGATTTCCGTCATGAGTCGAGGCAAGGGGCAAGCTCCTCTCCGATTCGAGACACTCTAGCAAATGTCTTAGGACCCCACTATGATCCTTGGATCTTCAGGGCCGGTCCTTACCTAACTTTAGAGGATTAGTTATTCCTGAGCACACGTTTCCCGGTCCTAACAGACCTATATCCGAGGCGCCTCGCATTCCAACAACCACACAAGTGAAAAGAATATAAATGTCAGGGCTGGTAGGTCACTGACACCACCATAGCTAGAAAGAAACGTCGTGCTCTCCTTGCAGTCACTATCCCGTTTTTGACTCATACCGAGGTGTGAGGCTCGCGAACCCACGTTATACACAAAGCTACGTCACACAGACCATGCTTTGATCATCAACCACAAGACTTTGCTTTGCAACAGAAGCCTTGATCATATGCCACTTAGGCGTGCCACACAAGCAATTCATTCCATGCGACTGATTTCTATCGATATATAACCCCTGAGCTCGTATGTCTCAGAGAAGGGCGTTAAGCAAGAGAATAAATTCTACGCCGCCAAACAGATATATATTTAACAGAGATCAATCAGCATAGAACAAAATCCAATGTCAGACACACAGTCCATTTACAAGTTCGTTCAGGGTCTGAACGAAACCGGAGGCACTTTCCTCGCATATCCATCGATCTCCAAGTACATCTGGACGATCACCAACTGTTTCTCTCATCTTGGGTGTACAGCCCAATCGAGATCATCCGCAATCACCCAAACGAAGTGAAAACTTCCGGTCTTCAACCACCGTCTTCATCTTCGATATATCATTGAATCGGTTATTCAGAATGGGTGTAAACCCGGCCTTTCCGAATAACCCGCGTATATAATAAACACGTGTTACACAAACACAACATACGCCTCATTCCAATTCAGAATATTCTTTTATTCAAATTTTCACATCATTAGGGAATAGGTTCCCATTAATTTTATCAAAGATAAATTCTTTAAAATTTATTCTTTATCTTCCTTTGGATGTCATTTCAAACCATATTTTGGTTTTCCAAACTAGTCGGGATTAGCGAACCACACCGAAGTAATTATTTATTTTATTTCCCAATCCCAACCTATTCATCCCATGGAGCAAAACTGGTAATACTTCATATCTATCACCATGGTGTTATCGGTAAAGTTAATTACCATTTCCCGTTCAAATCTAATTAAAGATTTAACTATCGCTTTGGAGCAAAACTGGTGATACTACATTCTCGATCACTTTTCAGATTTGATAATTTAAATTATCGATTTACTTTTCAATCTAATTAAAGATTCATTAAAACTCCACTTAGTTTTAATCTTCCCAAAAATCAATAACCTCTCTTTAACTGGGTTAAAAAACCATTCTCACCTAAAACACGATCCACGATAAACCCAAATCACATTTGATATTAAATACAAGGCTCTTAATAGAAAATATATCGGCTTATATTCAATATCAAATTCTGATACCAACAAATATCGTATTGGAAATAACGATATAGATATATCTTTCAAATTCCCATAACAATATTTGTATAATCACGAAATCCAACATCGAAATATTCCGAAGATAATTTCGATTCAAATCCAGTCCACTTTATATATATTGGAAATTCTGGTTATTTTTAAAACCACTTTCAAATTCAATTTATTTATTTCAAAAATAAATTGATTTTAATTCTAGGTCAAAACTAGTTCATTTTGAAAAAAAACTATTTTTATCTTTTCAAATGTGGAATTTTTCATCCCAGTTCTTTCCAATTCACATATTATGATTTTACACAAATTATTAATATTTTAAATAATTTTATCAAGGCCTGTACGGTCGATTTCCATCAATGGCCATCGAACTGCACTTACAACGACCTTTTCCAAATTTGATTTGGTCCAAATCCAACCGTTAGATTTCAAATTTTGAATATTCATTGGAAAGCTCTTTTCGATAGGAACCCAACGGTTCCGGTTTTAGGAGAATCCGACGGTCGGATCTCCCGCAACGTCAATTATAAGTCAATGATCGAAATTCACGAACTTCCGCGGCGCGGCGCGTTCTATTCAGGCCTTTATATATAATATATATATATATATATATTATTTCGTCGATTTCCTTTTAAAACGTATTTTATAAATCGTTTTAAATTCGTTTTCAAAACCATTTCAACTCTGTATTCAATTTCAAATCAAAATTGAATATTTCATATCATTACTATATAAATGATAATATTTTCAAAACGTTATATTTTGAAATCACTTCTTTTTCTATAATCACTATAAAAACGAATATAATCGATATAAATATCGTTCACGTCAAAATAGCGCAACTCTAATTAACACGGCTTTATATATTTCAATAAATTCGTTATTCTATTCAACAAATGAATATTTATTCTATTCAACACATGAATCTATATTTCTTTCAACACATGACTAATCTCAACACATGAGTACTGTCAACACACGACTATTTTTGTTACGTAATATATTATATAAATTATGGTATCTATCGTTTGATTTTTAATTAGACTCCAACCGTAAAGTAGTTTCTAATCTTAAATATGATAAAGATGTAAATTTTAGTGTTAAAATATTTTACTCAACACATAAATAGTTTCAACACATGAATATCGTCAACACATGACTATTTTTATATTCAACACATGAATTTTATTTTATAATATTCATTATTTTCCCGATTGGAATGAGGCCCAATCAATCACCATATAATGTTAATTATATGGATTCCATACAACACATGTATATAAATGGCAATGATAAATAATCAACAATCATCTAAAGTGCACCACACAACTGCATAAGCATCAAATATAAATAATCAACGCTTACATAGTCTGTCGACCAATCGATCGACATACAATTAAATAATTGGGATTAGTGTACCCAAATATCATCCCAACACCCGTGTGGGGTTTCAAATCAACAAACACTGAATATTATTTGTGCAGTTGGGTGATGTGTAAAATTTATCATCCCAATCAATACCCTTCAAATAGGTGTACATAAACAAACCGTCCAGTTTGTAAATGAATATTTATTTATTCACATTCACTATATTCATATTCACGTTAAAAATTATATTTTTAATGATAACAATTTACTTCAACACATGAATATTTTCATTATCTATCATACCACAACACAATCAATTTTCACAACACATCAATCAATCAAACAAGCATACAAGTCGTCCATGGTCTGTGGACGACGGGTGTCAGGTGCTGCTAAGCACTGTCTGCATCCTAGTATATATTTATAACTAGAAAAAGAAATTTAAAGTGAGAAATTCTCACCGACTAGCTAATCCAAACACCTCGATTCTTCTTATGTAGAACTCATCGCTGTTTCTTCTTTCGTCCATTCCACTGTCTGTAGCCACTACATATACAAAAATCACATTTTTATACTGCTGTCTTTAAAATAAAAATCACACTTTTATTTGTTAACTTTCAATTTAAAAATCATATTTTTCCTTAACCATTCTAATGATCAAAATCGTATTTTTACTTTGCTACATATATGATAAAAATTCTATTTTTACATCGCTACTATATAGATAAAAATTCTATTTTTACATCGCTACTATATAGATAAAAATTCTATTTTTACATCGCCACTATATAGATAAAAATTCTATTTTTACATCGCCACTATATAGATAAAAATTCTATTTTTACAACGGTGTTCATATAATAAAGATTATATTTTTATCACGCTATTCTCCATATAAAGATTTCCCCTTTTCAAATATAAAGATTTCGCCTTTTCAAATAAAATACTTCGCCTTTTCAAGTATAAAGATTTCGCCTTTTCAAATATAAAGATTTCGCCTTTTCAAATATAAAGATTTTGCCTTTTCAAATATAAAGATTATATTTTTCTAATGCTATTCTATATAAAAAGATTATATTTTTCTAATGCTATTCTATATAAAAGATTATATTTTTCTATCACATCGTTTCATGTATAACCATCGCATTTTTATTTCAAAACAACACGGATAAAAATCATATCTTTTCAAGAATAAAAAAAATCCTAATTTTTCTTTTTATAAAAATAAAACATTTTTCATATTAAAAAATTAATTCTTTATCTAAACAATGATATTAAAAATAAAAACTATTTTTTTCCTAAAACAATAGCATAAAAGAAATATAAAATAAAAAGAGAAATATAAACGCTTACTGCTTTCGATCGGAGGGTGTGTTTGGGGTTCGTCGGAAGGCTGGAAGGTCGGCGGTGGTGGCGGGGTGGCTCTCCATGTCGTCGGCGGCGGCTATGACTGGTGGCGAGCAATTTAGGGTTAGGGTGCGGTCGGTTGAAGAACGAAGGAAAGGAAGAAGAGGAGGACGGAGAGGAAGTGGAGGAAGGAGGCTAGGGGGGTGCGTTGCGCCTCCTGGCGGCGGCGCCTAGGCGAACGATCGCCGAGGGGGATCGCGACTCCCCCCACTTTTCTTTCTTTTTTTTTAATTTTTTTTTCGATTGAATGAACTGACGAGGGGGGTATAAGAGAGAATTTATATAATTATATATTTTAATATTTTAATTTTCAATTTATATTGACTTTTCATACGATCTCCAAACAACACCCAATGACTGTTGCCCCTAGCTAATTACCCCCATTCTGAACACAATGGGATATGTATCGTGAGCCAATTTGATTGTTACGATCAGTTTTCCTTGAAATCAAAATATAACTCTATATATTGAATTTGAACGCACATTTCAATTTACCGGGGCCACATACTAACTAGAAAAATTCCCGAAAAATATTTTCTAACTTCGTATTGACGATACGGACCTAACAAAACTAATTTCATCGAACTCTGAGACCATTTGAAAAATTGCCATTTTCCAGTCTATTAAAATCAACTGAAACTGGTCAAACGCGTTTTCTTTTGCCACGCTCACATATTGATTCGAAAAATTATGAAAATTGGAATCCACCAATAATTTGACATCCCGGATCCAATAAAAGTGGTTTCGTCGAAATCCGAGGTCATTTGCAAAATTCTCATTTTTAAGGGCCTGAATTCCATAGCGACTATTCAGAATTTTCAACTGGACATATCTTTTGATCCCGCTATGAAATTTCGATTTTTCGGATTCGTTGGAAAGATATTCTCAATTAGATTCAAATATTTTTGGTTTTGTTAAAATCCGGTTTATTTTGCACCCGGTACATTCAATTGAAATTTGAAATCGAATTATCAAGCTACCGCGCCATTTTCAATTCCTTTTATAATTATAAATAATTATTTATATTCTATCGATGATCTATATAACTATATACGTTCTAATTCTGTTCAAAATAAATTTCTCGTTGATATTATTTAAAATAATCATTTAAAATATTCAAAATTCACTAAAATTGCCAAAATAAAAATTTTAAATTGGCTCGCATTTTCGGGTTGTTACAATCTCCCCCACTTAAAACTTTTCGTCCCCGAAAAGGAACGAAGCCGAAAGTTGTTTAACTAATCAACTCAACTTCCTTTATTTTGATTACGCCTTAAGTTCTTCAACTTTTCAGTTTCTAAGAACTTTTCAAATTTTTCAAAAATTTGGCTAACACCCTAAATTTTTGAAAAATTTCGCCATAACCTCCCCTGCACCGGGAGCACCGGGAAAATCCCGAAATTGCCATATAGGCCCTCTGATCTCAAAAAGAAAAAGAAAAGGCCAATCGGCTCATAAAATCATCATCACCCAAACAAAACAGTAAATTATAGTAAATATGTACGTATTTGTCGGGCAAACAAATTTTATTCTTCTGCTCTAGCCTCCTTGCTATGACTTGTTCAATGTAAGTACATGTATATGCATGCAAATGCGACTAATTTCAAACAATTCAATATTCGGTTCAATTAGGCTAAATGGTTCAAAATTATCAAACAAATAAACAAACAACACAAACATCAATCAATTAGTGGATTAACGTTTCAAATTCATAATTTTTGATATATATACAAAAATCACATTTTTGATGCCAAATCACAACAATAAATCTATCTATATAAGTTTTGGTTCTCACACCAGTCTAATGGAAATATATAGATATCATACCTTCGAAACACGAACACAAATTCTGATGATGATATATCAATCATCAGAATCATCTCCGGGTGTCTAGAATGTGATTCTATATCTACCCAGTATATTAAAACTACGAATATACGTTTATGACGCGTATATGCAAAATCTTTATATATTGGATTGTCCAAATTCAATATAAATAAATATTCAAATACGTATAAAAGGGTTTAAATTTTCAAAACAATATTGTTTTCATTTGAAAAATATACTCTTCACACTCGTTCTAGGATACTACTGATCCCATCTCTAACGAGTTATTCTAATTGGATATTACTAATCCAATGTCTGATGAATTCTTTCGTATGGTTCTAATGTGTCTTGTTCTCGAGCTCTGTAAACCAAAGCTCTAATACCAAACTGACACGACCCGAACTTCCCCATGAAGGAAAGTACGGATTGTGTTGAGGACAAGACAAATCAGAACGCAAACAGAAGAACATTTCATTGTTTATTACAACAATTCCATCAGAATACAAGAATATATAGAGTATGAATAAATGTTATACAACAAATATCAGAGATTACAATGAATTACATTTAAATACATCGCAGCAGAAAATAATACAAAACACAACTGAAAGAGATATACGGATACAGAGCTTTCCGAATATCATTCCAGCTGTAAACCAGGTTCCTATGAATATAAATCTGCAAAACCAAAACTACTAGCTGCCCGTGTGGAAAATAGGGGCACCCAGAGTTTAGGTTAAAACAATAAACTCCAGGTCAGTCATGTGACTGGTGTGAGAACTAAAATAGTTATTTAAATCTTTACTTTAAAAGATAGTAATTCAAGGGACCACGCCGTATAACACGGAACGGGTTTCCTCCCAAGAATACTAGTGCATATAACAAAACAACGCAATGCTTTTTGGAAAAATGAAGCTATTATAAGACCTAGGTCCCATCACACAATGCAACGCAAGCCGGAGGATAGGGTTTTCCCTTATAATAGCCAAACATGCTTGGTACGTTTAAAACAAATCATTTGATACTATTTAAGTGTATAGTGTCAAAACAATTCAAATCATAAATATCAATCATAGGCGGCATGGGTATCATCTATCATGTCGCCATACTAGGCTCTACAAATAAAACCGTAATATCAGGTATTGGAAATTGGATTTCCGTCATGAGTCGAGGCAAGGGGCAAGCTCCTCTCCGATTCGAGACACTCTAGTAAATGTCTCAGGACCCCACTATGATCCTTGGATCTTCAGGGTCGGTCCTCACCTAACTTTGGAGGATTAGTTATTCCTGAGCATACGTTTCCCGGTCCTAACAGACCTATATCCGAGGCGCCTCGCATTCCAACAACCACACAGGTGAAAAGTATATAAATGTCAGGGCTGGTAGGTCACTGACACCACCATAGCTAGAAAGAAACGTCGTGCTCTCCCTGCAGTCACTATACCGTTTTTGACTCATACCGAGGTGTGAGGCTCGCGAATCCACGTTATACACAAAGCTACGTCACACAAACCATGCTTTGATCATCAACCACAAGACTTTGCTTTGCAACAGAAGCCTTGATCATATGCCACTTAGGCGTGCCACACAAGCAATTCATTCCATGCGACTGATTTCTATAGATATATAACCCCTGAGCTCGTACATCTCAGAGAAGGGCGTTAAGCAAGAGAATAAATTCTCCGCCGCCAAAAAGATATATATTTAACAGAGATTAATCAGCACAGAACAAAATCCAATGTCAGACACACAGTCCATTTACAAGTTCGTTCTGGGTCTGAACGAAACCGGAGGCACTTTCCTCGCATATCCATCGATCTCCAAGTACGTCTGGACGATCACCAACTTTTTCTCTCATCTTGGGTGTACAGCCCAATCGAGATCATCAGCAATCACCCAAACGATGTGAAGACTTCCGGTCTTCAACCACCATCTTCATCTTCGACATATCGTCGAATCGGTTATTCAGAATGGGTGTAAACCCGGCCTTTCCGAATAACCCGCGTATATAATAAACACATGTTACACAAACACAACATACGCCTCATTCCAATTCAGAATATTCTTTTATTCAAATTTTCACATCATTAGGAAATAGGTTCCCATTAATTTTATCAAAGATAAATTCTTTAATCTTCCTTTGGATGTCATTTCAAACCATATTATGATTTTCCAAACTAGTCGGGATTAGCGAACCACACCGAAGTAATTATTTATTTTATTTCCCAATCCCAACCTATTCATCCCATGTAGCAAAACTGGTAATACTCCATATCTAACACCACGGTGTTATCGGTAAAGTTAATTACCATTTCTCGTTCAAATCTAATTAAAGATTTAACTATCGCTTTGGAGCAAAACTGGTGATACTCCATTCTCGATCACTTCTCAGATTTGATAATTTAAATTATCAATTCACTTTTCAATCTAATTAAAGATTCATTAAAACTCCACTTAGTTTTAATCTTCCCAAAAATCAATAACCTGTCTTTAACTGGGTTAAAGAACCAATGCCACCTAAATCACGATCCACGATAAACCCAAATCACATTTGATATTAAATACAAGGCTCTGAATAGAAAATATATTGGCTTATATTCAGTATCAAATTCTGAAACCAACAAATATCGTATTGGAAATAACGATATAGATATATCTTTCAAATTCCCATAAAAATATTTGTATAATCACGAAATCCAACATCGAAATATTCCGAAGATAATTTCGATTCAAATCCAGTCCACTTAATATATATTGGAAATTCTGGTTATTTTTAAAACCACTTTCAAATTCAATTTATTTATTTCAAAAATAAATTGATTTTAATTCTAGGTCAAAACTAGTTCATTTTGATAAAAAACTATTTTTATCTTTTCAAATGTGGAATTTTTCATCCTAGTTCTTTCTAATTCACATATTATGATTTTACACAAATTATTAATAATTTTAATAATTTTATCAAGGCCTGTACAGTCGATTTCCATCAATGGCCATCGAACTGCACTTACAGCGACCTTTTCCAAATTTGATTTGGACATAAATCCAAATCCAACCGTTAGATTTCAAATTTTGAATATTCATTGGAAATCTATTTTCGATACGAACCCAACAGTTCCGGTTTTAGGAGAATCCGACGGTCGGATCTCCCGCAACGTCAATTCGAAGTCAATGGTCGAAATTCACGAACTGCCGCGGCGCGGCGCGTTCTATTCAGGCCATTACATATAATATATGTATATATATTATATTTCGTCGATTTCCTTTTAAAACGTATTTTATAAATCGTTTTAAATTCATTTTCAAAACCATTTCAACTCTGTATTCAATTTCAAATCAAAATTGAATATTTCATATCATTACTATATAGATGATAATATTTTCAAAATGTTATATTTTGAATTTAGTTCTTTTTCTATAATCACTATAAAAACGAATATAATTGATATAAATATCGTTCACGTCAAAATAGCGCAACTCTAATCAACACGGCTTTATATATTTCAATAGATTCGTTATTATATTCAACAAATGAATATTTATTCTATTCAACACATGAATCTATATTTCTTTCAACACATGACTAATCTCAACACATGAGAACTGTCAACACACGACTATTTTTTATATAATATATTTTATAAAATTATGGTATCTATCGTTTGATTTTCAATTAGACTCCAACCGTAAAGTAGTTTCTAATCTTAAATATGATAAAGATGTAAATTTTAGTGTTAAAATATTTTACTCAACACATAAATAGTTTCAACACATGAATATCATCAACACATGACTATTTTTATATTCAACACATGAATTTTCTTTTATAATATTCATTATTTTCCCGATTGGAATGAGGCCCAATCAATCACCATATAATGTTAATTATATGGATTCCATACAACACATGTATATAAATAGCAACGATAAATAATCAACAATCATCTAAAGTGCACCACACAACTGCATAAACATCAAATATAAATAATCAACGCTTACACAGTCTGTCGACCATTCGATCGACATACAATTAATTAATTGGGATTAGTGTACCCAAATATCATCCCAACGTGGGGTTTCAAATCAACAAACAATGAATATTATTTGTGCAGTTGGGTGATGTGTAAAATATATCATTCCAATCAATATCCTTCAAATAGGTGTACATAAACAAACCGTCCGGTTTGTAAATGAATATTTATTTATTCACATTCACTATATTCATATTCACGTTAAAAATTATATTTTTAACGATAATTAATTTACTTCAACACATGAATATTTTCATTATCTATCATACCACAACACAATAAATTTTCACAACACATCAATCAAACAAACAAGCATACAAGCCGTCCATGGTCTGTGGACGACGGGTGTCTGGTACTACTAAGCACCGTCTGCATCCTAGTATATATTTATAACTAGAAAAAGAAATTTAAAGTGAGAAATTCTCACCGACTAGCTAATCCAAACGCCTCGACTCTTCTTATGTAGAACTCATCGTTGTTTCTTCTTTCGTCCATTCCACTGTCCGTAGCCACTACATATATAAAAACCACATTTTTATACTGCTGTCTTTAAAATAAAAATCACATTTTTATTTGTTAACTTTCAATTTAAAAATCATATTTTTCCTTAACCATTCTAATGATGAAAATCGTATTTTTACTTTGCTACATATATGATAAAAATTCTATTTTTACATCGCTACTATATAGATAAAAATTCTATTTTTACATCGCCACTATATAGATAAAAATTCTATTTTTACATCACCACTATATAGATAAAAATTCTATTTTTACATCGCCACTATATAGATAAAAATTCTATTTTTACAACGGTGTTCATATAATAAAGATTATATTTTTATCACTCTATTCTCCATATAAAGATTTCCCCTTTTCAAATATAAAGATTTCGCCTTTTCAAATATAAAGACTTCGCCTTTTCAAATATAAAGATTTCGCCTTTTCAAATATAAAGATTTCACCTTTTCAAATATAAAGATTTTGCCTTTTCAAATATAAAGATTATATTTTTCTAATGCTACTCTATATAAAAAGATTAAAGTTTTCTAATGCTATTCTATATAAAAAGATTATATTTTTCTAATGCTATTCTATATAAAAAGATTATATTTTTCTAATGCTATTCTATATAAAAAGATTATATTTTTCTATCACATCGTTTCATATATAACCATCGCATTTTTATTTCAAAGTAACACGGATAAAAATCATATCTTTTCAAGAATAAAAAAAATCCTAACTTTTCTTTTTATAAAAATAAAACCTTTCTCATATTAAAAATCAATTCTTTATCTAAACAATGATATTAAAAATAAAAACTGAAATTTTTTTTTCCTAAAATAATAGCATAAAAGAAATATAAAATGAAAAGAGAAATATAAACGCTTACTACTTTCGATCGAAGGGGGTGTTTGGGGTTCGTCGGAAGGCTGGAAGGTCGGCGGTGGTGGCGGGGTGGCTCTCCCTGTCGGCGGCGGCGGCTATGACTGGTGGCGAGCGATTTAGAGTTAGGGTGCGGTCGGTTGAAGAACGAAGGGAAGGAGAAGGAAAGGAAGAAGAGGAGGACGGAGAGGAAGTGGAGGAAGGAGGCTAGGGGGTGCTTTCTTTCTTTTTTTTATTTTTTATATTCGATTGAATGAACTGACGGTGGGGGGGGGGGGGATAAGAGAGAATTTATATAATTATATATTTTAATATTTTAATTTTCAATTTATATTGACTTTTCATACGATCTCCAAACAACACCCAACGACTGTCGCCCCTAGCTAATTACCCCCATTCTGAACACAATGGGATATGTATCGTAGGCCAATTTGATTGTTACAATCAGTTTTCGTTGAAATCAAAATATAACTCTATATATTGAATTTGAACGCACATTTCAATTTACCGGGGCCACATACTAACTAGGAAAATTCCCGAAAAATATTTTCTAACTTCGTATTGACGATACGGTCCTAACAAAACTAATTTCATCGAACTCTGAGACCATTTGAAAAATTGCCATTTTCCAGTCTATTAAAATCAACTGAAACTGGTCAAACACGTTTTCTTTTGCCACGCTCACATATTGATTTGAAAAATTATGAAAATTGGAATCCATCAATAATTTGACATCCCGGATCCAATAAAAGTAGTTTCGTCGAAATCCGAGGTCATTTGCAAAATTCCCATTTTTAAGGGCCTGAATTCCATAGCGACTATTCAGAATTTTCAACTGGACATATCTTTTGATCCCGCTATGAAATTTCGATTTTTCGGATTCGTTGGAAAGATATTCTCAATTAGATTCAAATATTTTTGGTTTCGTTAAAATCCGGTTTATTTTGCACCCGGTACATTCAATTGAAATTTGAAATCGAATTATCAAGCTACCGCGCCATTTTCAATTCCTTTTATAATTATAAATAATTATTTATATTCTATCGATGATCTATATAACTATATACGTTCTAATTCTGTTCAAAATAAATTTCTCGTTGATATTATTTAAAATAATCATTTAAAATATTCAAAATTCACTAAAATTGCCAAAATAAAAATTTTAAATTGGCTCGCATTTCCGGGTTGTTACACATAAACACCAAAACGATGAATAATCATGTACATATGGATCAAACATACCCAAAACCCATGATTTTCCCTTTAATCGGGTTTAACCATAACTAATGATAGGATTAGCAAAACATATCCAAATTAACCCAAATTTCTATCAGAGCCCTAAAATAATATTTAAGAATTTTACAGATTTTTCTGAGCCAAAATTTCTCTAGTTATCACTAATCACCCCTGTTCAGCCGTAATTAGTGAAAAACAATGCAAATCACTCACCTTAGCCACAAAAGAATTATAGATCTGAACTTCTCTACTATTTTGTGTCGAATTCCTATGCAACAAAGCAGCTCCAACTCTGATTTGGTGTTGATTTGCCTTGATTTGATGTTGGTTAGGCTAATATATGCTTAAACGGTGATTTGGGGGTGATTTAGAAGGTGTAGGTCATGGCTAGGGTAAGAGAAATGTTTTAGGCGGCTGAGAAAATGAAATAAAATCGTTTTCTAACTGATTTCAGGCTCCCTATAACCCCAATCCTGAAATGGGTTATGGGCCTAGCTGCTAATCACCCTAATTAGGCCCGGTTAAACTGTTTTTCATCTTCCAAATTATTTTAGCCATATCTCCCAAACAGTAAGTCCGTTTGATCAATGTGACCACTCTATGGAAAGGTAAACCATCATCCGAATCCAATGGAAGTGGTTTCATATCAAAAATCCTTACCAATCAAAAGTTAAAGGCGAAACAAGATTCGCTAAGGGCAAAATGGTCATTTAAAAATCGGCAAAAATCGTGAACATGGAAAATGACCCCAGTAGTCGTTTCCCAAAGTTACATGACCATACGACCTCATACGAAAATGAAATAAATATTCTACGATCCTCCGAGCATAGAATGCTGGTCGTTACATTCTCCCCCTTTTAAGAAATTTCTCCCCCGAAGTTCCTTAACCAAAACATACAAAGGGTCCCGCATGCCTAATAGCCATTTACAAACAACCAACATACATAGCAACATAACAAGCCTATCCTAGCATGCGGTTTACTAACAAGGGGATAACTAAATGGTCAATAAAATCTTACCATGCAAAGAGCTCTGGATACATCTTCCTTATGCTCTCCTTTGTTTCACACGTACAGTCATTCTCGTTATCACTCTAATGGACCTTGACTAGTTGCACCGTCTTCCTTCGAAGATGCTTTGTATTGTACTCAACAATACAGATCGGCCTGCGGTTCCCAACCGCCTTGGGTTCTACTTCATTGTCATCCAACTGATCCGGTGAAATTTTCATATCGGGGTCGTGCACGAACTTCCTTAATTGGGAAACATGAAATATGTTGTGAACTCCTACCATCTTGTCAGGTAATTCAACTTTATATGCTAAATTCCCAACTTGTTCGAGAACTGGGAACGGACTAACAAATCTTGGTGTTAACTTGCCTTTCCTACCAAATCGAATCACGCTCTTTAATGGAGAAATCTTGACAAACACCAAGTCGCCAACGGAGAATTTTAAATCTCTTCGCCTCTTATCAGCATAACTCTTCTTCCTATCTTGGGTAGCCTTCATTCGTTGTTGGATAACCTTGATCTTGTCTGAAGTCTATCTTTTTACATCTGGCCCAAGCACGAATTTCTCACTGGTTTCCAACCAACATGATGGTGGGTTGCACGGTCTTCCGTACAAAGCTTCAAATGGAGCCATACCAATACTGGATTGATAACTATTATTATATGCAAATTCAACCAGAAGTAAATGGTCATCCTATGACCCTCCAAAATCTAATATGTAAGCCCTCAAGAGATCTTCTAATACTCGATTCACCCTATCTATTTGATCGTCGGTTTAAGGATGATACGCGGTACTGAGATGTAATTTAGACCCTAAAGCCTCTTGTAAGCTCTTCTAAAATCCACTAGTAAACAACAGATCTCGGTCGCTCACAATGCCTTTGGGTATTCCATGAAATCTCACTACCCACTTCATATATAGTTCTGCTAACTTAGTTGTCGTTCTATTCGACTTGACAGGTATAAACCTTGCACTCTTGGTTAATCGGTCCACAACCACCCAAATACTATCATGGCCCGATCTAGTCCTTCGTAACCCATCAATGAAATCCATTGAGACTTGTTCCCATTTCCATTCTGGAATTTCTAATGGTTGCAACAAACCACTAGGCTTCTTGTGCTCGGCTTTAACTAGTTGGCAATTCATGCATTTGGACATAAACTTCCCAACATCTCTTTTCATCCTTCCCAGTAGAAGGTCTGCTTCATGTCTCGATACATTTTATTACCACCGGGATGTATAGTCAGTTTTGAGTGATGACATTCTCTAAGCACTTCATCTCTCAATCTATTGACATTGGGTACAACTAGTATTGCATTCTTTCTAAGCCATCCATCTCGATCAAGCCCATACTTGTTCATCTCCTCGTCGATTCCCATTTCTAACTTGGAGATGATTTCTAATAGATTAGGATCGTCCATCTGACTGGAACCAATCCTCTCAATCAAAGTGGATCTGATCGTCAAACTCGCTGGCATTTCTAGATCCAATTCGCACTTTGGTCTGAAATCATACCCAGCGATATAATCCAGTTGCTTCCATTCTAAAAACATAGCCCCTAAACTGGATTGTCTCCTACTCAATGCATCGGCTACCGCATTCCCCTTTCCTAGTGTATATGCGATATCAAAATCATAGGAAACCAAGAATTCTAACCATCTTTGTTGTCGGAGATTTAGATCCTTCTGAGAGAAGAGATACTATAATGACTTATGATCGGTAAACAACTTGAATCTTTCTCCCAAGAGATAATGTCTCCGCATCTTCAACGCGAATACGATCGCTGCCAATTCCAAATCATGAGTAGGATATCTTTTCTCATGCGGTTTCAGTTGTCGACTAGAGTAAGCTATGACTCTTCCTCCTTGAATCAATACAGCACCTAGTCCAGTACCACAGGCATCTGTGTATACCGTCATCTCTTCATTCCCTTTAGGAATAACTAACACTGGCGCACGCATCAACTTTTCCTTTAGACTCTTGAATGCATTTTCACACATTTCGTTCCAAATGAAAGCTTGATTCTTCTTGGTCAACTGTGTTAACGGTGCCGCTATCTTGAAGAAGTCTTGGATAAACTTACGATAATATCTAGCTAATCCCAAGAAACTTCTTACGTCTGTTGCATTCATGGGCGTAGACCAATCTTGTACCATAGCCACCTTCGCAGGGTCCACGGCAATCCTATTCTCTGAAACAACATGGCCTAAGAATCTCACTCCCCTCCTCCAGAAGTGACACTTAGAAAACTTCGCTTTCAATTGGTGTTTTCTCAACACCTCCATCATTACTCTCAAATGTTCCTTGTGTTCTTCCTCTGTCCTCGAATAAACAAGTATATCATCCAAGAACACAAGAAAAAACTTATTCAATTGATCTTGGAATACTCTATTCATAAGATCCACAAAATATATTGGTGCATTGGTCAACCCGAATGGCATGACCAACCACTCATAGAATCCAGACGGAGTCCGAAATGTCGTTTTAGGTATACTCTCAGCTGCTACTCGGAGCTGATGAAATCCTGTCGTGAGGTCCAATTAGGAGAACCCTCTTGCTCCTTCTAGTTGATCAAATAAATCATCTATCCGTGGAAGAGGATACTATTTCTTCCTAGTCACCTTATTCAACTCGCAATAGTCCACACATAAACGAAGGGAACCATCTGCCTTAGTGGCAAATACAACTGGTGCTCCCCACTCGGAAACACTTCTTCTGATAAATCCCTTCTTCAAAAGATCGATTACTTGCACCTTGAGCTCTTGCTGCTCCCTTGGTGCCATACGACGAAGTGACATCACTATAGGTCTGACGTCTTTCACTAGATCAATACGGAACTCAATCTCTCGGTGTGGCGGAAGTCCGGTCACTTCCTCGAAGATATCCGGATACTGGCCAGCAATGGGAACCCTGATAACTTGTCCTGCGGAATGTCGAGGGAATTTAGAAAGCTAGCCATCACCTCATCACTAGGTAGGCCACCAAACACTACCCTCCGCCCGTCATCCGCCCTAATAGTCACCGAAAATCCCTCACAGTCTACCACCACCCCCTATATTTGGAGCCAATCGACTCCCAAAATAATGCCAAACCCAGTAAAGCCCAAAACAAATCAATCACAAGCAAACATATATTCATGACTCTACAAGACCAAATTTCGACAAATCATACTAAGGCTAGTCGAACCACCAATCGGTTTCGTCACCACTAAAGGTCTATCGACTATCTTGGGTTCCAATCCGAACCTATCTGCCAGGTCACTAGATATGAAGGAACGGGAAGCCCCAGTATCAAACAATACTCGAACAGGAACATTATGAACAGAAAGCATACCTTGAATGACGACATTCTTTCCTTTCTCTGTCGCAGTTGGGGCATTCGACGAAGAAAGAATAGCATTAATAGCATATGCTTTCACAATATGCTTCTCTTTAGGGGGTTACGGACATTTATCCTTGTGATGTCCCACTTGGCCGTAGTTGAAGCACTTCCTGTCTGCTGGCTTTGCTCGACATTCTTTGGCATAGGGGCCCTTCATGCCACAGCTAAAGCACTCAACATCTTTCTTATCTTTCTTTTTCTGACCATCTTTGGTCTGACTTTGCTTCCTTTTATTCTGAGAATTATTCTTGCCTCCACCGTTTGCCTGTGGCTTTGGCCCCTCTGCAGATGCAACAGCGACTTCAGCCTTGGGCTTAGGATAAAGGCTCTCTGATCTCAATGCTTTTACAACAATCGATTCAAAAGTCTCATCAATATGGTTTATAAGCCTTTCCCCCAAGTATTGATCTAAGCCTGTTATGAACTTCTAATTCTTCTTCTTGGGAGTGTCAATAAGGGATAATCCATACTTCAATAAAGAATCGATCTCAGCAATATACTCCGAGACTGCCCTACCATTCTGCTTAAGCTCCAAGAACTTTCTAAACAACTCTGATTTCTGAGCAGCTGGGATAAACTTATCACTGAATCGGGCCTTGAACTGATCCCAAGTAACTTCATCCTCAGGGGTAGCTACCTTAATAGCATTCCACCAATTTATAGCCCGTCCTTGCAATTGACGCGATGCTAGCTTTCTCTTCATCGCATCATCGATCCCTAAGTCCTCGAAGATGCGCTCACTACTATCGAGTCAATCCTGAATTTCTGTAGCCGATTCTGTTCCGTGGAACAGCTTCCCACCAAGACTAGTGTAGTCCTTACAGAGCTTGGCGAAATCGGCCCTAGGCGCCCGCACCGCTGCACCACCACCATTTGTAGCATTAGGAGATTCCCTCTGAACATCCCTAAGCATCTCTCTCATGAAGTCAGTGAACATCGTCCTCATATCAGAAGCATTCCTGTTATTGGCTCCTGAACCAGTATTCCTCGTATATCGGCTCATCGTTCAATCTATAAGGAGAAAACGATTAACCATCTTTTCAGTGGTGCCAGTGCAGTGCAACTCCATCCTTAGATATACTAACAGTGTGTGTGTATATATATATATCTTTTGAAAACCCAAAATATAACAAAAACGCGATCTCATATACGTACTATCTCTCCTTAGTGTCTTTTCCGAGGTTAACTATGCAACCTAGCGCTCTGATACCAAGTGTGACGGCCCGCCCCGCACCAGCCGACATTTCCAATAAAAGTGCGTTGTGCCGATGTCCAACCAGCACGGGACGGTCGTCCAAAGAAAGGAAAAAGGAAGGGATTTGAAACTATGAATCATCAAAGAACCTGTAGTGTAACTCACAGCGCATGGAATAAAATATAATAATAACATAACTTGATATAAAACAGGCGAGACAGTGCATAAGCTGAAAACTAAACCATCATAGCAGCGGAAAAATTCAAATGTAGCTTATGATCTAAACCACCATTATTACAACTTTTAAACTGTCTCTAAAGCAAAATAGGAAGGTACACTACTAATGCCTAGAGTAGTGACCAGCAACAACATATGGAAAATATATGGAAATGATACGTGTAAGCCTCCTGCTCGTCTACGGACATCCACTCGTGCATAATCACCTGACCTGTCTCTAGTCTGCCCATTTAAGAGCACCCAGAGTAATAAGAAGAGACATAAAACTCTGGTTCAGACAAAAGTCTGGTATGAGCGATAACCAGCAAAACATAACAATAATAGGTATACATAACCATACCTGAACCTGGACCTGCAACCAAAGAGTTAGCACAACACAGTACTCTAAGGTGATACTAACATATGGTGTGAAAATAATGGGGAGTGCATGTCATGGTGATAGCAAAACATCAAACATAGTAATCATCCTCACATCTCTCACTCAGTGCGTAAAGCATACAATATCTACTACTTTGACCACCCAATCCTTTGCTACAATCACTCTGCCCCATGGAGTCACGATGACCCCACTACACTGATCCATAGCCACTAATCCTTTGATATGTCCACTCTGCCCCATGGAGTCATGACAACTCCACTACACTGGCTCATAGCCTTGCTACGATCATTCTGCCCCATGAAGTCATGGCAACTTCACTGCACTGATCCATAGCCAATAATCCGTTCTTCAGTGGTGAGTTAAAGCTATAGACATCGATAACCCCTTTGCACCCGTCCCGCAGCAAAGTCCAACTCATGAAGTTAACTTGTTGGTTCCCATCTGGATCCTGAGTTACAACTTCTCATTTGGACTACCTTTGCATCGGGTTTGATCATTTCCTGATCGGTTCGGTCCTTCTTCTCATCTTTGGTTCGGTTTGGAATCGTCATTGGGGTCGAGTCGTGTTTCCCTTTACTTTAGTTCGGGTCATGATCCCCTCTTCAGTTCGGATCGGTTAGTGCTTCTTCCACCGGGTTGGGGTGTTTTAGATCGGTCGTGAGCTTCTGGTCCGTGGTGCTCTGTGCACTTCAAATCATCGGGTCGGTTCGTGGTTTCTAGCCACGAGTAGGGTGTCACGATTGGGTCGGTTCGTGCCTCCTTCCTCCGATCCGATCCGTTTCGGGCCAATTTACTGCAACTTTTCCAGTGAGCTGTTTACGCCATACGACGACATTTTCGACCATTCTAACGTACTATTCAATGACAAAGCATTCCAAATAGTAATAGAAACATGTATAATCAACCATAAACACCAAAACGATGAATAATCATGTACATATGGATCAAACATACCCAAAACCCATGATTTTCCCCTTAATCATTTTAACCATAACTAATGATAGGATTAGCAAAACATATCCCAATTAACCCAAATTTCTACCAGAGCCCTAAAATAATAATTAAGAATTTTTCAAATTTTTTTAAGCCAAAATTTCGCTGATTATCGCTAATCACCCTTAATTAGCCGTTATTAGTGAAAAACAATGTAAATCACTCACCTTAGCCACAAACGAATTATAGATCTGAACTTCTCTACTGTTTTAGGTCGAATTTGTATGCAACACAGCAGCTCCAACTCTGATTTGGTGTTTATTTACTTTGATTTGATGTTGACGTTGATTAGGCTAATATATGCTTAAACGGTGATTTGGGGGTGATTTAGAAGGTGGAGACTATGGCTAGGGTTAGAGAAATGTTTTAAGCGGCCGAGAAAATGAAATAAAATCGTTTTCTAACTGATTTCAGCCTCCTCATAACCCTAATCCCGAAATGGGTTATGGGCCTAGCTGCTAATCACCCTAATTAGGCCTGGTTAAGCTGTTTTTCACCTTCCGAACCTTGTTTTAGCCATATCTCTCAAACGGTAAATCCGTTTGATTAATGTGACCATTCTACGGAAAGGTAAACCATCATTTAAATCCAATGGAAGTGGTTTTAAGTCAAAACTCTTTATCAATCAAAAGTTATAAGTGAAACAAGATTCGCTAGGGGCAAAACGGTCATTTAAAAATCGGCAAAAATCATGAACATGGAAAATGACCCCAGTAGTCGTTCCCTATAGTTACACGACCATATGACCTCATACGAAAATGAAATAAATATTCTACGATCCTCCGATGCGTAGAATACGGGTCGATACATATACACACACACACCCCCACCAAAATCATGCTTTGAATAATAGGAAATGCACAATGGGATACGAGATAGTTTATGCGACTTCGCTAGAAGGGATGACTAATGCGTGCAGTCTAAACCAAATGCGGCCAAGTGATCAAATTCATTTCAGTAAATAAAATGATTTCTGCAATTTCCTATAACGACCCGAACTTCCCCTAAAGGAAAACTCGGATTGAGTTGATAACACGACAAATCAGAACATGAACTGAAGAACATTTCATTGTCTATTACAACAATTTACATCAAAATACACAGACCATGAATAAATAGTACACATCAGAAAAATATCAGAGATTTACAAATTACATTGCAGCGGAAAATAATACAAAACACAACTGAAAGGAATATACGGATACAGAGCTTTCCAAATATCATTCCAGCTATAAACCAGGATCCTATGAATACAGGTTTGCAAAACCAAAACTACTAGCTGCCCGTGTGGAAAATAAGGGCACCCAGAGTTTAGGTTAAAACAATAAACTCCAGGTCAGTCATGTGACTGGTGCGAGAACTAAAACAGTTATTAAATCTTTACTTTAAAATTTGGTAAATCAAGGGACCACGCCGTATAACACGGAACGGGTTTCCTCCCAAGAATACTAGTGCATAGAATAAACAGCGCAATGCTTTTTAGAAAAATGAAGCTATTATAAGACTCGGGTCTCATCACACAATGCAACGCAAGCCGGAGGATAGAGTTTTATCTTATAATAGCCAAACATGTTTGGTACGTTTAAAACAAATCATTTTGATACTATTATAGTGTAAAGTGTATGAAAACAACTTCAAATATAAACGTATCATTCATAGACTTCGTGAGTGCCCAATCCCACTATGTCGCTATACTAGGCTCTACAAATAAAACTGAAATGTCACGTATTGAAAGTTGGATTTCCGTCTGTGAACCAAGACAAGGGATCGTCCTTATCGCTTCGAGACGCTCTAGCCTCTTTGCTATGACCTGCTCTATATATGCATGTACACGTATGCAATTTCAATCAATTTTCAATTCAGTTCAATATTTGATACAATTGGGTTATATGTACCGTTCTTTCACATAATGGTTTTATTAGATAACAAATAATCATACAACACAACCGTCAATCAATTAGTGAATTAATGTTTCGAATTCATAATTTTGACATATATACAGAAAATCAGGTTTTTGATGCCAATTTACAACAATAGACCCTATCTAAGTTTGGTTCTCACACCAGTCAATTGGAAATATATAGATATCCCACTTTCGAAAGTCGAACATAAATACTGATGATGCTGCGACATCACTGGAATCATCTTCTGGCGCCTAGAGTGTGATTTTATAACTATCCGGTATATTAAAACTTCGATTTAAAAATACGTTCCAATTCTATTCAAAATCAATTTCTTATCGTTATTATTTAAAATAAATCATTTTAAATATTCAAAATTTATTAAAATTTCTAAATAAAAAAAAAAAAATTGTTTCTGATTTTCCGGGTTGTTACATTTCCTCTCAGTGAACAAAATGTTTCCAACAATTTTTCATCAAAATAGTTTTACCAGTTTCATTAAAATAGTTTCAGCAATTTCTTTAGAACTGTTTCGGTAATTTCATTTCAGGGGACAAAATGTTTTCATGGTGAATTTAATGAGTATTACAGGTGGCAGCATAACTAAAACAGTTTCCAATGATATGACTGTAGTAGCATGTTTACACATACCAAAAGCTATAAGGCAAGCCTCAATATTCTAACACGATAACATTAACCATGGTCATCAATATACTTAAGGCGGTGGTTATAAAGGAAAAATAATGTATGAGGAAACAATCAGCTAACATGTATTTGTGAGGAAACAATCACTATACTTGATTGACTTAAATTTTCAACCCCATTACTTCTTATTTACCTGGATGAAAAATAAAATTTACCAACCTGGTCAACAATTCAAAGCCATGCATTACACACACAAAAATAATATACATGCAAGTTGTCTCCAATTTTTCAGGTATAATGCCATTAAAGATAAAGAACGAAACACATTGAATAGTCGACATTTACAATCAAAATATATACACTTGATGAACTAATGTCATGACTGGCCATTTTGGTCACACACTTAACACAATGTATACAGGCAAGGGTACCCAACACATCTAATATGATTTACGTTTTAATAAAAGCAGGTAACCCATTTTGCAAACCAAACTTATTAAAATATGTCAAAGCTATCATCCACATATGTGTTTAGTTTTGAGATAGGTGCAAATAGTTCTAAGTGGAACCGTAAAGGAGGAGCAACTCAATTCCAATGCACAAGCATGACACAAGGTCGAGTAAATAAAAAGTGCAGAATTCAAGTGCACAGCGGCACAACAGTAAGGTGAAATAAGGACAAGGTTGTTCAACCGCAAGTAGTAGGGAGGTTAACATGTACGTAAGACAGTAGAGAAATAAGCCTGAAAACTAATGCTACAGGTAAAGAAAAATGGCATTTTTATTTAAATGAGTTTGTAATTCATTTTGTCACCAATAATGCAACTAATTTCATACTGCAATTACCAGCCTAAATATTTGGCTATCATTGTATTAAGACTTAGCTATATTGTTTTTTTTCTTCTTTGCTGCACCTAATTTGCTCAACTTAAACCGAAGTGAAATATGTCGGTAAATATCAACTACTATACCGTTGCTGACATTTGGGAAAATAAGACAACCCCAGCATATAATACACTGCCAATTATGAAATGGTTAGATCCTCCTAGTGTTCTGTATCAATATCCATCCACTATACCCTATTGTACACATATTCCCTTGCCTGTTCTTATTTAATTGTTCAATATATGTTTAAGGTTTTGAAAATATAAGCGAACACATACAGGGTCGTGCAATTCATAAATATTAATCTAATATTCAAAGGTACCCCAAGCACAGAAGATAGTTTTGCGTTAGACTGCAAATCTTATGACTATACACTTTAAAATCTTTGTAGTACTCATGCAAGTTGAAAGTGAACCAAATAAATCTAAGTGCTGAGTAACTATCACCCGTCCTCAAATTTAGAACACCATAAGATTAATACACCAGAAATTATGCAAGTTGAAAGTGAACAGGTCATACGTCCCTATTCCATGGCAACAAAGTTATAAGGTAGCAGGTGAAAAGCAACTCAATATCGGGTTTTTCCACCATTATACTTTAGTTAAACAGGGGGTAGATGAGTACCAAAACCAGTTTTCCACACAATCAAGGCTAAATATAATCAAGAGGGTGTTTCAACATTGACAAGGTGAGTATCAGGGCACGGTGCACATATGGGTTTGACAGCAAGCACAAGTAACGCATGAACAAGGTAACTGTGCAATACCAAAGCCCCTCACCATTATACTTCTAATTTGAACTGAAATCAATTACTTAAAACAAGGATCAATCGTGAGTTAACACTCACCACAAATGGTTGGAGGAGGCACAAGAGACAAGCGGGTACTGGTGGCGACGTAGTGATTCAGGTAGAATGATGATTAGCAGCGACAAGGAGTAGCAGAGAGGCTTTGATGATCAACTGGTCTAGAGTGCGATGGCTTCGTGATTTGCGAGTTCGTAGCTTCGAATTGGTGGTTGTGGGGTTCGATTAGGGTTTACAAAATGGAAAGGTGCGATTTTGATTTTTGGGGGAAAGGGTTTTTGGCTACCATTAAAATTTTAATTGAGGGAAGCTTCGTTTTTTTTCTTTCTCAGGGAATGAATATGGAGCGTGATTTTTATAGAAGCGAGATGGGGAAGATAAGAACAACGTTAAATCGTAGATTTTAGGGTAGGGCGATATGTCTGCGTGAGATAATCTGAGGAAGGTAATATTCGTTTTAAATTTAATATTCAATTCTATCATGAAATACTACAGAACGCTCCAAATTCGTACCGCCAATAACATCCCCAAATGCGGCAAAAATTATATGTATCTCCTCGTCTTTGCTTTCTGAGTTTAATAAAATTATTCTGGTTGTAAACTGATTTTGTTTGTATACAACGTTATTTATATTTTTAAATTATTTATCGGTCCACCAACAACTCCGTTCAGTTCCAAAATTTTGAAACGTAAAATTTCACATATCCAAACCAATTTCCGTATATTTGAACAAATAAAATTCCCAATTCGTTTAACATAAATAACGTTTATTTTTCACTTCAATCGTTTATACTTTTCAATCGAATTTCAATTCTGATTCGAATATCCAACCATATTCAATTCAAATATTCAAAATAAATATTTGATTCTCAACCAACCATTCTGAATAAAATATTGAATTCAATTTATACATAAAACATTATATTCGATTTTTAATTTCTAACACAGGTATCAATATAAAATTGAACCTTCATAGTTACATATTAAATTAATCTCATATTCCAGTTGTCGAACTTCCCGGAACATTACAATCTCCCCCCTTAAAACTTTACGTCCCCAAGAAGGAGAGATCATTATAGTTATACAAATGTATACTTCAAATTTTCATATTTGTATAAAATTATTCCACAACTAAATTTAAATATCGATATTTAAATCATTGATCCTCTTTCTTTAACTCGAAAATTAAAATTTCTTTTCAAAACAAATCTCTTCATGCATCTTAAATTATTCCAAAACCAACCTGTCAATGTTTACTTACTCATCGATACCCTTACTTCTTGCGATCCAAGTTTAACTCAGTCACCTTACAATCCATTTTATCGTTCCCAATACTCATTGAAGAGTGTAAATAACATTTCTTCAATTCACAAATTATAGACTTGAAATTTTCCAAAATCCAAAATCATTTAATATTTTATACATAAAATATTTGTATTACTATCTCAATGCTATGGACTTGAAAATACTCCGAAATTCTATTTCTTAACTTATTAAGTATATTTTAGTTTCAATTATTGATTTGAAAATATTTGATAACTCGAGATTTGACAAGTCTATTGTCGTTCTTACAGATGTTAGGCATACAGTGGCCAGGCGCACAACTAAAATCTTCAAGAACTAAATATCCTGGCTTCAACTCCCAGTGAAAATATTTCAAAAATTCTTTTTAAAAGAAAACAGATACGGAAAGTATCAATGAGATATTGGTATGTCGATTGTTCATGAATCACATATACATAATGGTTTCATCTAGATCCTCCTAAAAACATCCGTATCCGTAGGAAATCACTTCCCTGTGATTTTCGTCATGGACAGATCGACGGAAGATATTTAAGAATCAAAAGAAAATCTGAGGTCATTGAGCGTTAACTGCTCTATCTCGGAGTCATGAAAACAAATCATCAAATTATGAAGATAAATCAAATCACGAGGATCAATCAAGTCGCAAAGACAAATCCATTCACGAAGACATAGTGTTGCATCAACCAGGTGACTCCATATCACTAAGATATCTCAAACATCGCATGGCTTCATTCTACCTATAGTAACTCCAGTGGTTACATTCCTTTCACTTGTAGATATGTCATGTGGACCGTAGGTATACAATGGTTATGCCTAGATCCCCTAGGAAAGATCCATACCTGTAAGTTTTCACAACTTTGCGGATTATGCCATTATCATGACTGTAGATCGCAGCTGACACAATGGTTACGCTTGGTTCTCCCAAGAAACATCCGTTCGCCGTAGGCCATCTGCAGCCCTGCGAATTACACTACACGGTCGTGTTCTTTCAGGAACAATGACAACTCGAGTTTTATGTCCCGACAACCTACTACCACCAGCAGCATATCTCAACTAAACTAGAAATTCGAAGAAGAAGGACGGTACTTCCCTTATCTTGACTTAAAAACATACGACACTTTATTTCATACTTATATAAATTCCATTGTATAAAATTTTAATTACCTTCCGATTAAGTAGTTTTCAAATTCGCTATATTCATACATATATTTTCCGAAAACTCCAACATTCAATATCCAAAATCGAATACCCTCAAATTTTTATTCAGATTTCAAAATTTCAGTTTTGAACTCCTAATCAATTCAGATATCTAATATCCTTTCAAACTCAGATTTACAAATCAATGGTTATAAACCCAAATTTCTTCCAATTTCCAATTACTCAAATTTTCCAATTATTCAATTCATCACTTAATTCAAATATTTACACTTCCAAAATTCCAGAATTATTTTCTTCGTCCTTATAAAAAATTTCTCATTTGCGCTCTACTTCTCTTTCACATTCACATCCTTCGACCGTAAATTTGCAAGCGAACAACTCCCTAAGTATCAACCCTGAAGGTCGTAACCAACATCAGATCAACACTCGTAAAATTATTCAACTTACTAATCTTCAGTCAGTTTCTTAATTCCATTTTTAAGCCATTTTTAAATTTAATTATAAACTCATCTTAGCAATATTAACATATTTACCAACTTGGTTTATCAAAACAAATAATGGTCTTCCCTATTCAAGATTCTCGAATAACTCCATACAACTAGATTAAACCACTAATCAAAATTTCTCATAACCATTTTATTTAAATAATTATACATAGTCTCGATTTATTCAAGACACGTACATAGGAGATTTCAAATGATAGTATTATAAAATAGAGTTAACTTAATTAAGTTCCACAATCATCAATGATTGTCTGCTTTTCGATCAATAATCGACTACTTCATGATATTCATCATTCTGGAGTCTCCACAAAAGGATTAGCGCATTCCTCATCCACCCCACTCCTTGCAGTTATTAAAATAATACGAGATGGATCCATCTTCATCTACGTACTTCACTGTTTTCTCTCTAGCAGAGCGCAACACTGCATGTCTTCCTTGTTGCCTCTCGGAACAGTTCCGAGCAATATGTCCAACTTGCTCACAATGATAACAAATGATTGGTTCATCGGGGAATATGTCCAACTTGCTCACAATGATAACAAACGATTGGTTCATCGGGCTTCTAAGAAATGACATGCTTTTTCTTTTTCACCTTGAGACAACGACTTGGAAAATATTCCCCTCTCAACATTTAAAACAGAAAATCTTGGACCGATAAAATTTTCCTTCTTTCTTCTTCCCTTGTCTCTCTTTCCGCACGTAGCCGCGTAATGTTTCTTTTTCTGACATCCGTAACCACTGTTCCCCCGAGATCTCGTTTTGGGCTCCTTCCAAAACGAAACAACAAATATTACTCTAAATCTCCTTTCGAATATATCACTCGAGATATTGCAATATCAAACGATATATCGACCAAGACGAAATATTAGAATATCGTCTGAGATCTTAGTTTTTTTTGTTAAAACTTAAATCTTTGCCTGAATTAGAACAATAATTAAAAATCTCAAATCTAGCCATGATATTTTTTTGTTATTTTACATTTTGCATGTTAAATGACCGTATTGTATGTTCATACATGTTCTGCAATGCTTATGATTTTCATATTCGACTTTTTTACATACATGTTACCTACGAAATTATGTATTTTATGGTCTATCTATGCTGATTTTTTTTAATGTTTTGGATCCTTTTAATATTTTATGTCTAACAATATTTATGTTTCAACCATATTATGATTTAGAGTATGAATGATCTTTCGCAAAATAAAGAATAATTAAGTTATTTTGCAGTTCAAATTTAAGTTACTATGTTTTTAAAAAGTTATTTTAAACTTCAGAATAATCTCCCGTATTGGTTAACTCTATTTCCAATTTCGTTTGCAACATATTTGCTTTCAAACGTTATTCACTTCTAACAAAATGAATTCATTCCTTTTACAGGAATATGAACTTGCCACATCAAATCAGTTTTGATTCCACTAAGTATCGTTTAAATCTCTTCACAATCTTCATTCATATATCGTTTCGTTTACAGTCCTCGTTTACAATTCACTTCTTGTTAACCAGTTAACAAGTTTATTCTTACTATTGAATTCATATATTCAGTTATACACTATTGGACTGAAACCAGTTATAATTTATCTTGCCAAGTTCCTAATAATTTAAATAAATTAACAATAAAATTCGACATAGTCAATTATGCCATTTTTGATTTTTATTTTCATTTATTTATATTTCGTATATCAAAATAAAATTCATCATTTCATTTTTGAAACGTATTCAAATTTCCCCTACTCAAATTCCCATCTGGATCCTTTTCCATCCATTTCAGTTGTCTTTGATTGCTAAAATATACGATTAATTCGTTGATCTTCTTATACTTATCTTCCTTAGATACCATTCGATGATGAATTCGACATTCAAACCTAAGGAGACTTATCAAAGACTGGCTCTCATAGATTTAGATTCGAAGACTGGGAATTTTGAAAGAAAAAAATCTTAAAATAATTTTTTATTTCCACTGTACTCGTTTCAAAATACTAAATTTCGAAATATATATTATATCAAAATAATTCACCTTTCCAAATTTAATTATTTTAAACATATTTACACTTTCCAAAATTTATTTTTCAAAACCCTCTTATGTCCAAAATCCACTTTTCTAGTGTCGATCCTACTCATTTCAAACCCGATAAGCTAAGCTTTGAATAAACCAAAACTCTAATACCACTTGTACCATCCCGCCATTTTGACCGCTTCAGATTGGTAATTAACCCAACTTAAAACGTCCAAATCGACAGATCGTTATTTAGCTTACAGAGTTTAAAAAAAAAGAATCAACATAGAAATACAGAATAAATAAATAACAGAGTATGGAACAGCGGAATAAAACTTTTATTTATTAATCAGAATTTTGAATACAAGATATTTAAATACAACGAAATGTAAAAATAATTTGAATACAACATGTGTACATCGATTACAGTACATTACATAGCAGCGGAAAAATAATACAATACACAACTGAAAGGGATAAACGGATACAGAGCTTTCCGAATATCATTCCAGTTGTAAACCAGAATCCTGTGAATATAAATCTGCAAAACCAAAACTACTAGCTGCCCGTGTGGAAAATAAGGACACCCAGAGTTTAGGTTAAAACAATAAAATCCAGGTCAGTCATGTGACTGGTGTGAGAACTAAAACCGTTATTTAAAACTTTACTTTAAAAGAGAGTAATTCAAGGGACCACGCCATATAACACGGAACGGGTTTTCTCCCAAAAATACTAGTGCATAGAATAAACAACGCAATATTTTTTGGAAAAATGAAGCTATTATAAGAGAAAACCCTATACTCCGGCTTGCGTTGCATTGTGTGGTGGGATCTGGATCTTATAATAGCTTCATTTTTCTTTATTTAGCATTGCGCTATTGTTTTATGCATTGATATTCTTGGGAGGAAACCCGTTCCGTGTTATACGGCGTGGTCCCTTAATTTACCTAACTTTAAAATAAAGATTAATAACTGTTTTAGTTCTCACACCAGTTACATAACTGATTTGTAGTTTATTGTTTTAACCTAAACTCTGTGTGCCTTTATTTTCTCTTTCCATGGGATAAGAAAAAAATGTAACAAATAAAGAATAGTTAAATTAAAAACGCTAACAATTGGAGAGACAGATTTTACGTAGTAATACACAAACTTTCCTTCCCTGTTTACATAGATAATGAATTCTACAGCACATAAACTAGATGTTTTTTCTTTTTCCATGCAACTTTTGAGTACCGAAATATCGCAGAATTACAATTAAAGTGAGAAAGGTCATTTATCTACAAAAAAAAAAAAATGCAGAATGCGGATAGTAAAAAACAGAAACCGATTAAAATGAACCTTAATAATGCCAACTTGGGTTTTCATATAAAGTGAACCTTAATAATGATTCCAATCTTTGTACATAAAATTTTGAAGGTAAGGAGGCAAAACATAACAAGTACAGCAATTTAATGTACTCTAAACAGAGAAAATTTGAAAATATGATAACAGCTAGCATTTCTTAAACCAAAAATAAATCATGGCAAACTTAAAGGACGTATCTATTACTATATTTTTAACATAGTTAAATGAGACATGTCAATATATCACCATTGTTACATTTGCCCACATCATCATAGTCACCAATTGATACAAAACTCTTTGTGCCACATGTTTGCTACCATTTCAGCAGTTTCGCTACTGCAAAAAGTGTATGATTTTTTATTAGAATAATGGCCAACTTAAGCTAGTATGCACCATCCTGTACCCGTATTAACATATAGAAAAGCGAACTTACCCAATTGCACAAACAAATCTTGTTAAAATACTCCACTTAGAAACTTATGATCAAGTCAATACTAAATGTAATTATCAGGTGGATACCCAGTGCCAAAGGCTCCCGTACTCAAGCGCGAGGACTTCCTATATCAGTCTCTCATTCTAGTACTAATCTCACGGCTTTTTGGGCTCTGTGATTTAATTGACTAACTACTATTATGAAATTATCAGCTGAAATTTAATTGACTAACTACTATTATGATCAAGTCTATCTAATCTACACATCTGTGATTAATGTATTGATCTGTATTCTAAGAGTGAATAATTATGATGGTCTTATTTATATTGTTCATTTTTTGTTTGAAGTCTACATGACTTGCTACACTTTGCATTAATTAAACAAGTTCTTCTTCAACCCTTGTACCTAACATGTTTTCCAAAATAATCGAAGTAAATAGATTCATATACAAAGTATGGAAAGTAAATAGATCACATGAAACACCAAACTGGTCCGAGAATCCAAAAAAAGCAATCATCATTATTAGTGATAGATTCATACTTTTGGCATTTAAAAAAAAAAAGACTATAAGTTCACCTGCCCAAACACATAATTAGAATTCCGCTCCATTACTAATAAATTAGGCCAAAAACTGATCTACAGAAATTAAACAGTGAGAAAGAAATGAAGTTTATGCCTTTACGAGCATAACGGCAAGCGCTTCACGCATGATAAGGCACGCGCTTCATTACGTAATCAGCTGAAGTACTGAGCATGGGAAAATGGCATAATATGAACATACAACTTGAATATAATGATACTTCAACAGTACATATACATTCATTAGCTAATCAGCTTTGCACTTTTTATTGTGCAGAAAACAGATGATGAAGAACGAAACTTTAAAACATCGGTTCCTACGATTAATCCTTCCAGTACGAGATGCCTACACACATTGGTTATAACTATTGCATAAGCAAGGAACTGTGATGCTATCATTTTCTTCTGGGCTCATAAAAGTAATCGTACATGAGCTACCATGATTGACATAATTTTCTGTATGTGCCGTTGGAAATGTACAATTTGACCGACATTAAATTTATTCACAACACGGTCTATAAGAATTTTTGTAGTATCAAAACGCATACAACATGGACCAACATCAAGCATCAAAATGAAGCACTAATGCCTTAAATAATATCAAACAGAACAAACAAACATAATACAGAAAATTCATTTTCACGTGGGTCATCAAGGCGGTGATCTTCAACCATACGTGGAACGCTCTGTAGATGGCGCTTGATTATTGTATTAAGTGCACGTGCTTCAATAAAGACTCCACAATGTCTACCATTTTATCTATCACTGCATGTGCTCCAATATTTAATGCATCGTGCATCTAAAAATATGTATGCCTGTAACATTTATATTGTTTTGCAATTCTTTTCCATTTCCAACTAAGCATACTACATTATAAAACTTACTTTACTTCACAGCATTAGCAATCAATGAACTATCCAAAACTGTAATCAAATGAAATGTAAATAATCCTATGTTTTTCAACCAAACACATTAGTAATCAAGCCATGTTGTGTTGGAAAGCTTTCCGCCCAAGTTATAACTACTGAATATAAAACAAAATATCACGTCAGCATTATACGATACATGATGGTTATAACATTTCGGCAAGCATTTCATATGCAAGATAGTGATAGTGAAAAAAAATGAACAAAATGAGATACCGTGCTAAAGTTACATAGTGGTTCATGTATGTTTGTGAGCAACCATGCATGACTTATTTGAGGAGGATATATAATGTCAGATTAAGATGAAATAAGATTAATAATATGACACCAAAATGTTGAGCAGTTGAATAAACAATGTAAAATATAATTTATGTCAGTCTAATATATGATCATAGACTGAATAAAGCAAACCGAAAAAGCAATTCTAGTTATAAAAGAGCTGGAACAATAACCGGCCAACATCCAAATATTAAGTAAACACGAATAACAAAATGCACAAAAGATCAAGCACACAACCTCAAAGTTGAAACACATTATTCAAATCTTATTATTACCCTTAACACAAATGATCACACAGTCGCATCAGGTCAATGAAAAACAGTGTGTAGGCAGAAATGTTTATTTTAACAGATGAACATGAAATGCATCATTTAAACGGAGGCTCTTGTATTGACTCTTGAGCAAGGAAAGTCCTACATTTGTAGGAATTTTAATGCTATTGTCGCTATTGAGGAAAGTTGGTATGTGATTTCCAGTCTTCTTCAGTTTGATAATATAATACAGAAAGAAATTAGAATAAAATAAGCTAAAATTTAATTTGAAGCCATTTAAAAATTATGTAAAACAGGAAAAAAATGTGGAATTATTTTTAAATGGAGCCAATGAACTAATGTACCGAAAAATATAAAGTTGTTAGATGCTTTAACGTATTTTGTAAAATATTATGATTTGAAACAAATTTTTATTCTAAATAGGTAAAAAAGATAACGATATTTCTTATAATAGGAACATAAGTCGCTTTCCATAGAAATCAATCTATCTTATGAAATGACAAAATTTTCATTCCCAACTCAGATTAAAAAGACTATTTAAGAAAGCAAAAGATATAATCCTGATATTATAACCGAATTAGTTAGATAGGAAATAGAACAGAGCATAAATTAGAATTGAGCAGGATAATTTTTTTCTAGATTAAATCAAATGCATGAAATCAAACATAGAGGGTTAAGAACTAAAAAAAAAAAAAATCTAACTTTGGCATAGCATATAAATCATCTAGATTGGGAAGAAGTGCAAACAAAAATAGAGATCAACGGTAGTGAAGAAAATGAAAAACTCATAGATAAAGTTTAGGGAAGAAACAGAACATGTTATTTTCACTTGCATAAAATGCGAAGTAGTAATAGAACGATGGCCGTTTATCATTCGTATAAGCTTACAATTTTATCATTCGTATAAAGTGTCATTATAATTCCAATTTGCATTTGAAGACGAAGTACAGGAACAGAATGTCAGATTATTATATTATCTCCTGATTGACACCACGCATGCAAATGATAGTTTATGAATATTAATAGTTTTGTCCAGATTTTGCAGACAGCAGTAAATAAATATGAAATTCAATTTTCATATTGTTTTTCTATAATAATTCCAATAGCGGGTGACCAAGGTTAAACAATTAAGCAAAAAATATTGTTTTTTATAAAACAAATCAAAAGGATTTGAAATGATGTCATTTAAACAATAAAGCTAAACCCCTAATACGATTAATGGCTCGAACAATAATGCAGGTAAAAAAATGCAATTAGAAATTTGTGCAACCATATGAAGCAGTAAAACACAATCTATATAACATAAACCAGTTATACGTGGAAAGTATTAAACAGCAAAAAACAGATATAAAATTGCATAGTTGACATCTAGAGAAAGATTGTAAGATGAGCAAGCAGTGTTGGCAGCAAGAAGAAACACATGGACATTTTTCCAAGGACGAAACAGACATGAAGATCAAGTAAGTGTAAAACATGTGTTGGTAAGTAGATGGCAAAGGTTTGCCTTGGAAATGGCAGAGAAAAGAAATCGAAGGTGATTTTTTTCATAGAAACAAAGATGAAAATCAAAAGCTCTGCCAGGGGAAAAAAGATGAAAATCAAAGAACAAACAGTGGCGTAAATATCCAAATCGAAATTGTGTAAACTAAATCGGAGTAGGAAAAGATAAAAACATAAATGGGCGGATCGATGTTCCGGTTACCTATGAGCATGAAATTAGGGCAGCAGCACCAGAACGCTGAACTGGAGCAAGTAGTTTTCAGATCCAGTAGCACCAAAATCGGCGGTTCTGCGTGATTTTCAGATTTTATCATCAAAAGATTTCATGTGAGTAAAGAAATTAACAATGGTCAAGTGATGAGCATCAAGAGTGATCACCGAAAGACCCTTCTTGAATAGGAGAGTTCTGTGAAAATGGTGACTCTTTCCCGGGAATCTAAATGAGTTCACCCATGGAGGTCCTGGAAAATGAAGATTCCGCCAACACTTCATGAACTGAAGAAATAATGCCATATTGAAACAGTTTGTCATGCGTTAGGAGAGATTTTCTGGGCACCCAAATGGGTAGGAATAAAGTAGGAAGGCAGATGGAGCATGCCAAGAACACTTACAGATTTAAGATTTAACTGCGAGTAGAGCACCGCAGACCGTCTGAATGAACTGGAATATGCGTATAAAACTCAGCTGTCTGATATATATATGTTAAGAATAAATAATAGTCTTTCTTTGTCTTTTGTTTGTCTGGATTTTATTATATAGACGAGCGTAACGACAAGCGTTTTGCACGTGATGATGGCAAACGCTTTGCGTGATCAAGGCACCCGCTTCGCGCGTAATGATGGCACGCGCTTCGCGCGTGGACCGTTATCGATTAAGTCATGAACCTGAATCGTTAATTGTTTGTTGATCTAAGGCATGCCGATGGTTTTTTTGCCTATAGGCGCATTACCTAATATTTGTGCTTGTTATTTGATTTTGTAATTGCTAGCTTATTTTTGGTATATGTAACCGCATATGGTTATGCAAAAATCAAATGAGAAATATAAATATAACTTGTTAACATGATCAAACCGATAATATGCAATTAACTCAATACAAATATCAACATATAATATCCAAATCAACATCAACTCAACACACCATTTCACACAGCATATAATTGAACAAAAAATGTCATTCACTTCACCTACATCTCGATCGTTACACCATACAACTCAGCATCAACAAAAATACATGCTAAGTTAAATCCCTTCAGTGGTCATACAACATCACCAATATCTGGAAGTCCAACCAATGCACAGCTAATTTATTGCTGCAAGTCCTTAGTTCATCTAGCTACTTCCTAATTCGGCAACCACATCACCCAAGTTCAACCTCCTTCACACCACAACTAAGTTGCAACAGTTACAAAGCTTTCGGAGTCATAGCAAAGAAGAGTGCATGTTATATGCATACACTCATGTTTCTTCTCAGTTAGCCTCTTGGACTTAACAATCAATATCCAATTCATATTCTTCAGACTCAACGTTGTTCTTTAATCTCTATTCGAGTTTTCCTCGTGCACCAAGATATAACCAGCAAAACTCAAACCTGTAAGGAAGCTTTTAGAGTTCTATAATTGTATTCAATTAAAAAAAAAAAATCTTAAATTCTGTGCGGGGTCACGTGACCACCTCAGGCCTAATGTGGCTCCGCCACTGGTCCAAGTCCAATGGCCGGAGAGGTTCGAGTTTTGAAGCCAGTTTTTTAAGAACAGATTTTCTATGTATTTCGTAGAGTGAGTAGGGATGTGACTCTTCTACTTTGCAGATCCCATATAGGCTTATTAGGTTGAAGTGGTTGAGCTTGTATAGAATGTTAGCTTCTTTGGTTACGTCTTTCTCCAATTTTTTGATTGCAATGGCCTTATTATGAATGTATCTCTTGCAATATCAATAGCAACATAGTTGTTTTTAATTCTCTCCATAAACAGTATGCACAGTACTGAATGGAATAAACATTACTAAAGCTAAACGAGAAATTTAGCTGAGCACTATCACCATGCGTCAGCCAAACTGCAGTTAAAAAGAATATGGTTAATATAGTGAACCATATTTCCAGTTTATATCTCAGATTCTCTGGTGACAGGAAAGTGTGATATACGTGTGATACGATGAATAAGAGGAATCTGACTATGATGAATTTGTAGAAAACGAAAAACAATTGATGGCAAAAATTAAATGTGGTTACATGTGTCTGCACGTGTACATGGGTATTCAATATTATTTTCTCCATTGAACGTTTTATTTGCATATATTGGTATATGATCAATATATACAATATGACAATCAAAAAATCGCTGGTCCAGTTCAAACAATGAGGTCAAGAACAGTTATATGGTACATTAAAAAAAGCTTCTACGTATTAATCAAAAAGCATATTGTCTCACAGTAAAAAAAATTGGTTAATTATCTTATGTAGATAACGTTCATTGTGAATTCTGTTAATAACAAACAATTTAATTATCTGTACAGGTAGCATGGGATGTTAGATGTAACACGTATGTTGAATTATATAAGATAAACTTAAAACTACATTACTGTAAAGCATAGGAAGTAATTCATGTTGACTTTGCTAACTGAATACTTACATGATGACCGGCAGCAATACTCTGTGCTGAAGATGGCCAACATCCATCGTTCCTTTTACATTATTTTAAAGGTTATGTCTTACTCCATCTAGAATTAACATTATTTTCCCCATGACATCACCTTCATACTAACAAAACATTATTTTGTCCATTCATTTTTGTTGATAAAAAATTTCATCTAAAGTAAATCTGTATGAAAACAAAAGTCTTCTTGCTCTTCAAAAGTAATGACTAAAAAAGTTCAAACAAATTGTCCTATATTCGATAAAAAGAAAATCATATGCACCTCATGCAAATCATTTTGAATATGAGTCTACCTGGATCATAGCCTTGATTCATCAATTAATGTGCGAAAGTCCTAGTCAAAATGCTTAAATAAGTACCAAATCCAGTATAAAGACAGACAGAATAGCATAAATTCCCCATAGCTCGTATCTAGGGCTTGCAAGCGAAAAAGTTGGACCATCCCAACAAAGTAAATCCTTGAAGTGCTCCTATAGAGGAGATGGTATCATCAATTAATTATACCATTATTTCTACCTTTTTACTTTTTCCATTTTTTTCTACATTTGGCTCAACCAGTGAGCGGTTAAAGTAATCTTGAATGAAAACATCCAAATCTTTGGTTCAATTCCAAAAATCTTATCCAATTTTATTTTCTGTACAATTCCATTAAATGGTAAATCAAACTGGAAGATTTTAATGCAACTTTATCAAATATCGAATTCTCATATTAAAAAATATATTAATTATTTTATGTGGATTATATTAATAGTCAATGCATATAACATTAGTTGGGTTGTGGTAGATGGCACAGTTATTAAAAAAACCAGTTCACAAATAATCTAATGAGCTTTGCTATAGTAATACCAATAGTGAGAAACAAAGCGCAAGAATATTTAAACTGGTAATACTAATTGTTACTAACAAAATCATCTCCGAAACAAGCTGACAGTGAAGGAGTATCGGATGACCGCAAACACATAGGAATTCTCCAAAAGCATGAGTCAAACATTAGAAAGAACCAAAATCAGGAAGGAATGATCTGAGAACTACATCAAGCGACACCTTCTTAGGAAGAAGGAGCTCAAAATCTATAGCATACCAGTAGAATATACCCGACAAGGTATATCTGGCAGGATATACCCGGCATGGGATCTTATAGCGAAAAGTCATCTAAGTCAGAAGCTAAGGAAGAAGGGAGGCAAGAACTTTGCTAATTGAAACCCAAAAAGATGGAAGGGCTATCGATATTAATCTACTTAATACCGATACATCAGGAGGCGAAGGTGTATAGAGTATCAAGCCAGAAGTACATAAAGATTATCTGGAACCAGCTTCTAAAACATCTACTGCATAAATACCAAAAGATCACATTGATAGACGATAAGCAAATCACCTGGAGCTATCTTCCAGAAGATTAGGCTATACCCGGAGGCTCCGCCATAAGGCCAACCGGAACCCCAAAAGGGATACAAGCTATCCATACTAGCCTTGATTCTTGTACTCTTTTCTCTAGAGTAGACCCTAATCCTTAAATCAATTTGGGGATTTCTCTCATTCTATTCTTGTATTCTAAATCAAAGATCAATAAAGAGTGAGTTAATACTTGTGATATTTCTTTATGAATTCGATATGCTATTTTCTAGTCATTGTTGCCGCATTTTACTGTTTGTTTCTTACACGTACATGAATCTTCGATCAAGCCTTTCTGTAGGTCAAGTGAAACACCATTTCCCCCAAGTTTAAACCCTTTCTACAAGCCTAGACCCTTCAACAAGCTTAGCGCAGAACTCCTTCTTCCTATCCGTTAAGTCCTTATCAAGGGTTGTGTTTATAAATTCATCCTCCTGGGATAACTTTTGGTTCTTGAATCGCTTAAGTGTGATACTCACCCCATCGAGAGAAGAGTAAGTATTCTTTCGGATTCTAGACCTTGATATCTAGGAAACGGTGAGCTAACTCAGACTTGCAAAAGCTAAACAACCTAATTCTCTCTTAGGTCCACTTCCATAGACTTATCTCCATTGTTGACGAAAAACATCATTAACATTTTGGCGCTCAAAGGAGGGCTTGAACCTCCGATTCTTTGGTTAAACTTACCACGTATCTACCTGTGTTGTTCCATCCCGGATTGGACTAAGGATTTAAAGAAGAAAAGTTATGGGTAAGAGGTCCCAACAAAAGCCTTCTGGATCTCGAATGGATAAGTCAGAAATCACTGACCCAAGAGTGACAGAAGAACGAAGGTTGAGAGTGGAAGCCTTATGGATAATAAAGTGGAAAAGAGAAATCGAACATTATGCTTCCAACGCCAGGGATTATAACCTTTCCCACATAGGACAAACCCTAGCACCTCCTCCAAATGGCTCTACATCTGTAATAACCCGGAAATCTGAGCCAAATTAAAATTTTTATTTTGGCAATTTTAGTGAATTTTGATTATTTAAAATGAATTATTTTAAATAATAACGATAAGAAATTTATTTTTAATAGAATTAGAACTATGTATTTATATAGATCGTCGTTAGAATATAAATAATTATTTATAATTATAAAAGGAATTGAAAATGGCGCGGTAGTTCGAAATTTCGATTTCAAAGTTCAAATGAATGTACCGGGTGCAAAATAAACCGGATTTTAGTGAAACCAAAAATATTTGAATCTACTTGAGAATATATTTCCAACGAATCCGAAAAATTGAAATTTCATAGCGGGGATAAAAAGTTATGTCCAGTTGAAAATTCAGAATAGTCGTTATGGAATTCTGGCCCTTAAAAATAGGAATTTTGCAAACGACCTCGGTTTTCGACGAAACCACATTTGTTGGATTCGTGATGTCAAGTTATTGCTAGGTTTCAAATTTCATAATTTTTCGAATCAATATGTGAGCGTGGCAAAGGAAAACGCGTTTGACCAGTTTCAGTTGATTTTAATTGACTAGAAAATGACCATTTTTCAAACTGTCTTCAAATTTGATGAAATTAGTTTTGTTAAGACTGTATCGTCAATATGAAGCTAGAAAATATTTTTTGGGAATTTTTCGAGTTCGTATGTGGCCCCAATAAATTGAAATGTGCGTTCAAAATCAATATATCGATTTATATTTTGATTTTGATGGAAACTGATCGAAACGATCGAATTAGCATATGATACATATCCCATTGTGTTCATAATAGGGGTAATTAACTATGGGCGACAGGTGGTGGGTTTCGTTTCGAGTTTGAAACAAAAAGTTACTTTTTAAAAATTAAATTAATTAAAATAAATATATATTATTATATCCCCCCCATCTCCTATTCCCAAAGTCGACCCCCCTACCATCGTTCTAAACCGAACGAGATCAGAAATAAAAAAAAGGAAGAGAGATCGACGATGAAGCCGCACCCCCCCTTCGATTCAGCGCCACCGCACCCCACCCACCCCTGCGTGCCTCCCTTCCTTCTTCCCCCCCCTCCTCCTCTCTCTTCCCTCCTTCTTCTCCTGAAACCGCACCCTCCGCCTCCCCCAAAACGGAAACCGCACCCCACCTTAACCCAAGCCGCCACCGCCCTAACCACCCTCCTCCGCAGCTCGAGCCCCCCTTCTGATGCGCGCGAGACCCCCAAGCCCTCCTCTTTAGTCCATTGTAAGTTTTAATTTTATTTATATAGTTACTTATTTTATTTAATTACAGTAATTGGTTTTAAAATAAAAATTCAGTTTTTATATGAAAAGGGAGGGGGGCTAAATCAGTTTTATAGAAGAGGAGCATTGTTTTAAATTGAAAAGATAAGATCTTTGTTTAGGAAAGATTTGATTTTGAAATGAATAAAGATTTGATTTTTAATATATATATAAAGAGGAGATCTTTATAGATGTAGCGATATAAAGACACGATTTTTATATATGTACGATAATGAAAATATGATTTTTATATCAGATAGATAATAAAAATTCGATCTTTATTATATAGGAGATATAAAAATATAATTTTTATATTATAGAAAGGTTAAAAAAAATATAATTTTTATATTATAGAAAGGTTAAAGATATAATTTTTATATCATAGAAAGGTTAAAAATATAATTTTTATATAATAGAGAGAATAAAGATATGATTTTTATATTATATAGCTAATAAAAATTCGATCTTTATATCATAGGAAGAATAAAAATATGATTTTTATTCATGTAGAGTAATAAAAATATAATTTTTATTATATTACTAGCAAGGTAAAAATAGAATTTTTCCTATATAGTAGCGGTGTAAAAATAGAATTTTTATCTATATAGTAGCGGTATAAAAATAGAATTTTTATCCATATATAGTGATTATAAAAATATGATTTTTATATCATAGCAAGAATAAAAATATGATTTTTATTTTTGTAGTGTAATAAAAATATAATTTTTATTATATTACTAGCGAGATAAAAATGAATTTTTATCTATATAAAGTGCCATTATAAAAATGTGATTTTTATATATGTAGTGGCTCCGGAAAATGAAATTGATGAAAGACGAGCACGACGGAGATTTCCTACATATGAAGAATCGTGGCGATTGGTTTAGCTGGTCGGTGAGAACTCCTCGCCTTTAATTTATTTCTAGTTTGAAATATATACTAGGATGCAGATGGTGTTTAGTAGCACCCGACACCCGTCGTCTACAGACCATGGATGACTTATTTGTTTGATTGCTGTGTTGTGAAATTTGGTTGTTTTATGTGGAGTGAAATAAAATATTTTATAGTGGAAAATATTTTATAGTTAAAAATATAATTCTTAACGTATATATAAAATGAATATTTATAAACAAATCGACGATTTGTTTATATACACTGATTTGACTGATATTGATTAGGACGATAAATTTTACACATCGCCCAACTGGACAAATAAAAATCTGTGTTTGTTGATTTGAAACCCCACACGGGTGTTGGGATGATATTTGATGTACACTAATCCCAATTATTTAGTTGTATGTCGATCGATTGGTCGACAGACTGTGTAAGTGTTAATTATTTATATTTAATGCTTATGCAGTGGTGTGGTGCACTCTGGATGATGGTTGATTATCTATCGTTGTTATTTTATATATGTGTTGTAGAAATCCCATATAATTAACATTATATGGAAATTGATTGGGCCTTATTCCAGTTTTGAATAGAAATATTTGAAAAGAAATATTTGAATAGAAATATTTGAAAAAGAAATATTTGAATAGAAATATTTGAAAAAGAAATATATGAAATAGAATATTTGAAAATAGAAATATATGAAGCCGTGTTGATTAGATTGACGCCATTTTGACGTGAACGATATTTATATCGATTTTATTCATTTTTCAATGAATATTGAAAGTGGTTTCAAAATTCGAATTAAATTGAATAGATTGAAATTCGAATTAAATTGAAATGAATTAAAATTCGAATTAAATTGAAATTTGAATTAAATTGAAATGAATTGAAATTCGAATTAAATTGAAATGAATTGAAATTCGAATTAAATTGGAAAGAATTGAAATTCGAATTAAATTGAATAGATTGTAATTCGAATTAAATTGAAATTCGAATTAAATTGAAATGAATTGAAATTCGAATTAAATTGAAATTGAATTGAAATCGATTTGAAATGAAATTAAAACGAATTTAGATTGAAAAATTCAATCTTGATTAGAATTTGAAAAGGAAGTTGAAACCGTTTTGAAAACGAATTTAAAACGATTTATAAAATACGTTTTGAAAGGAAATCGACGAAATATATATATATATATATATATATATATACTATATAATGGCCTGAATAGAACGCGCCACGCCACTGTAGTTCGCGAATTTTGACCATTGACTTCGAATGGATATTACGGGATATCCGACCGTCGGATTCTCCTAAAACCGGAACCGTTGGGTTCATATCGAAAAGAGATTTCTAACGAATATTAGAGATTTGAAATCTAATGGTTAGATTTGGAATTATGTCCAAATCAAATTTGGAAAAGGTCGTTGTAAGTGCAGTTCGATGGCCGTTGATGGAAATCGACTGTACGAGCGTTGATAAAATTATTAAAAGTAGTAATAATTTGTGTAAAATCATAAGAAATGATTTGGGAAGAACTGGGATGAAAAATCCCATATTTGAAAAGATAAAAATAGATTTTTATCGAAATGAACTAGTTTTGAACTAGAATAATAATTATTTATTTTTAAAATAAATAAATTGGATTTGAAATGGATTTGAAAATAACCAGAATTTCCAATAATTGAATTGGAATGGATTTGAATCGAAATTGTCTTCGAAATATTTCGATGTTGGATTTCGTGATGATACAGATATTGTTATGGGAATTTGAAAGATATATTAATATCGTTATTTCCAATACGATATTTTTTGGTTGTAGAATTTGATATTGAATATAAGCCGGTATATTTTCTATACATAGCCTTTTATTTAATATCAAATGGGATTTGGGTTTGTCGTGGATGGTGTCTTCATTAACACTGTTCTTAAACCCAGTTGAGAAAAAGATTAAATCTTTTTATTTAGATTTAATGAAGTGTACCAATTGAATGGTAGTTAATTGGAATGGCATTTGAATTGATTTTTGGGTTTATCGTGAACGGTGTTTTAAACAACACTTGTTCTTTAACCCGATAATTAATGGAATGTGATTTTGGGTTGTCGTGAACGGTTTTTTCAATAATACTGTTCTTAGACCCAACGGAGTTAAGAAAATCAGAAACTAACTGGAGATTAGTTAAGTTGAATGGTTTCTTGGGTATTGATCTGATGTTGGTTTCGGCCTTCGGGGTTAATACTTAGGGAATTGCTCGCTTGCTAATTTGCGGTTAGGGATTGATTGAAATGTGATGAGATTTTTGGGTTTATCGTGAACCGTGTTTTAAATGACATCGGTTCTTTAACCCAGTTAAAGATTAAAACGAAGTGGAGTTTAAATGAATCTTTAATTAGATTGAAAAGATCGAGAATGGAGTATCACCAGTTTTGCTCCAGACGATAGCTAAATCTTTAATTAGATTTGAACATGAAATGGTAATTGAATTTACCGATAACACCGGTGTCAGATATGAAGTATTACCAGTTTTACTTCATGGGATGAATAGGTTGGGATTGGGAAATTAAAACAAATGATTACTTCGGTAAGGTTCGTTAATCCCGGCTAGTTTGGATAAACCATAATTTGGTTTGAATTGATATTCGAAAGAAGATTAAAGAATAAATTTAAGGAATTTATCTTTGATAAAATTAATGGGAACCTATCCCTAAGAATGTGGAATTTAACAACTAACTGTCGATTAGTTAAGATGATTGGTTTCCTGGGTATTGATCTGATGTTGGTTTCGGCCTTTGGGGTTAATATTTGGGGAATTGTTCCCTTACTAATTTACGGTTAGTGACTGATGAATTGGAATGAGGCGTATGTTGTGTTTGTGTAACCCTTGTTTATTATATACGCGAGTTATTCAGGAAGACCGGGTTTATCCCATTCTGAATAACTGATTCGACGTGGTGTCGAAGATGAAGACGGTGGTCGAAGACCGGAGGTCTTCACGTCGTTTGGGTGATTATTGATGATCTTGATTGGGCCGTACACCCAAGAGGAGGGAATCAGTTAGTGATCGTCCAGGCGCACTTGGAGATCGATGGATATGCGGGGTACTAGGTGCCTCCGGTTTCGTTCAGACCTAGAACGAACTTGTAAATGGACTGTGTGTCTGACATTGGATTTTATTCTGTGTGATTGATTTCTATTAAATATATATCTGTTTGGCGGCGGAGAATTTATTCTCTTGCTTAACGCCCTTCTCTGAGACGTACGAGCTTAGAGGTTATATATTGATGGATATCAAACGCATGGAGTGAATTTCCTGTGTGGCATGCCTAAGTGGCAATTGATCAAGGCTTTTGTTGAAAAGCAAAGTCTTGTGGGTGATGATCAAAGCACAGCCTGTGTGGCACAACTTTGTGTAACGTGAATTCGCGAGCCTCACACCCCGGTTGTGAACCAGAAACGGGAGAGGACATCAGGGAGGGCATGCGTTTCTTTCTAGCTAGAAGTGGCGTCAGTGGTTTTACACGCCCTGACGAGTTTGACTTATGTGGTTGTTGTTGTTGCGAGGCGCCTCGGACATATCTGTGACTATGTGAAGCCGACGGAGTCATTCGTTGGCTCATTTACGCCTCAAAGGGCGGGGAAACGCAGTGTTCAGGCATTTTAATCCATATCGGTGGACCGGCCCTGACGATCCATGGGCCCACCTGAGTCTGGGTCCTGAGACATGGTAGGCTAGATTGTCTCGAATCGGTAGAGGACTATCTTTTGCCTCGATTCACAGATAGAAATCCAACTTCCAATACGTGACTTTGCGGTTTTATTTGTAGAGCCTAGTATTGGCGACATAGTAGCATGGGATGCTATGCCGCCTATGATTGAAATTGTTTTGACATTATACACTTATAATAGTATCAAATGATTTGTTTAAACGTACCAAGCATGTTTGGCTATTATAAGGTAAAAACCCCATCCTCCGGCTTGCGTTGCATTGTGTGATGGGACCTGGTTCTTATAATAGCTTCATTATTCTTTATTTACCATTGCGCTGTTTGTTTTATGCACTGGTATTCTTAGGAGGAAACCCGTTCCGTGTTATACGACGTGGTCCCTTGATTTACCTAACTTTAAAATAAAGATTAATAACTGTTTTAGTTCTCACACTAGTCACATGACTGACTTGGAGTTTATTGTTTTGACCTAAACTCTGGGTGCCCTTATTTTGACACGGGCAGCTAGTAGTTTTGGTTTTGCAGATTTATATTCACAGGATCATGATTTACAGTTGAAACAATACTGAGAAAGCTTTGTATCCGTGTATTACTTCTAGTTGTGTATTGTATTATTTTCCGCTGCTATGTAATGTATTGTAATCTCTGATATTTAGTGAATGTGTAATATTGATTTATACTCTGCATATTCTTGTATTCTGATGGAATTGTTGTAATATACAATGAAATGTTCTTCTGTCTGCATTCTTTTGTGTGTTGTTCTCAAAGTATCCGCGCTTTCCTTACCCGGGAAGTTACGGGTCCTTACATTTGGTATCAGAGCTTTGGTTTACAAAGCTCAGAGAACAAGGCACATTAGAACCATATGAAAGAATTCATCAGAATTGGATTAGTAATATCCAATGAGAATGACTCGTTAGAGATGGGATCAGTAGTATTCTAGAACGAGTGTGAAGAGTATATTTTTAAAATGAAAACAGTTTTGTTTTGAAAATTTAATTCAATTATTCGTATTTGAATATTTATTTATATTGATTTGGACAATCCAGTATATATAGATTTTGCATATACGTCTGATCCACGGGTATTCAAAGTTTTAATATATTGGGTAGATATAGAATTACACTCTAGTCGGCCGGGGGTGATTCTGATGATTGATATATCATCATCAGAATTTATATTCGAGTGACAAAAGTGGGATTTCTATATATTTCCATTAGACTGGTGTGAGAACCAAAATTAGATAGGGCCTATTGTTGTGATTTGGCATCAAAAATCTGATTTTTGGACTATATATCAAAATTATGAATTTGAAACGTTAATCCACTAATTGATTGATGGTTGTGTTGTTTGATTATTGTTTGACTAATTAAATGTTGAGCCTTTAACCAAATTATATCAAATAGTGATTGTATTGAAAATTCATCGCATTTGCATGCTCGTACATATACTTACATTGACCAGGTCATAGCAAAGAGGCTAGAGAAGAGGAATAAAATTGTTTGCCCGACAAATAGGTACATGTTTATTGTATTTCTTTGGGTTTGGATGATTTTATGAGCCGATTGGCTTTTTCTTTTTCTTTTGGATTGAAGAAGGTCATGGGAGGCTATATGAAATATCCCGAAGTCCCCGGTGCAGGGGAGGTTATGGCGAAATTTTTTGAAAATTTAGGGTGTTAGCCAAAATTTTTGAAAAATTTGAAAAGTTCTTAGAAACTGAAAAGTTGAAGAACTTAATCCGTAATGGAAACAATGAAAGTTGAGTTGATTTGTGAAACAACTTTCGGCTTCGTTCCTTTTCAGGGACGAAAAGTTTTAAGTGGGGGAGATTGTAATAACCCGAAAATCTGAGCCAATTTAAATTTTTTATTTTGGCAATTTTAGTGAATTTTGATTATTTAAAATGAATTATTTTAAATAATAACGATAAGAAATTTATTTTTAATAGAATTAGAACGTATATATTTATATAGATCGTCGTTAGAATATAAATAATTATTTATAATTATAAAAGGAATTGAAAATGGCGCGGTAGTTCGAAATTTCGATTTCAAAGTTCAAATGAATGTACCGGGTGCAAAATAAACCGGATTTTTGCGAAACCAAAAATATTTGAATCTACTTGAGAATATCTTTCCAACGAATCTGAAAAAAGTTATGTCCAGTTGAAAATTCAAAATAGTCGCTATGGAATTCTGGCCCTTAAGAATAGGAATTTTGCAAAGGACCTCGGTTTTCGACGAAACTACTTTTGTTGGATTCGTGATGTCAAGTTATTGCTAGGTTTCAAATTTCATAATTTTTCGAATCAATATGTGAGTGTGGCAAAGGAAAACGCGTTTGACCAGTTTCAGTTGATTTTAATCGACTGGAAAATGGTCATTTTTCAAACGGTCTTCAAATTTGACGAAATTAGTTTTGTTAAGACCGTATCGTCAATACGAAGCTAGAAAATATTTTTCGAGTTCGTATGTGGCCCCAGTAAACTGAAATGTGCGTTCAAAATCAAAATATCGATTTATATTTTGATTTTGACGGAAACTGATCGAAACGATCGAATCAGTCTACGATACATATCCCATTGTGTTCAGAATGGGGGTAATTAGCTGTGGGCGACAGGCGGTGGGTTTCGTTTCGAGTTCGAAATAAAAAGTTACTTTTTAAAAATTAAATTAATTAAAATATATATTATTATATCCCCCCTATCTCCTATTCCCAAAGCCAACCCCCCTACCGTCGTTCTAAACCGAACGAGATCATAAAAAAAAGAGGAAGAGAGATCGACGATGAAGCCGCACCCCCCCTTTGATTCAGCGCCGCCGCACCCCCCCTGCGTGCCTCCCCTCCTTCTTCCCCTCCTCCCCCTCTCTCTTCCCTCCTTCTTCTCCTGAAATCGCACCCTCCGCCTCCCCCAAAACAGAAACCGCACCCCACCTTAACCCAATCCGCCACCGCCCTAACCACCCTCCTCCGCAGCTCGAGCCCCCCCTTCTGATGTGCGCGAGACCCCCAAGCCCTCCTCTTTAGTCCATTGTAAGTTTTAATTTTATTTATATAGTTATTTATTTTATTTAATTATAGTAATTAGTTTTAAAATAAAAATCCAGTTTTTATATGAAAAGGGAGGGGGGCTAAATCAGTTTTATAGAAGAGGATCATTGTTTTAAATTGAAAAGATAAGATCTTTGTTTAGGAAAGATTTGAATTTGAAATGAATAAAGATTTGATTTTTAATATATATAAAGAGGAGATCTTTTGAAACAACCCGCATTCTACGCATCGGAGGATCGTAGGATATTTATTTCTTTCTTATACGAAGTCGTACGGTCATGTGGCTTTGGGAAACGACTATTGGGGTCATTTCCCATGTTCATGATTTTTGCCGATTTTTAAATGACCGTTTTGCTCCTAACTGATTTTGTTTCATCCATAATTTTTGATTGGAAAGAAGTTTTGACCTGAAACCACTTCCATTGGATTCGAATGATGATTTCTCTTTCCGTAGAGTGGTTACATTAGCCAAACGGACTTACCGTTTGGGAGATATGGCTGAAACAAGGTTAAGAAGGTGAAAAACAGCTTAATTGGGCTAAACCGGGTGATTGACAGCTAGGCCCAATGGGGGATTTCGGGTTTAGAGGTATTTGAGGGCTGCTAGGGTTTAGAAAACGATTTTTTCATTCATTTTTCAGCCGCCACGAACCTCCTTTGAGCTCTAGCAATGGCCTCCACCTTCTAAATCACTCCCAAAACATCTTTTTGGCTTTCCTAATCACATATTAGCAAGATCTACACTAAATCAAGGCGGATTGGCATCAAATCAAGACAGGAGCTGCTGCTAAGCATTGGAATTCGACACAAACAGAGAATCATTTCAGATTTATAGTTTACTTTGTGGCAAAGGTGAGTGATTTGCATTGTTTTTCACTAATTACGGCTAATTATGGTAATCAGCGAAGATTATCGAAATTATGGCTCAGAAAAATCTAGAAAAATTCCTAAAATTCAAAAACATCATTTTATGCCTCTGATATGAATTTGGGTTAATTTCGACTAATTTTGCAAATCCCGGAATTTGGTGGATTAAGGGGTGATTAATGGAAATTAGCGAATTTATGCATGATTAAAATCTGGAAAAATATTCAGAAATTCTGAAATATTGTTTTAGACCTCTGTTAGAAAATTTGGGTAATTTGGTTAAGTTTTGCTAATCATACTGTTAGTTGTTCTTAAACACGATTAAGGGGAAAATATGGGTTTTTGTGTATGTTTGATCCGTTTTGACCTACCATATTGATGTTTTGCTATTTGTGGATGTTTATACATGTTGCTATGACTGTATGGTATGCTTTGTGATTGTTTAGAACAATTAGAATGGTCAAAAACGCCGTCGAATGGCGTAAACAACTCGCTGGACAAAGTGCAGGAACAACAGACAGGGACCAGATCGGATCCCCTTTATCCGAACCGAACCACTCTCCACGATCCGACCCGATCCACTTGTGGTGATGGAGACCGACCGATCCGCCTGGAAGTTCGTGAACAGGTGGCCAAGGAGGTGCAACTCGCGAACCGAACCGCCCGTGGAGTATTCTTCTCCGACCCGAACCCGATGGCATCCTCCGATTCGACCCGAAGGAACTTGTCACAAACCGAGATGTTAAGTACGACCTAAGTTGTATCCGAACCGATCCGGAGCTTGGCAACGATCCGAACCACCACGAGTTGGAGCATGGAGCACGACCCGACCCGATCCGATGCATCATGGAGGAACTTGAGGAACTTGATCCGATCCGAGGTGATGAAGCAATCCAAACCGAACCAAGGAAGAAGGAGAAGACCGATCCGGTGATGACCAATAACCCGAGATGCAAAGGTAGTCCAAATGGAAGTTAGAGATCAGGATCCAGTTGGGAACCAATGAGTTCACTTCATGGTTGGGCTTTGCTGTGCGACGTGTGCAAAGGGGCTGTCGGTATTCATAACTTTGGTTCACCACTGAGAGATGGATAGTGGGCTTGTAGTGATAGTTACACGGGATTGGATTCCGTCATGGCCTAAAGTATTAGGTGAGCAAAGTAGTGGATATCGTATGCTTTACGCGCTGAGTGAGGGATGTGAGGATGATTGCTATGCTTGATTATTTGACACCACTATGACATGCACACCCCCACCCCCGTATCTCTTACACAGTATGTTAGTGGCATCTTAGAGTATTGTACGGTATGTAGTGCTAACTCTTTGGTTGCAGGTCCAGGTTCAGGTATGATTGGATTATACCTGTTATTGTTCTGTTTTGTTGCTTATCGCTCATACCAGGCTTTATGTCTGACCCAGAGTTTTATGTCTCCTCTTATTACTCTGGGTGCTCACACGAGCAGACTAGAGACTGGTTATGGTTAGCTAGTGATGCGCGAGTAGCTGATTCGGAGGCGAGCAGGAGGCTTCCACGTATGATATATAGATATTCTCCCTGTGTTGCTGGTGGTCGCTACTTGGGCATTAGTAATGTACCTCCTTTATCTTGCTTTTGTTTTGTTGAGACAGTAGTTTGAAAAGTTGTAATAAGCTGTATTTTTGGATTTCCGCTGCTATGATGCTTAGTTTGTTTCCAGCTTATGCACCGTCTCACCTGTTTTATGTCAAGTATGTTATTATTATATTTTATTCTATGCGCTGTGAGACATTCTACAGGTTCCTTGTTAGTTCATTTCCTTGTTTCCTTTCCTTCTGACGACCGTTCTGTGCTAACTGGACATGTGTATAGCGCACCTTTGGAGTAAATGTCGGTTGGTGCGGGGCAGGCCGTCACACTTGGTATCAGAGCTCTAGGTTGCGTAGTTAACCTAGGGAAAGACACTAGGGAGAGATAGTATGTATACGAGAGCGTGTATTTGTGATTACTTTGGTTTTCAAAAGCTATATATATATATATATATATACTATTAGTAGTATAAGAATGAAGTCGTACTGCGCTAGCACCACTATGGGGTCGTTAATCGTTTCCCCTTTTACAAATTGACGATGAGCCGATATGCTAGAGGTGCTGGTAGGGGAGCCAATAATGGGAATGCTGCTGACATGAGGGCGATGTTTACTGACCTCATGAGAGACATGCTTAGAGAGGTGCAAGGGGCAGTTCCTAATCCCGGAAATTGTGGTGGTCCAGTAGTGCAGGCGCTTAGGGTCGATTTCGCCCAAGTTGTGCAAGGATTACACTAACCTTAGTGGGAAGCCGTTCCACGGAACGGAGTCGGCCACAGATGTTCAGGATTGGTTGGATAGCTGTGATCGTATCTTCGACGAGTCGGGTATCGAGGATGCGATGAAGAGAAGGCTAGCGTCTCGTCAACTGCAAGGGCGAGCGATGAATTGGTGGAATGCCATTAGAACAGCTACTCCAGAAGATCAAGTTACTTGGAATCAGTTTAAGACTCGCTTTTGTTATAAGTTTATTCCAGCTGCCCATAAATCAGAATTGTTCAGGAAGTTCTTGGAGCTTAAGCAGAATGGTAGAGCATTCTCGGAGTATATCGCTGAATTCGACACTTTATCGAAATATGGATGGTCCCTTATCGATACAGTCGAAAAGAAGAACGAGAAGTTCATAACTGGCTTGGATGGGTACTTGGGGGAAAGACTTATAAACCATATCGATGAGACGTTCGAGTCTATTGTAGGAAAGGCATTAAGGTCAGAGAGCCTTTTCCCTAAGTCGAAAACCGAAGTTGCTATTGCATCTACAGAGGAGCCAAAGCCGCAAGCAGGCGGTGAAGGCAAGAAGAATCCTCAGAGCAAGAGGAAGCAGAACCCGACCAAGGATGGTCAGAATAAGAAAAATAAGAAAGACGGCGAATGCTTTAGTTGTGGCAAGAAGGGCCACTATGCCAGAGATTGTCGAGAAAAGCCTGGGGAAAGGAAGTGCTTTAACTGCGGCCAGGCGGGACATCACAAGGATGATTGCCCACAACCTCCTAGGGAGAAGCAGATTGTGAAAGCGTATGCTATCAACGCTATTCCTTCTTCTTCGAATGCTCCAAGTGCGGCGCAGAAGGGAAAGGGTGTCGTTATAAAAGGTATGCTTTCTATTTAAGATGTTTCTGTTCGGGTATTGTTTGACAAACCCGAGATAGTCGATAGACCTCTAGCTGTGACGAACCCGATTGGTGGTTCGACTAGTTTTGGCATGATTTGTTGTAATGTGGTCTTATCGAGTCATGGATGTATGTTTGTTGTGATTGCTTTGTTTTGGGCTTTACTGGGTTTAGCATTATTTTGGGGAGTCGATCTACTCCAAAGGAATAGGGTGGTATTAGGTACCTACCTAGTGATGGCGATAGTAACTGGAGTGAAGGAAGCTGAAAGGTTATCGTTGTAATAAGTTCTAGTTGTCTCTGGGAGGCAAATGAGTGCTCCAGTGCTAGATTGTTTTGCTTGTATCACCTCACGTAGGTTGTCCGAATTCAGAGGAGATGTTCCTTGGGTACTTGTCTGATATTGGTTTAGGCCTTTGGGGCTTGTGCTTGGGGAATGTCGAGTTCGACTAGAATGGTTTGCGTGAGAGATAAATAGTTGTTGCGATTTTTCATTGGATGGTATCTTGGTTTACTTGAGGAGTGATGGGCAGACGGAACATGATAAGACTGTTCAATGGTATAGACTGCCCAGAGTTAGACTCGATAGGGCTATGAGATTGCTCGACTGGGACTCGAGAAAGATGCAAAGTAATGGATTGTTTAGGACCCTATGTTGATGTTCTCTATTGGATAGTAGAATTTTGAAGGAACAGGATGTGCTCGTTGATCATGGAAGATACAACGAAGATTAGGGCGATTCAAGTTGGATTTGAACTCGTAAAAGAAAATGGGTGTTCGTTGATCTTGGAGATGCAACGAATAGAGAGACGACTCACGTTGGACTAGAGTTTGTCGGTAATGGATACTCAAGACTGGGTCTGAGTTATAGATTGACTCGAGTTGGACTCGAGAAGGCTGCAAGGAATTGGATTCGGCTTGAGTTGGACTCGAGAGGGCAGCAAGACAATGGATAGACTTGGGTTGGACTCAAGTATTTTAGGCGGACTAAAAGAAGGGGTATCTGGCGACGCCCGTTACCTTGGATCCGTTGGACGTGATCTAGTTATCCTTGGAGGATAAACGTACGTTGGATGTACGGTAGTCTGTAGGGAGGCGGGGCTTCCATTGGCCTGGGATTGGTTGGATCAGTCAAGTAGGCATCGGTGTATGTATGGAGGCTGGGCTTCCATTAGTTATTGATGTTGGTTGGACCAGACATACTGGAATCGACATATTGGGATTGGTTAGACCAATCATGTAGGTGTCGATGTGTTTATGAGTTTAGCAGGTGATAGGTAGGACTTGTTTGATGGATGTTATGGTTGCTATGTTGTTCCTATTTTTCTTCCCTTGAGTAGACTATCACCTGTAGGGTTCCAGCGATGGGGAACAAAGTGATTGTAGTAGGACTATGAGCCAGTGCAGTAGAGTCGTCATGACTCGAGGGGCAAAGTGGACATAGTAAAGGAATAGTAAGGCTATGAGCCAGTGCAGTGGAGTTGTTATGACTTCATGGGGAAGAGTGGACATAGCAAAGGACTAGTGGCTATGGATCAGTGCAGTGGAGTCGCCATGACTCCATGGGGCAGAGTGATCATAGTAAAGGATTTGGGTGCGGTAATAGTTGCATTGAGTAGGAGACATGCCAGTTTAGGGGTTTTGTTTCTAGGATGGAAGCAAATAAAGTATATCACAGGATATGATTTCGGCCCCAAGAGTGAATTGGATTCAGAAAAACTAGTAAGCTTGACGATTAGATCGATTTTGATTGAGTGGATTGGTTCCAGTTAGAAGGACGATCCTAATCTATTGGAAACCATCTCTAGGGTAGAGATGGGTATCGATGGAAAGAGAATGATCAAGTAAGGATTTGATCGAGAAGGGTGGCTTCGAAAGAATAAGGGACTAGTTGTACCCAACGTAGATGGACTGAGGGGTGAAGTGCTTAGAGCATATCATCACCCGAAATTGACTATACATCCCAGTGGTAACAAGATGTATTGAGACATGGAGCAGATTTACTACTGGGAAAGGATAAAGAAAGACGTTGGGAAGTTTATGTCCAAATGCATGAATTGCCAGTTAGTTAAAGCTGAGCAAAGGAAGCTTAGTGGTTTTTCACAACCGTTGAGAACAAGTCTCAAATGGATTATATTGATAGTTTACCAAGGACTAGGTCAGGTCATGATGGTATTTGAGTGAATTGTATATTAGAGAATGACGGCTACCCAAGATAGGCAGAAGACTTATCTCGATAAGAGACGAAGAGATTTGGAATTCTTCGTTAACAACTTGGTGTTCGTCAAGATCTCTCCATTGAGAATGTGATTCGGATTGGTTGGAGAGGTAAGTTAGCACCAAGATTTGTTGGTCCATTCCCAGTCCTCGAGCAAGTTGGGAATTTGGTGTATGAAGTAGAGCTACCTGACAAGATGGCGGGAGTTCACAACGTATTTCATGTTTCCCAGTTAAGGAAGTTTGTGCAAGACCCTAATGTGGCTATTTCACCAGATCAGTTGGACGATATCAAGGTTGAATCTGAGGCGGTTGGGAACCGCAAGCCTATGCGTATTGTTGGGAACGATACGAAGCAGCTTCGAAGGAAGGCGGTGAAACTAGTCAAAGTTCAGTGGGGTGAGAATGAAAAAGACTGTACTTGGGAAACAGAGAAAGATATAAGGAAGAAGTATCCAGAACTCTTTGTCTGGTAAGGTTTTGGTAGTGATAGTTTCTTCCCTTGTTAGTAAACTGCATGCTAGGATAGACTTGTTTTGCATGTTGATTTTTGTTTTGGGACTGGTAGGCATGCGGGACCCTTTGTGTGTTTTGGTTAGGGAATTTCGGGGGCGAAATTTCTTAAGGGGGGGGGGGGGGGTGGGGAATGTAACAACCCGCATTCTACGCATCGGAGGATCGTAGGATATTTATTTCTTTCTTATACAAAGTCGTATGGTTATGTGGCTTTGGGAAACGACTATTGGGGTCATTTCCCATGTTCATGATTTTTGCCGATTTTTAAATGACCGTTTTGCCCCTAGTTGATCTTGTTTCGTCCATAACTTTTGATTGGAAAGAAGTTTTGACTTGAAACCACTTCCATTGGGTTCGAATGATGGTTTCTCTTTCCGTAGAGTGGTTACATTAGCCAAACGGAATTACCGTTTGGGAGATATGGCTGAAACAAGGTTTAGAAGGTGAAAAATAGCTTAATTGGGCTAAACCGGGTGATTAACAGCTAGGCCCAATGGGGGATTTCAGATTTAGAGGTATTTGAGGACTGCTAGGGTTTAGAAAACGATTTTTTCATTCATTTTCCAGCCGCCACAAACCTTCTTTGAGCTCTAGCAATGACCTCCACCTTCTAGATCACTCCCAAAACATCTTTTTGGCTTTCCTAATCACATATTAGCAAGATCTACACCAAATAAGGCGGATTAGCATCAAATCAAGATAGGAGCTGCTGCTAAGCATTGGAATTCGACACAAACAGAGAATCATTTCAGATCTATAGTTTACTTTGTGGCAAAGGTGAGTGATTTGCATTGTTTTTCATTAATTACGGCTAATTATGGTAATTAGCGAAGATTAGCGAAATTATGGCTCAGAAAAATCTAGAAAAAATCCTAAAATTCTAAAACATCATTTTATGCCTCTGATATGAATTTGGGTTAATTTCGACTAATTTTGCAAATCCCGGAATTTAGGGGATTAAGGGGTGATTAGTGGAAATTAGCGAATTTATGCATGATTAAAATCTGAAAAAATATTCAGAAATTCTGAAATATTGTTTTTGACCTCTGTTAGAAAATTTGGGTATTTTGGTTTAGTTTTGCTAATCATACTGTTAGTTGTTCTTAAACATGATTAAGGGGAAAATATGGGTTTTTGTGTATGTTTGATCCGTTTTGACCTACCATATTGATGTTTTGCTGTTTGTGGATGTTTATACATGTTGCTATGACTGTATGGTATGCTTTGTGATTGTTTAGAACAATTAGAATGGTCGAAAACGCCGTCGAATGGCGTAAACAACTTGCTGGACAAAGTGCAGGAACTACAGATAGGGACCGGATCGGATCCCCTTTATCCCAACCGAACCACTCTCCACGATCCGACCCGATCCGCTTGTGGTGATGGAGACCGACCGATCCGCCTGGAAGTTCGTGAACAGGTGGCCAAGGAGGTGCAACACGCGAACCGAACCGCCCGTGGAGTATTCTTCTCCGACCCGAACCCGATGGCATCCTCCGATCCGACCCGAAGGAACTTGTCACGAATCGAGATGTTAAGTACGACCTAGGTTGTATCCGAACCGATCCGGAGCTTAGCTACGATCCGAACCACCACGAGTTGGAGCATGGAGCACGACCCGACCCGATCCGGTGCATCATGGAGGAACTTGAGGAACTTGATCCGATCTGAGGTGATGAAGCAATCGGAACCAAACCAAGGAAGAAGGAGAAGACCGATCCGGTGATGACCAATAACCCGAGATGCAAAGGTAGTCCAAATGGAAGTTAGAGCTCAGGATCCAGTTGGGAACCAATGAGTTCACTTCATGGTTGGGCTTTGCTGTGGGACGTGTGCAAAGGGGCTGTCGGTATTCATAACTTTGGTTCACAACTGAGAGATGGATAGTGGACTTGTAGTGATAGTTACACGGGATTGGATTCCGTCATGGCCCAAAGTATTAGGTGACCAAAGTAGTGGATATCGTATGCTTTACGCACTGAGTGAGGGATGTGAGGATGATTGCTATGCTTGATTGTTTGACACCACTATGACATGCACACCCCCACCCCCGTATCTCTTACACAGTATGTTAGTGGCATCTTAGAGTATTGTACGGTATGTAGTGCTAACTCTTTGGTTGCAGGTCCAGGTTCAGGTATGATTGGATTATACCTGTTATTGTTCTGTTTTGTTGCTTATCGCTCATACCAGGCTTTATGTCTGACCCAGAGTTTTATGTCTCCTCTTATTACTCTGGGTGCTCACACGAGCAGACTAGAGACAGGTTATGGTTAGCTGGTGATGCGCGAGTAGCTGATTCAGAGGCGAGCAAGAGGCTTCCACGTATGATATATAGATATTCTCCCTGTGTCGCTGGTGGTCACTACTTGGGCATTAGTAGTGTACCTCCTTTATCTTGCTTTTGTTTTGTTGAGACAGTAGTTTGAAAAGTTGTAATAAGCTGTATTTTTGGATTTCCGCTGCTATGACGCTTAGTTTGTTTCCAGCTTATGCACTGTCTCACCTGTTTTATGTCAAGTATGTTATTATTATATTTTGTTCTATGCGCTGTGAGACATTCTACAGGTTCCTTGTTAGTTCATTTCCTTGTTTCCTTTCCTTTTGACGACCGTTCCGTGCTAACTGGACATGTGTACAGTGCACCTTTGGAGTAAATGTCGGTTGGTGCGGGGCGGGCCGTCACATCTTTATAGATGTAGCGATATAAAGACACGATTTTTATATATGTATGATAATGAAAATATGATTTTTATATTAGATAGATAATAAAAATTCGATCTTTATTATATAGGAGATATAAAAATATAATTTTTATATTATAGAAAGGTTAAAAAAATATAATTTTTATATTATAGAAAGGTTAAAGATATAATTTTTATATCATAGAAAGGTTAAAAATATAATAGAGAGAATAAAGATATGATTTTTATATTATATAGTTAATAAAAATTCGAACTTTATATCATAGGAAGAATAAAAATATGATTTTTATTCATGTAGAGTAATAAAAATATAATTTTTATTATATTACAAGCGAGGTAAAAATAGAATTTTTATCTATATAGTAGCGGTATAAAAATAGAATTTTTATCTATATAAAGTGCCATTATAAAAATGTGATTTTTATATATGTAGTGGCTCCGGGAAATGAAATTGATGAAAGGCGAGCACGATGGAGATTTCCTACATCTGAAGAGTCGTGGCGATTGGTTTAGCTAGTCGGTGAGAACTCCTCACCTTTAATTTATTTCTAGTTTGAAATATATATTAGGATGCAGACGGTGTTTAGTAGCACCCGACACCCGTCGTCCACAGACCATGGTTGACTTGTTTGTTTGATTGCTGTGTTGTGAAATTTGGTTGTGTGATGTGGAGTGAAATAAAATATTTTATAGTGGAAAATATTTAATAGTTAAAAATATAATTCTTAACATGTATATAAAATGAATATTTATAAACAAATCGACGATTTGTTTATATACACTGATTTGACTGATATTGATTGGGACGATCAATTTTACACATCGCCCAGTTGCACAAATAAAAATCTGTGTTTGTTGATTTGAAACCCCACACGGGTGTTGGGATGATATTTGATGTACACTAATCCCAATTATTTAGTTGTATGTCGATCGATTGGTCGACAGACTGTGTAAGCGTTAATTATTTATATTTAATGCTTATGAAGTGGTGTGGTGCACTCTGGATAATGGTTGATTATCTATCGTTGTTATTTTATACATGTGTTGTAGAAAATCCATATAATTAACGTTATATGGTAATTGATTGGGCCTCATTCCAGTTTTGAATAGAAATATTTAAAAAAGAAATATTTGAAAAGAAATATTTGAATAGAAATATTTGAAAAAGAAATATTTGAATAGAAATATTTGAAAAAGAAATATTTGAAATAGAATATTTGAAAATAGAAATATATGAAGCCGTGTTGATTAGACTGACGTCATTTTGACGTGAACGATATTTATATCGATTTTATTCATTTTTCAATGAATATTGAAAGTGGTTTCAAAATTCGAATTAAATTGAATAGATTGAAATTCGAATTAAACTGAAATGAATTGAAATTCGAATTAAATTGAAATAAATTGAAATTCGAATTAAATTGAAATGAATTGAAATTCGAATTAAATTGAAATGAATTGAAATTCAAATTAAATTAAAATGAATTGAAATTCGAATTAAATTGAAATGAATTGAAATTCGAATTAAATTGAAATGAATTGAAATTCGAATTAAATTGAAATGAATTGAAATTCAAAATAATTGAAATGAATTGAAATTCGAATTAAATTGAATAGATTGAAATTCAAATTAAATTGAAATTCGAATTAAATTGATATGATTTGAAATTCGAATTAAATTGAAATTGAATTGAAATCGATTTGAAATGAAATTAAAACGAATTTATATTGAAAAATTCAATCTTGATTAGAATTTGAAAAGGAAGTTGAAACCGTTTTGAAAACGAATTTAAAACGATTTATAAAATACGTTTTGAAAGGAAATCGACGAAATATATAGAATATATATATATATATATATATATATATATATTATATAATGGCCTGAATAGAACGCGCCGCGCCGCGGCAGTTCGCGATTTTCGACCATTGACTTCGAATGGATATTACGGGAGATCCGACCATCGGATTCTCCTAAAACCGGAATCGTTCGGTTCGTATCGAAAAGAGCTTTCTAACGAATATTAGAGATTTGAAATCTAACGGTTGGATTTGTAATTATGTCCAAATCAAATTTGGAAAAGGTCGCTGTAAGTGCAGTTCGATGGCCGTTAATGGAAATCGACTGTACGAGCCTTGATAAAATTATTAAAAATAGTAATAATTTGTGTAAAATCATAAGAAATGATTTGGGAAGAACTAGGATGAAAAATCCCATATTTGAAAAGATAAAAATAGATTTTTATCGAAATGAACTAGTTTTGAACTAGAATAATAATTTATTTATTTTTAAAATAAATAAATTGGATTTGAAATAGATTTGAAAATAACCAGAATTTCCAATAATTGAATTGGAATGGATTTGAATCGAAATTGTCTTCGGAATATTTCGATGTTGGATTTCGTGATGATACAGATATTGTTATGGGAATTTGAAAGATATATTAATATCGTTATTTCCAATACGATATTTGTTGGTCGTAGAATTTGATATTGAATGTAAGCCGGTATATTTTCTATTCAAAGCCTTGTATTTAATATCAAATGGGATTTGGGTTTCTCGTGAATGGTGTCTTCATTAACACTGTTCTTAAACCCAGTTGAGAAAAATATTAAATCTTTTTATTTAGATTTAATGAAGTGTACCAATTAAATGGTAGTTAATTGGAATGGAATTTGAATTGATTTTTGGGTTTATCGTGAACGATGTTTTAAACAACACTTGATCTTTAACCTGATAATTAATGGAATGTGATTTTGGGTTGTCGTGAACGGTATCTTCAATAATATTGTTCTTAGACCCAACGGAGTTAAGAAAATCAGAAACTAACTGGAGATTAGTTAAGTTGAATGGTTTCTTGGGTATTGATCTAATGTTGGTTTCGGCCTTCGGGGTTAATACTTAGGGAATTGCTCGCTTGCTAATTTACGGTTAGGGACTAATTGAAATGTGATGAGATTTTAGGGTTTATTGTGAATCGTTTTTTAAATGACATCGATTCTTTAACCCAGTTAAAGATTAAAACGAAGTGGAGTTTTAATGAATCTTTAATTAGATTGAAAAGATCGAGAATGGAGTATCACCAGTTTTGCTCCAGGCGATAGCTAAATCTTTAATTAGAATTGAACGTGAAATGGTAATTGAATTTACCGATAACACTGTGGTGTCAGATATGAAGTATTACCAGTTTTACTTTATGGGATGAATAGGTTGGGATTGGGAAATTAAAACAAATGATTACTTCGGTAAGGTTCGTTAATCCCGGCTAGTTTGGATAAACCATAATTTTGTTTGAATTGATATTCGAAAGAAGATTAAAGAATAAATTTAAGGAATTTATCTTTGATAAAGTTAATGGGAACCTATCCCTAAGAATGTGGAATTTAACAACTAACCGTAGATTAGTTAAGATGAATGGTTTCCTAGGTATTGATCTGATGTTGGTTTCGGCCTTCGGGGTTAATATTTGGGGAATTGTTCCCTTACTAATTTACGGTTAGTGACTGATGAATTGGAATGAGGCATATGTTGTGTTTGTGTAACACTTGTTTATTATATACGCGAGTTATTCAGGAAGACCGGGTTTATCCCATTCTGAATAACCGATTCGACGTGGCGTCGAAGATGAAGACGGTGGTCGAAGATCGGAGGTCTTCACGTCGTTTGGGTGATTACTGATGATCTTGATTGGGCCGTACACCCAAGAGGAGGGAATCAGTTAGTGATCGTCCAGGCGTACTTGGAGATCGATAGATATGCGGGGTACTAGGTGCCTTCGGTTTCGTTCAGACCTAGAACGAACTTGTAAATGGACTGTGTGTCTGACATTGGATTTTATTCTGTGTGATTGATTTCTATTAAATATATATCTGTTTGGCGGCGGAGAATTTATTCTCTTGCTTAACGCCCTTCTCTGAGACGTACGAGCTCAGAGGTTATATATTGATGGATATCAAACGCATGGAGTGAATTGCCTGTGTGGCATGCCTAAGTGGCAATTGATCAAGGCTTTTGTTGAAGAGCAAAGTCTTGTGGGTGATGATCAAAGCATAGCCTGTGTGGCATAGCTTTGTGTAACGTGAATTCGCGAGCCTCACACCCCGGTTGTGAACCAGAAACGGGAGAGGACATCAGGGAGGGCATGCGTTTCTTTCTAGCTAGAAGTGGCGTCAGTGGTTTTACACGCCCTGACGAGTTTGACTTATGTGGTTGTTGCTTTTGCGAGGCACCTCGGATATATATCAGTGACTATGTGAAGCCGATGGAGTTATTCGTTGGCTCATTTACGCCTCAAAGGGCGGGGAAACGCAGTGTTCAGGCATTTTAATCCACATCGGTGGACCGGCCCTGACGATCCAAGGGCCCACCTGAGTCTGGGTCCTGAGACATGGTAGGCTAGATTGTCTCGAATCGGTAGAGGACTATCTTTTGCCTCGGTTCACAGATGGAAATCCAACTTCCAATACGTGACTTTGCGGTTTTATTTGTAGAGCCTAGTATTGGCGACATAGTAGCATGGGATGCTATGCCGCCTATGATTGATATTTATGATTGAAATTGTTTTGACACTATACACTTATAATAGTATCAAATGATTTGTTTAAATGTACCAAGCATGTTTGGCTATTATAAGGAAAAAACCCCATCCTCCGGCTTGCGTTGCATTGTGTAATGGGACCTGGGTCTTATAATAGCTTCATTGTTCTTTATTTAGCATTGCGCTGTTTGTTTTATGCACTGGTATTCTTGGGAGGAAACCCATTCCGTGTTATACAGCGTGGTCCCTTGATTTAGCTAACTTTAAAATAAAGATTAATAACTGTTTTAGTTCTCACACCAGTCACATGACTGACCTGGAGTTTATTGTTTTGACCTAAACTCTGGGTGCCCTTATTTTGACACAGGCAGCTAGTAGTTTTGGTTTTGCAGATTTATATTCACAGGATCCTGATTTACACCTGAAACGATACTCGGAAAGCTTTGTATCCGTGTATTACTTCTAGTTGTGTATTGTATTATTTTCCGCTGCTATGTTATGTATTGTAATCTCTGATATTTAGTGAATGTGTAATATTGATGTATACTCTGTATATTCTTGTATTCTGATGGAACTGTTGTAATATACAATGAAATGTTCTTCTGTCTGCGTTCTTTTGTGTGTTGTTCTCAAAGTATCCGCGCTTTCCTTACCGGGGAAGTTACGGGTCCTTACAACATCAAAGGACATTAACATCTTCTCTCATCTAAGGAAAACTCTCCCCCCATAAGCAAATCGGAGGAACGGTGCTTGAACAAGAAATAATGAATGATTTCGACCTCTTCGTCAACAAATGGTCTGAAAGGATTACACCCCAACCTCAGTATATTTTGGGATGTAAAAACAAAGATGTAGGTAAAACAATAATATTGGGCCACAAAAGGGTTAAGTCCCAGCGGCAAGAAGAGAGGTTTACGCCAGGATTACCCAAGGGATACTACCTCACCACTTTGATGGAAAATATATACTTCCTAACTAAACACGAACTCAAATATTGGTCGATCACAAAGAAAAAGCCCAAATACGAAAGGAAAACATGAGGACCCTATTGTCATTACCACATGATGAATGGACAAGAAATTGACCACTGTAGAATCCTTGAGGAAATGGTCATCAAATTCATCAACCAAGGCCAATTACGAGAGTTCATAAAAAGATCATATTAAGTTCAATAAAAGTCCTTAGGAAAAGGAATAACAAACACGATCGAGGGTACGGAAAACCCTCCCTTCCAAGCTTAAAGAAACCCAAGAGGGGTCAAACCACGAATGGATCAAATCTCTTGTCATCACCAAATTGGTCAGGACAACGCATCCCCTAGAGGGGGATGGTGTGTTAGTCTTTGTCCATGTCCAAATCAGAGGGGGCTTGGTTAAAGCATCAAAAGCATAAACCTCCGTTTCACACCAAAAATGGTCGTGGTGGTGTATCTAAAATTAACACGCCCTGCCTCTGCTAGAACTAAGCACGTCCTACCTCTGCTCGTAGAAGAGCACGTCCTACCTTTGCTTATGTTCCGCGTTACCCAACCCCTATCGTCACCTACAATGGTCAGGATAGAGCACCCCTCGGAGGGGGTAGTGTGTAAGTCTCTATCAGTACCTACGATGGTCACTGTAGAGCATCAAAATAGTAAACCTTAATTCTTTGTCTACAATGGCTCAGTTTAAGTTTCTAAGACCTTATCATCACCTACAATGGTCAGGATAAGGCGCCTCCTGGAGGGAGGTCGGGTAAGTCCTTGGGCCCTGCTTATGGATAAGCTAGCCAAGCACATCGGACGCACAGGCCCAGAGAGTGGCCAACAAAGCATGTACATCCTTTGCTTTGAAATCAAAAGCCCAGAGAGAGGCTCAGGAAGCACGTACAACCTCTTCTTCGCAAATCAAATTCAAGAGGGACACCAAAACATTAGTACCCGAATCTGGGTCGATTCGGTCCTTTACAAATACAAGAAGGGAATTTCCAATCTTCAATCTTTAATTGCTTGAACAAGGGTTGGTTCAGGTCTTCTATATATATACTAGAATCTGGGTTAATTCGGCTCTTGGAACTCAATCTCTAATTACCTAAAGAAGGGTCGGTTCAGGTCTTCTATATTAATACCTGAATCTGGGTTGATTCAGCTCTTCACAAATACCAGAAGGGGAAACCTGGTCTTATCTCAACACCGAATCCAGGTTGATTCAACTTTCAACAAAGGCCAGAAGCGGATTCTTGGTCTTCTATCTTAATGCCCAAATGTAGGTCAATTCAGGTGTGAATCACAACCGGAAATAGGGCTTTGGTATCATCACGAATACCCAGAACCAGATCGATTCAAATGCTCGAAACTAAACAAGAAGGAGTTGTTCAACATTCTCATCAACTCGTATCTGGGTTGGAATCACATTCCCGCTGTTACTAGGTGTAAACTTATGACCTTCTCACTTGCTCAGGGAAGTGACTTTAACTTATACATTCATCAATTTATTATCCAAGTACATCAAATGTTTGCACTAAGGCACAAAACACATGTAAGCATTATAGACATTTCATATCTAGCACACCTCGGTATCATCAACCTTACTAAGGGAGAATGGAACTTTGCAAAGGCCTATAAGGCAAACTTGTGTCAAACGTGTACGCCACGTAATGGTTAAGACATAACGAGAGAAAAACGTTTATATCGGAATGTGTGATCACACATTAAGTAATACTGTTATAAGTCCTGCATCTGTTCATAAGCACCATCATTGTAAAATATTACATGCGACATGTGATATGCCAAGTACTTCATATCTTACATTATTATTTACAAGAAATACTATAAGATAAACATGTCTCCAAAGGAGAGAACACCCATACCCCGATGTTAAAGCTTTTATATAAGCATGACCTAGCTCTCAATAAAGCACCGTTATAAGTGTTTATCATGAGTATCAAGGCAAGGAGGCAGCTTTCCTCACTTTATCCATAATGTCAGCCGTAAGGTCAAGCGAGGAATCAAAGGGAACTTCGAATCCATCAGGTGTATAAACCAGAGGACAGTTACGATAGTCCCACTTTCCGGCAGACGGGTTGTCATAACCACGAACCAGCCTTAACTGAAATGTGTGAACCTCTCTTAAGAATTGATCCTTGTTCTTGCCTAGGAAATCGAGGCGAATCCAAGGATAACAAGTATAAACCTTCACAAGATCCCTTAAAAAGCAATATTGTTCCAAAGAAAAAGACTTAATAAGAGAAAGTTTCTCCTGGTAATCTCTCTTCAACTTAACGTAATCTTCTAGGATGGCCCTAGAGAGTAAATGCGAAGCAGAAGACAAGTTCTGAAGAAAAATGTCAGACGGAATTAGAAAGATAGTAAATCATTATATTATCAACCAAGCAAGTACATTCATCACGAATATTCCTCTTGCTCATACAAAACTGATCATTTAAAGGTTTCATTTACAAATCGATGCTTGTTAAATTTAAGTTTATCTAAGGGCAGCTTTCTGGGAACGGAAGAAACTCGTGGAAGGTTCCAGCATTTGCTAGGGTGTAGGTCCACGCCACATTCTTTTAGGTACCTTCTATGAAAACGTCTAAGCAGACCTCCGCTACGATTACCTAAAAAAGAGAAATATGTGGTTTCATATACACGATAAACTTGATACAAAAAGTTTACTAATGTATATCTGTCTTCGATTAATATCCAAAACAAAGTCACAAGCTCAGAATTTTCTTTTAAGAGCCTTTCACATCGCAACCGGGCCGCTCGCAGCCTAGGAGCCACTTCTTTCTCCTTAAAATACAGTAACTTCGCGGCATTCTTATCAAGGAGATGATATTTGTGGGACAATGTGTTATACTCGTCCATCTGTCTATTCAGTTCCCTTGTAAGGTGAATCGCTTCCAGCCAAATCTATCTAAGGGTGGAGTCCCTAAAACTTAACCGTTTTCTTCCTGTCTAGACGAAAAGAATTACTGATTGATTGTCAATGAAAAAAAAGCAAAAGAATATGTGAATAAGAAAAGATGCCATACCTCAGAAGTAGGGACAGAAACTTGTGAAGTTTCAACAAGAAGGGAACCCGGGAAGTTTGGGCCCTTCCCCGTTCTTCGCACTTCCAAAAGGTCGGGAGGGTCGATTGGGATGTGATCTTATTCAACGGATTTGGTACCTTTGCTACCCACCTTATCTAATGTACCAAAAGAAGAGAAAGTAACACCCATGGAGGAGTCGCCTTTGCCTTCCTCATCACCCACAGTGATATTGGTATGCTGAGAGTAGTCATCATTAACACAAACGGCATGCGACACCATCACAAGATCTCCTTCGTCATCGACACATAGATCATCGAGAGGAACATTCTCAATAAACAAAAGTTTAGATACATCAATCTCCCTCCTAGTAGAAACTTCTTCTTTCTTCCTCACACGAGATATCTTAAACATAAACCTTTCCACCGAGGACGGTTCAAGAGAAGAAAATTTTAAATCCGAACATTTATCCATGTTATCTGCTTAAATAAGGAGGAAAGCATCTTTGAAGGGGTTAACCATGATCCCATCCAAAGTAGACTGAAGAAAACAGGAAATTCTCTGCTTAGCATTACTGACTATACTAGAAAACTTAGCCAGTAGCGCCTTCTTCTTACCAAGTTCGATTTTAAGGCAGCCACTCTCTTTTTCCAAAAGGAAATTTTAACCATGTAAGGAAAAACAACGAGAATCGAGCAAGCCGATGTCCTCTTTGGATTTCTTCAGACTCCTCTACAGAGCACTATTTTCTTCGACCAGGGATAAGTAGGATTTTTTTCCCAAGGCAACAAAACTCCTAGCCTTTGATAAAGAATGCTCCAACTTTCTTTGCTTCACAGCTAGCTCCTCTTTTTCAAGAGCCAAAGCATTTTTTTCCTTCCTCAAGGTGACAATCTTTCCTTTAAGCTTCAACAGCTCAGAACTAGGATTTGGAGTATCGTCTTGCATCACAAACCATCGCTCGATAGCCTATAAAGAATATGACAGTCGAGAACAAAATGTTTGAAGAGAGACAAGAAAATAAGGAAGAGAAAACAGAATACCATAATTAGTTGTTTGATCAAAGCTTGACAGCTTCGGGTGGAATCTACTAAAGAGTCGACACCGGAAAAAGAAGAAGAGAAAATAATCTGGCCAACCAATTCATCGAATTTACCATCATTGGTGGGGTTGATAAAATCATAAGGGACAATGTCCTCAAAGGAAGAAGAGAAGCCCATTGCATGATGTAATTCATTGGTGTAACACCCAGTAATTTTAAAATATTAAAATTAACAAATTTAAGGACACTTAATTTTTAGATGAAGAATTAAGTGAAACGGGTTATGCCATTGCGTTCATCTCGAAATTCTGCTTGGGATAGAGTCCGAGTTTGCGTAAATCGGACACTGTATGAAGAATTTATAAGCCTTAGAAGTTTGTATATGCGTAGGGGAGAATACACACACACGCACACACATATATATATATATATATATAATTATAATAACTCTAGAAGTTCCCAAACAGGGTCAAATTTCAAAATTCAGTCAAAGCGGGCTGAGCGGGAAATTTCCGGCTCATGGGTGCCGACCCCCTAGTGGGGGGGTCGACATAGGTGTCGACCCCCCTAGGGGTGTCGACATAAGTGTCGACCCCCTATAGGGGGAAGACACAGGTGTCGAACCCTTATATAGGGTGTCGACCCCTGTCGGCCAGATTGGGCTGATGTGTTCAGATGACGATTTTTGGAGTTTTAGGGCTTACGTGGCTTTATCTGATTGGTCTGGTGACATGTCTTATCATTCTGGATGGCTTAGATGAATCCTAGTCAGATCTAAGGGTTCTAATTAATCCTACACATCTATATTAGCACACATAAATATAAACCCTAATCTAAACTAAATTCATTCATAACCCATCATGTTGCTACGTCCTAAACTAAGTCGGTCTCTTCTCCAACGAATTAATGCTTAGGAATTGTGAAAGAGGAGAACGGTTCTAGAACAACAACAAAGGCTTAATCTATTCTTTCTTCTACCACAGTGAGTTCTAGTCACTTTTAGGTTTAAATAGATAAACGTGAATTGTGGTAGACTACGAATTAGGTATATGTTGTAAATCATGAACTTACGCAAGCATACTATGTCATTTTCCCTAGATCTAATATATGGACATTCTACTATGTTTCCTATGTGAATCTTGAATTACAATTATATTGTGGTACATGTGAACTTGTTAATACAGATCTAACTTTCTAGTTCTGATTGTGATGATTCGATATGACGTTTATATGAACATTAATTTGTAACCATGTTAGGATAACAGTGCGTCCATTAATTTGACATTACTTGGATCTAGACTTTGGTGTTAATCACCTTTCACTTGTTATATTATGATACCTTGGTATATGTGGTAAACTTGATGTGTGAATCTAAACTTGTTATTATGCCACCCTATCTGTGTAGATTTAGGTAATTGGACACCTAATATTGAATCTAGATCTCATTATGCTTGCTTAAACACAAGTTATTAATTTGATGTCCACTTTATTATGATAATTATCACATGTCCATTCACTTAGTTACTATGCCAGTTATGTTAATATTTATGCCAAAACATGTTGAACTGCCACCCCTATCATGTTCCCTTTTATTGTTATGACGAGGCTATTTTATAACCTCGATGACGCCAAAATACATGCGATCACGTTAGTTAGGAAACGGGCAAAAAAGGGGATTTATAATTGGCATAATTTGTATAATGTTTTATATAAATTGGACATATAATTCAAATAGGGAAACATAGTAATAATCACCTATAACGACATAAGAAAATTTGGATAAAAATGGCATAATTTGAATATAAACATTTATGGATATGTAATTCAAATTATTGTTGCAAAATAAGTATTGACACCTATAAAAGGAAAGGATTAATTAATTGGTAAATTAATTAAAGTGGCATAATTTGAATATGAACATTTATGGACATGTAATTCAAATTATTGGGCAAAATATGTATTGACACCCAAAAAGGGAAAGGTTTAATTAATTGATTAATTAACTAAAAATGGAATGTTTAGTAATAACAATTAGGAATTGTAATTGTACTTATGACACGAGGTTAGGTTATATTAGTGGTGGAAGTATGCCCGGACCCGACCGGCATATCCAGCAGCCACTAATGTTGAACCTAATATGGAAGCTCTAAGTACGCGAATACGAATCGGGCTAAGACACAAGGTTAGGCCCAACTGTGGAATAAGACTGCCCGGACCCGACCGGCATATCCAACATCCACATTTTGTAGGACTAATGTGGGAGGTCTAGCCCATTATAAACCATAAATGGACATGGTAATGAATCAGACTACTTAACCTAATCTAATCCATAAGGGATTGTATGAATATGAACTAAAGATAGGGTTAAGTAAAACATGCCTGGATCAGTGGAAGAGTTAAGTACATCTTGGGTAGGTGGGTAATATTAATATATAGGCCCACAAACTTAACCGTTAAATAAACATGCTTGAATCAGTAGGAGGGTTAAGTACATCTTGGGTTGGTGGGTAATATTTGTATACATAGGCCCACAAACATAACCTGTTGGAGTTATGTAATTAAAGACATCGTTAGGTAAACATAACCAGTGGAAAACCTAGTTGTGGGGATGCAAGACAAAGGGGAGAGCTTGCATCATCTTGTGTGAGACTGATATACACGTAAATGTGTATATCCTATCCGCTTATTTATCTTGTTTTCTTTTTTAAAAATAATTAATATTGTGTATTTATAGCTATGTTTCAGATTGTTGATAAAAAGCATGGTTTAGATCATTTGATGGATAAAGCATGAAGAGTTGTCTTAAAAAGAGTGAAGTTTGAAATTGCTAAAGCTTGAAGAGTTTAAAGCTTGAAGAACGGTTGCAAATAGAGTTCATTTAGAAAGATTTGGCTCAGTGAATACTCATGCCGTGTTCACATTAGCTCCTTTGATAGGCCTCTTACTCATGTTGCGTTCACATTAGCTCGTTTGCAAGACCACTCACTCTACAGCTGCGTTCACATTAGCTTATGTGTTATTTGGGCTAATTCTTTAGTCCCACATTGTGTAATTTTCCTGGTAGCCTTTGTCATATCAGCTATAAATACACTTTATCTCATTCATTGTAAAGACACTTAGTTTTATTCTATAATTCTCTTCTTGGAATAAAACTCTTCTTCCTCTGTTCTATTTAGTTTTATTTATGTTCATGTTATTTAATTTCTGTTTTTCTTCTTCTTTAGCTATGTCTAGCTAATCCCCTTTGATTAGGGGGTGATGACGCTAATAGATATGATTCAACATGAATCACATAGCCAATAGATGAGGACTGTATACATGTAGATCTGGTTCTGAATCAAGGGTTAGATCTGAACCTTCATATTCTGTGTCGTTTAAGAGCTATGATCCTTCACAGGGTATATTCGTGTTCGATCTAACAATTATCAAATTTAGATCTAATTTTAGGTTTTTAGAAATTAATTTGTGAATCTGTCCTGATAGTCTATGGTTGTTTAAGAGCTCAGCTCCTGCATAGGCTATGCTTGTCGTTGTTTACTTATTTGTTTCTAAAAATCTATTTATCGTTGATTCGTGTTTGTGACAGAAACATGAATTAGATCTATATTTATTTGTTGGCTATTGATGAGCGTGAATCTAATCTATGTCATTATCCCCTAATTGCTTTCTCTTATTAGATAAATCTCTCTTTTTTATATAATTACTGTTATTTTCTGTGTTTTAAATCAATCAAAATTCTGGAATAACTTGATTGGATTTATTAATTAAAATATTTTTGGTCCCAGAGTTCGACACCCTCTACAACAATCCTTGTTGTTTAGGAAAACCGAACGGATTTTACAGTTGTTTACAATTGTATAATTTGTTCGTAAACAAATTTTGGCGCCGTTGCCGGGGACCAAAATAATTTTTATTAGTAGATTCTTCGGGTTATATTTTTATTTTATTTTGTTTTTCTTCTTTTTCCATTAAAAAAAACACAAAAATATTTTATTTTCCAATTTGTGTTAGTTTTATTTTTATTTTTTTTCCTTTTGTTGCCTTTTATATATAGCAGAATTTTTTTAATTGGTTTGATTTGGTGTTAGTCAATTGTCCTGTAATTTTCCAATTAAGAGAAAAAGAAAACTTGCCAGTTTTTGTTTTCAGTTTCTTTCCCTTTTTTTTCATAAAAAAAAATCATTTTTTACTTTCCTTTAATTTCTTGCCATTTTTCTCGATTTCTTTCCTCTTTTCAATATCCTCTCTAAACAATCTCCTCTTTCCAAATATTTTTACAATTTATTTCCCTTTACAACAAAAAAAAAAGAAATCCTTGCAATTTAATTTCCTTCCTCTTTTTGCCCTCTACATCCAGATCTGCAAACCAAATCTGTACCCAGCCTTCTGATCTTCACGCGCACCACCAAGTCATACAGCATCCCACCTAGTTCATCCACCAAAAATTCTTCACCATCAGTTCATGTTTCAAACCATACAACTCCCCAATTTAACCACCGATCTGCGCCCCATACTGATAGACATCATCCCACACAAATCCTTCAACCCCTCCTTGTCAACCAATTCACAGGCCATCCTCCATAACTGAAATCAGAACACCTTCACGCTTCGCAATACCCCACCCAAATTCCCCACTACAGTACATACCCAAGTCAACAAATTCACTCATCAAGTCAACCATCTTCTTGTCAACATCATCAACTGCCCTTCACGCAACATAGCAAGTTCCATCAAACATCCATTAAGCACCGAACTCTCTGAAATCCACTACTGCAACACAACAATGTAACCCTCTATCACCTTTCACCATTCACTAAACATCCCAAATCTCGAACCACCCCATACATCAACAAGCTCAACAAACGCAGTTCAACAGAGATCATAATCTCCTTCTACATACAACAAGTTTTAAACTCCAGATCCAAAGATCCGCTTTGCAAAACACCAAATCAAACACGAACCCTTTAACTCCGTTCATCACAGTCCACACGATATCCGCCACCACTACCTTATCGGATTCACGCCCTCCACCACAACTCATCAGCCCATCCCCTCAGCAAACCACCACATCGCCTCCCTGATTTCAACTCCGACAGACCACAAATTTCCAATACAAATCACCTGAAAATCGACAAGCCCGAATTCGAACACCACTGACCCCCCTCACACAACTCAATCACCAAATTCCGAAACCAATCGATCTTACTCAGTTTTCATTTCCTGAGTTCATGCGTTTTTGATTTCCTGAGTTTTCTATATATTTTTTTGGTTCTCGATTTCGATCTGTTGAATAGAAAAGAGGCGTGAGTTCAGTTGAAATTTATAGAAAGTGGGGCGTGATTTTATTCTAGGCGTCTTGGGTGAATTGCCAAATTTATTTGGAAAGTGGAGCTGGTCAATCATCTCGGTTTGACTTTGGGCATGCCATATATCCATTGTTTTCGATGTTGAGTACAATTTTACTACGTTTGTTTAGATTGGGGAACTTGAGTTTGTGCCTTTGAGTTTAAGCATTTATATTTTTTTATAACCTTAGCTTTCTCTTAGCTTAGTTTTTGTTTTTGTTTTTTTTCTTTTCGTTAGGTTATTTTTTTTACCTTACTCCTTTAATTGTAGTTTAGCTTAGTCTAATTTTTGTTTTAGTTTCATTTTTTTTCTTATTCCAAAAAAAAATCAAAAAAATCAAAAACAGGTACAGTGAAAATTAGAAAAGGTCTTTAAAAAAAAAAAAATTGGGCTCCTAGCCCGAACCCGTGCCACAGCGCAGTTAAGCAATTAATAGGAGGCGACAACAACCGAACGCGACAGAAAATTTAGGGTTGGAGCAGTTGCACACCAAGTGGGGTGTGAACGTGCTAGCGCGACTCAAGTACACTGGACGGACTGCCGATCAAGGTGAGTATTTTCTAACTCTACAGGGACTGCTGCTGCAAATAAAAAAAATATATAGACAGATCTTGTAAAAATCTTCTGCAGGGCATCGGCTTGCTTGTAAAAAAAAATTTATTTCTGCAATTTCCTATTCTGTGACGGTTCTGAGACTGTTCATTCTGTGACTGAATATTTTGCCTATTGATGTGTGGTTTAAATTTTTAAAACGAACGTGGAATAATTGGAAATTTTGTTTTTTTTAATAAATTATTTTTGAAATCAAATTGAGGATCCCCCAAAGCTCATTTGACAAAATATTCGTTAAATTGACAATTAGGATTGATACTCTCTGAGGTGTCTAAGGAACGGTAGAGTTTCGAACTCAAACAGGTACTTAAACCTTCAGTTGTGTTTCTACGGTGATTCATGACACACTGATAACCCCTGTCCGAACCTGGCCCAGACCTGTATTCATACAATCCGAAGTTGTTGATTTTAACAATTTTTCTAGAGCTTCTTTATAACCACAAGTTTTGCAACTGATTTTTAGACGAAAAACTCTCTTCTTCTAGTACATGCGCGCTTGCCCCATGAACAACCAAAATTACAATTCTTTTCAAAATTCAAATGATTTTGGTTTCAATTCAAATCAGAATGAATTTCAAGCTGAAAACTTTTCGAATAATTTCCACCAATCTCATCAAACGATTGTACCCGAATATGAAAATTGTCATTCTAGGATTAATGAGAATTTATCTGAGATGAGTCGACTATTAGCGCAAATGGATAAGAAAAATGCTGAATTTCAAAACAATTGCAACACGGGTTTTAACGAAATTTTTGAAAACCAAAATGATTTTCATAATACGAGTGAATGTCAAATGTTTGTTATCGAATATGAAAAATGTGTTGCAAACAAATTAAATTTCTGGCAATGTTGGTTGTGGAAAATAAATAACCGACGACTTCTAAGAGATGAAGTGGATGAATTTTTAAGGTCAACCAATGAGGAACGCATAGAAACGATGAATCTAAAAACAACATTTTGAAATCTAATGTGTCTACCAATTTTCTTGAAGAAAGCCTGAGTGAAATTGATCAAATAATGCATGAAATTTGGATTTGTCGCGAGGAAATCAAGGAATGGGCGTGAACTTTTGATGAAAAACAAGCTTCTGAAAATAAAGATATCGAAAACACGCGTATCATTGAACAACTGTCTCAATACACCATTGAATTTTGGCAAAATCTAGAAAATCAATTACTTGAGGGAATTAATGATGTTGATGACTTTGAGGATTCCATGAAACTTGGCTTTACTTACATCGAAGAACTGGCTCAAAGAATGGACAATAGCGAACAAGTTTCTTATCGGATTGTTTATCAAATTTCTCTTCTTCAAACTGAAGTTACAAACTTGTTCAACAACTATAAATCTCAATCTAACAACAAACAAGTTTCTGCTAACGTTTCTTTTGAACCAAATAATCATCTAGTAAATTCGTCACAACATTACATAACGATTATTGATGATTCTGACGATATGACCAATGATGAAAATTTTGAAAAATCTCAGGTGCAAAACTCTGATTTCTGTGAAACTGAAATTAAAATTCAAATTGATGCTTCTGCCGAAAATTCAACTCTTGCTGAAATCGAAAATTTTCAACTAACAACTTTTGAAGTTGATGAAAATCTTAATGAAGTTGTTAAAATCTCTGTAATTGATTTGAATTCATATTCTCTTAAAAACGAAGACGTCAATCTTCAATTTGATCTTCCTCTCTCGAATTTTGAAAATTTAGCAACTTTAGACTGTCAATCTGAAAGAAATGAAGCAGTTTGTAACAACTGTTTGAGTGAGGACGACATTGATGAGCGAAAACTTCTTGAATTAATTGACGATAATGTTGTTGGTTCTAAAACTGAAAATGAAACTTTTGAAAACTTTGAAATTCTTGATGTTGAAAACAATGAAACTGCTGGATGTGATCTTAAACACATTGACGATTTTTTTAAAATTGTTGAAAATCCTTGTGACTTGATCATTTCAACTGAACCACACTGTGATCATTCGTTTTTCACTGATAAATTTCTGTAGTATATGAACTCCTTTTGGAATAACACTGTTTTTGAGAAAACACGATTTCGAAATTTACTGAAAATTCATTTGTTTGGTTTTAACTTTAGGTTTACAAATGAACCTTTAGTTAACAAAATTTCAAATATCAAAGCAAAACCGAACAATATTTCTCAAACCAAGTGTGGAGGTGAGAGTGATGCACACATCTCTCAATTTATACATCATCTGAATAAATCAAATTTTGTTTTTAAAACTTTTACTGAACCTCAGCTCGATGTCCTCTCTTTAGTTGCTACAGAAATTCAATTCGATTTTAGGATCAATTGTAAGCTAAAATTTTTAAATTTAGCAACTCAAATTTTTGAAAAAACAAAATTTGTTTTTCCAAATCTGAAATGTGATACAAAATTCTTTATGATTTGGTTTTCTGTGCTTCAGCTGTGTCTCATAATCTTGATGAGGCTGATCCATTGGTCCATTGTGGACCGGTTCATCTATTCGATGACTGCGTATTTTCTCAAAGTGTACCCGGTAAGCCGTGCTGACCCTCTTATTTGTTTTTCCCTTTCACTAAGATATGTCTGATTAAGACTGTGAGGACACAGTCACACTCAAGTGTGGGTGGAATTTACATTACATCAGCAATCAAATTTTATGAAGTAGGTCATTCATTGAACAAGGATTAACTTAAAATTCATAAATAACACTTTGGTTCTTGTTTGATAAGTTGAATTATTGGGTGATGAGAATGAACATTATTTATTCATTGAATCGTAATGTGTCTTTTTAAGATGCTAGCTTGAGATTGTGCAGACGTTAGTCGTGTTCTGGAGTAAGCATGTCAACCTTTGTTATACATGTTAGAACGTGCAAGTAAAAATAATCAAAAAAAAAAGAAGTCAAATAATAATGATTTTGCACTTGCATTGGATTTCTGAGTTCGTTTTCATGCATAATATTTTCTTTTCACTCTAATTTTCAAAATCGTAAGTTCTAAAATCCACTTGGCCTAATTAAGGAGAAATGACTCATTGTAGCGTTCTTCTTCGATACCCCACATTATTCAAACCCAAGTTTTAGTCGATTTACATCCATGTTTCGACAAGTTTATCTTATATTGGTATACAAAGGTCAAAAACGTCACTTTTTATACCAATATTACACCACCCACTCCGTACTTGTTTTAAGGTAGGATAACCATATACCACATCTTATTTTATATGGGTTATCTATCTTATGAAACTTAGCTTATCATTCCTTTCATTTTTTTGTATAACATCAATCCTGACTTGTGTGTTGAATTAAGGTTATAGAAGTAGAGTAAATAGGGCACAAAACTTTCCTTTCGTGAAGTGTTGGTAGTAGAGGTGGAATCAAATGACATCATGTACGTCATCATTCCATCTCAAATCATCATTCGTCATGCAAAAGAAAAAAGAAAAAAAAAGAAAAAAAAAAGAATAGAAAAAAAGGAAAAGAAAAAAAAATGAAGTAAAGAGAGAGTCTATCTGAATAAAATAGTCTTCATCATTCTTGACTATGAAGCATCCATTTCCATTCCATCCACATCCATCATACCGTACTTAGAAGTAAGGATTGTAGTTGAGGAGATGAAAGGAAGCAAAACATCCATATGTGCCTTAGTATTACTTTATCTTTTTGTAGCTTGAAATTCAACTAATACACTTGCCCTCTTATCTAGAATATTTTTAGAACTTGCAAAATTTTCCTTCATCTATGCATAACTCACATCCAATACATTACAGTTACATTGGTGCAAAAATTATTCAAAAAAAAAGAATAAAGAAATGATTGGGTGCACATTGTCGATGTGTAGAACTTTGGTTGACACCACGCTCTTAACCTTCAAGACAATTACAGTGTTATCAAGGAATTACAATTCAGCTTGAAAAATCTTATTCATTTTTGCACCAATTATGGGATGGACAATTTGGGGTTAAACCGTTATTATTGAAGTTAGGTGAAATCCTTGGAATGTGAAAAACCTTAAATATATTGTTTGATTAATCCGCGTACATAAGACGTTTTGGATTTTGTGGGTAGTATCCACTAAAAACCCTCACGAGACAACACTCGTCCTACTGGGGACACCCAGAGGTTTAACGGCTTGTTGCATACGCTAAATGCAATCGTGTTTTCCTATGAAAGTGTGACATATCTTAGTTTAGTTTATTCGAGGACGAATAAAAAGATAAGTGTTGGGGTATTTGATATACACATAAATGTGTATATCCTATCCGCTTATTTATCTTGTTTTCTTTTTAAAAAATAATTAATATTGTGTATTTATAGCTATGTTTCAGATTGTTGATAAAAAGCATGGTTTAGAGCATTTGATGGATAAAGCATGAAGAATTGTCTTAAAAAGAGTGAAGTTTGAAATTGCTAAAGCTTGAAGAGTTTAAATCTTGAAGAACGGTTGCAAATAGTGTTCATTTAGAAAGATTTGGCTCAGTGAATACTCATGTCGTGTTCACATTAGCTCCTTTGATAGGCCTCTTACTCATGTTGCGTTCACATTAGCTCGTTTGCAAGACCACTCACTCTACAGCTGCGTTCACATTAGCTAATGTGTTATTTGGGCTAATTATTTAGTCCCACATTGTGTAATTTTCCTAGTAGCCTTTGTCATATCAGCTATAAATACACTTTATCTCATTCATTGTAAAGACACTTAGTTTTATTCTGTAATTCTCTTCTTGGAATAAAACTCTTCTTCCTCTGTTCTATTTAGTTTTAGTTTTATTTATGTTCATGTTATTTAATTTCTGTTTTTCTTCTTCTTTAGCTATATCTAGCTAATCCCCTTTGATTAGGGGGGTGATGACGCTAATAGATATGATTCAACATGAATCACATAGCCAATAGATGAGGACTGTATACATGTAGATCTGGTTCTGAATCAAGGGTTAGATCTGAACCTTCATATTCTGTGTCGTTTAAGAGCTATGCTCCTTCACAGGGTATATTCGTGTTCGATCTAACAATTATCAGATTTAGATCTAATTTTAGGTTTTTAGAAATTAATTTGTGAATCTGTCCTGATAGTCTATGGTTGTTTAAGAGCTCAGCTCCTGCATAGGCTATGCTTGTCGTTGTTTACTTATTTGTTTCTAAAAATTTATTTATCGTTGATTCGTGTTTGTGACAGAAACATGAATTAGATCTATATTTATTTGTTGGCTATTGATGAGCGTGAATCTAATCTATGTCTTTATCCCCTAATTGCTTTCTCTTATTAGATAAGTCTCTCTTTTTTATTTAATTGCTGTTATTTTCTGTGTTTTAAATCAATCAAAATTCTGGAATAACTTGATTGGATTTATTAATTAAAATATTTTTGGTCCCAGAGTTCGACACCCTCTACAACAATCCTTGTTGTTTAGGAAAACCGAACGGATTTTACAGTTGTTTACAATTGTATAATTTGTTCGTAAACAGAGACCCATTTCAGTCAGTAACCCTTAAATAAGTATCAAACGGGTACTCTGAACTAGGTCGGAGTGGGGCACGCTTACTGAGCTGATTGTGAGAGATCCAAACGTGAAGGCGGTGTTGACGGCGCGTTCTAACCAGGTCATGTGTGTGCATGACTCCGCCTGTTGGGGAAGATAAGACGCTGTGACATCAGTAGATATGGTTGTGCACATCCAAAAAAAAAGGGTTGCCACTTTAGGGAGTGATACACCCTACTATGGCGCCAGCACAGGGTATCTACAGAATAGGGAGCCGATCGATTGGGGGTAGTAAATAGGGTACATCTAGTCCTGTCTGTTTCTGTGGGATACCTGTTCTGTCTGGGCTAACACCCGTTATTTCTGTTTAGGTACCAGTTCTGTTTGGGTTAAAAGCCGCTACTAGAGTATACCTAAAACTACCATTATGTTTCTATTGGGATCATCCTGTTTTTGTTAAGCAATTAGGGAGTATGTAATCATATTACATATCTGTTATACTAGTGTTGGTGCAGAGTAAGGAAGGTATTAAGAAGCGCTATCTATTCTATCATATGTTGTCCTATTTACCTTGTCATACCTGCCATTTATGTAGTGATCTCTCTTACCCACTTTATGCCTATCATGTTCACCTTTATTTATTTACTGGCTAAAAGTAACTAGACTCGTCAGACTTTATGTCTGACCCCTTTGTTTTTCTCTCTCTCTTCTGTTTCCCTCCCAGGTTCTCAGGGAGGAAACACCCAGGCTTAGTCAGGACTTGGATATTATCTTGTTGGAAGCTACTTCTGGAGTATGGCTCAAGTCTTTGTCTCTACTGTAGCTTACTCTTTTTATTGGGGAATAATGTTTTTCTTTAATACCTATATTGTAACACCCCACATTTTTAATATAATTAAAAATGAGATATATGTATATATGCATGGATATATTTAAAGGAAAGATTAAATAATATTTGTGTAATTGCATGTAAGAAGTTTATGCAGTGAAATAAAGAAAAAGATTAATAAAGAAATTACATGCAATATTTGAAATAAGAAGAAATACAGTGAAATGCGAAGAAATACATGCGAACATTTGAAAAGAAATAAAAAGGAGAATTTGAAGAGACTCTAGAATTTGGTCATGAAATTAGCGTCAATATGTTCGTGGCGATTTTCTGGTCAATTTAGACCTATAGTTTGTAGAAAACTGATTTAAAACGAAGAAGTTATCCTTAATTTAAGAAATGCAACAAAACATGAAAAAGAGCAATGGGAAAAGAATAATATGTAGCTTGGTCCTAAGTCTTATTAGCAAAAGACTTAGTAGCTCATTTAGTTAATACATGAGACTTGTACATAAGAGGTTGTAAGTTCAATCCCCACCAGTGCCATATTTTTTTTGTTTTAAGGAGCGGTTAAATAGTGGCTTAGCAAATTGGTTCAGTGCGAAAGGGGATAAGTTAATTGGAGGTTTAATTGAAAGAATGGAAATAAACCATTAATTGATTAAGGAAGATAATTTCCAAAAAAATAGACATTTGTTCGCATGTAAAAATTAGTATACGCATAAGAGATGGATGCGTATGAACATGATTCAAATTTTAAGTTGCGCGCGAACATAGAGACAAACAAAAAGGGGGCATATATGTATACATGTTATTTGAAATTAATGCAATAAGGGAAAGATGATATGTGAAATTATTGCTTTAAATAAATGGATGATGCATGAACCTGAATAAAAATAAATTAATGTGATGCAAATAAAAGAAAGAGAATATGGAATGTCAAATGTGCAATTAAAGCATGCATAGAAAAAGGTTGTAAACATTAAAATGGAGCAATTAAATGTGAAGGGGATCAACTTTTGAAATTTAAACAATTAAAAAGTAAACTAATAGGGCCATAAGCAAGCCACAATTGGAGGAAAGTTAATGTTATTAAATAACATTCAAATCAGAGACACATGCACATGTGATTAGATGTAAATAAATAAAAGAAAATGGTTTAAGGACATGCAGTTTCTTTTCAAAAAGATTAGACAAAAAGAGAAAGAAATCAATTTATTGATTAGGAGAAGAATATAGCAAATAAAGGTTCACGAATAAGTGCAAATAAATAAATAAATAAAAAATTGAATGCATAAAGGAAAGAGGTTGCAATACATTAAAAATATTATGTAATGCATTAATTAAAATGAAATAAAGCGGTTTTTTATTTATTTAAAGGAGCACTAAATGTGAAAAGGGTTGTTCTGGATGGTTCTTTTCTAGGGTGAGGTGGACGGTTTAGATGAGTTTTTATTTAATCCTAAGGTCCTAGTTGCTTTAACCCACCTATAAAAGAACACCTAACCTAACCCTAAAATCATTCTATCTCTTATAAGACGCCTCCATGTCACCAAACTTCAACCCAGCATAGTCGCCGCCTCTAAACTCTAAATTAAATTGCAAGTTCTTCATCAATTTTGGAATTTAATCAAATCAAGAAGCAAGTTTCTTCAACAACAATTCACATTCTGCGTCAATAATCAAATAAGAAGCCTAAACCAACGTTCTACCTCAACAACTAATTGTTTATTTCTCCAATCCCGTCATAGTGAGTGGTTTAAAATACAGTTGTTGTATAATTGTACTTCTATTGTTTGCCATTCCCCATAATGAATATGATGATAATTTAATAAGATCAGTTATTTCATTTATGCTTACGATTGAGTTCTCTTTTTTTTATTCTTTCCCCTTTTTATTTTTATAGCTAGGCTATCTCGAGCCTACATCTATCATGAGTTTATGCGTTGTAAACGAGAACGAGAAAGTAAAAGGGGAAAAAGGGGTTGTTTGGGCATAATATGGGTTGGAAGGATTTATGTATGATTTGAATAGAATTATGGACATAATTATATGGTAATTTTAAATTTATGTAGTTTGGCATGATTGAAATTGGATATGGAATTAGTACAATTTAATATTAACAACATGTAATTGGATATCATGGATTGGTGAAATTTATTGGTAAGATAAGCCTAAAAGGTGAATTAGGTTATATCTATAAACATGGGAACGTTGGGAAATATATTGGAAAATATTGATTTTATGAACTTGAATATTATTGGATATTTTGGATAATTGGAATATAAAAGAAATTGGCATATTTGGGTATGGATTACATGGAATTGATGAAATTGCCTATAATTGGAAATTTGTAATTAAGGCTAATTAATATGTAATTAGTGACAAGTTGGAATAGGCAAAATTGTAAACATGACTACATGTTGAATTGGAAACACATAACATGAAAATTGGGATTTGGGTGAAATACGATGTTAATGAACCTTTGACACGAGGTTAGGCGCAATTGTGGTGTAAGACTGCCCGAAACCGCCCGGCAAATCCAGCTGCCACAATTGGACGTCTAATGTGAGAGGTCAAAGGCATGAATTGTAGGCGTAACGGTTGGTGATACGAGGTCAGACCCGCTTTGTGGTGTAAGACTGCTCGGAACCGCCCGACAAATCCAGCAGCCACAAAGTGTTCGGTCTAATGTAGGAGGTCGTGCACCTTTAGTCATAATGAATGAATTAAGGAATATTAACCATAATATGACATGTGGATGACATGGGTATGGTTAGAGGGTTAAGTGGGTGACATGTAAAATATGACATGTAAATATGGACTTAACCGTAGTAAGACAAGACATGTACAACATGTAAATATGGACTTAACCGTAGTAAGACAAGACATGTAATATATGTAAATGTGGACTTAACTGTAGTAAGATACGTGAAGTAAAACATGACTAAGGTGGACTTAACCATAGTAAAGCATGTGTAAGACATGGAAACAATAATAAAAGAGGTTAGGTGACATGGGCGACATGTAAGACATAAATAAATAATGCTTAAACAAAGGGGACCCATTATGACATTACAAATTAATTGAATTGGGTAAAGTTTAGGTAACGGGTTAAATAAATGGAAAGGGTTAAGTAAATATAAATTAATGACAAAAGTAGGGAATGGTAAATAACCTATTTTGAATGAATTTGAATAAGAAAAGGAAGGATAATAGGTTAGACTTGTCCTAGGGACAAGTGGAAAGTATAACTTATGGGATAAGGTAAACGATAGAGGAAAATAAGGTAACTTATATGTGAAGATATACTTAATTATAAATTAAGTAGTTTGGGAAGGAGAAGTGTGAAATTTAAGATGATATAAGTTATATGAATGGAAAAGAAGTAAATTAGAATCATATATGTTGGTTGGGTTGAGTAATTCTCTGGGTGCCAGTCTGATGTTGATTTCGGTCTTCGTGGCTGGTGTTTAGGAGATTATTCTCCTAATCAGTATATATGTGGATAAGACATACTTAACTATGAATTATGTATAACATGTTGTTGTAACCCTAAAAGGGAATAATTTATGAAGTTGGAAAACAACATGTTGTGGTCTTATTAATGGACTTAAATGGGTTAAGTATAAATTGAATTAATAAGCGAGGGTAACTTGGTAAACTTGAAAAGGAAATCAATATGAATAAGAATAACCAAGTTAAATAAGAAAAACTGACGAGGTAACAAAAGCGTGTAAGAATTCATTAGACGTAGGGTCTAATGACATATAAAATTAAGGCGCTTGGGGGCAATCCGTACGTTGTAGGATGAATAACCCAACAAGGTAAATCATCACGGTGTCATAAGACACGAGGGGAGCGCATATCCGTTATTTTGCCGGCTCCAACGGACTGGAAGGGGAAGCACGCGGCTTCCTGAGACGTTAAAGATGCTCCTAGTAGTCCTCTGTGTGGTGGCAGATGTTTCAGGCTGTGCCCGCAGAGGTTGGGTCTGCGCATAACTACTAGGTGGGTGGGCCTTGACTGCAAGAATAGCTGAGCAGTCAGAATGTTGTTTGCGGTGACGAAAAAGGTGATTCGACAGCTTCCTCAACAGAGGTGGAGGGTCAGGACCAACAAGGATAGTAGGTCGTCGAGTGCCTGTTACCACAGCCAGTAGGATGCGGAAAGACTAGAGCTAGACCCAATATACCGTTAACCATTCACTATCGTGGGACGGTGGTTGAGGGGAGACGCCACATGGATGTTTAGATTGGTTACTTAGGGGCTTGTCGCTTAGCTCTCGTAGTCTTTATTAGTTATGGGAGGGGTCGAGGTGGGGCCATAGCCACCATAGAAAACAGACCCTAGGGATATTTGTGTGGGAGGCTCTTAAAGGCGGGCCTTGCACAAATATAAGGAAAACTCTCAACGGAGTTCCGTGTTTCTTGTGTAGACCACGGGGTGTACCTCAGTTTGGGGTTAGCTACATATACATTATTTAGGTTAATCTACTGGGAGTAGATGGGTGCGACGTGTGTGTAAGCCTTGAGCGCTAACGACACAAATAACCTAATAAACAATAAAATGTAATTGAACGATATATGTAGGATTATTCAAGAAGTGTAGTTTAAACTCATTCACACAGAACTTATGTTCTGACCCCCTCCTCATAACATTCGCAGGTTAGATTCATGACATAGACTTATAGCTTTGGAGATACTGATTTAGCAGTATTGTAATTAAGGTAAAGCTATGTTTATATATATATATATATATATATATTATATTTTATTCCTTTCGCTGTGAGGTGTTTTCCGAACTCTGACATATTTCTTGTCTCTGTCTTTTCTGCAAGATACCAGAGCATCCAACTCGTGTTTTGATGGATTGGGTTTTTGAAAAAAAATCGGTCCATCGGAATTCGGGTTGTTACATTTGGTATCAGAGCATAGGTTTACGATTCCTATATAGATAATGAGAGAGCGCATTTGTATTTTCAAAAATATAAATATATTATATATAAACCTAGATCTATAAAGAAGCCCACTAAATAGAAAGAGTAAAATATGGAAAGAATTAGGATAACTGTTTTGTACGCTAAAAGAATGAGCAAGGAAATCTGAGACCCTTAGGTATATGTTGGGTGGAAAGTGTACAAAATGATTGGTGTTAAGAAAGAAGTATCCCATACAATAGTAACTGAGATTAGTGGGTTTAGTTGGGAAACCTTATAAAGTGGAAAATGGATTAGGAATATATACAGTTGGAAGAAATGATTTCGTGGATGTGTCTAGGAAAGCCTAGGTAATTTGGAAACCCGATTAAGAAATAGTTGTCCTTGTCTACTCCAGTTTTTTATGTTTGAAAAAAATATTACATTTTTGTTACGGCGTGTTTTTATGGTTTGGTAAGAGCAAGTTTTGGTAAAGAAAAAAAAGTTTTACCATTTTTAATTTTTGGGAGAAAAATTTAGAAAAAAAAAGAGACCAAACCATGTTTTAAAACGAATGGAGTAGGTAAGGATTAGTGTCTAGAAAGAACAAGTTTGAGGCTAGGAAGTAAATAATTAGGACTATCCTGGAATAATAAAAATAAATACCCTTAGAATGCATAAGCATTATAAAGACTAGAATTGTTGCTCGAAAAAGATAAGTCGAAAAAAAAAAGTTTCTTATGTAATTGTGCTTGGATAGAAAAATAGGAACTTTTTATAGAATAGCTATGTAAAAATCCAAGTGCAACCAGAAAAGGTACATAAAAGAAAAACGGAAAATGTAAATTCTTCCGTTTTATACCTTTTTGTAGCATAAGAAATCAAATTTGGAAAATTAGATTTTCCTAAATTTCGAATTTAATAATGGTTGGTAGGATTTTGGATGCAACAATTGGATGAACTATGCTCTTATTCTACAAGAGTATGGGAAAATTTGGATGAATAATGTTTTGGTTTTTCAAAAATATTGCATTCATATAGAACTGCAAGTATATTTAGGATGTGAGCATCATGTTTTGAAAAAAAAAATTGAAAGTTTGCATACATATAGGTGGTACCAAATTAGGCATACATGCATTACTATGATGTATTTCACTTTGCACATGTGCACAATGTTTGCAAAAAAATTGGATGCACACTTGATAGTTTGATATTATGCGAGGAATTATATATTTTACCCCTATCGAATTTCGAGGACGAAATTCCTTAAGGGTGAAAGAATGTAACACCCCGCATTTTTAATATAATTAAAAATGAGATATATGTATATATGCATGGATATATTTAAAGGAAAGATTAAATAATATTATTGTAATTGCATATAAGAAGTTTATGCAGTGAAATAAAGAATAAGATTAATAAAGAAATTACATGCAATATTTGAAATAAGAAAAATTACAGTGAAATGCGAAGAAATACATGCGAACATTTAAAAAGAAATAAAAATGAGAATTTGAAGAGACTCTAGAATTTGGTCATGAAATTAGCGTCATTATTTTCGTGGCGATTTTATGGTCAATTTAGACCTATAGTTTGTAGAAAACAAATTTAAAACGAAGAAGTTATCCTTAATTTAAGAAATGCAACAAAACATGAAAAAGAGCAATGGGAAAAAAATAATATGTAGCTTGGTCTTAAGTCTTGTTAGCAAAAGACTTAGTAGCTCATTTAGTTAATACATGAGACTTGTACATAAGAGGTTGTAAGTTCAATCCCCACCAGTGCCATATATTTTTTTTGTTTTAAGGAGCGGCTAAATAGTGGCTTAGCAAATTGGTTCAGTGCGAAAGGGGATAAGTTAATTGGAGGTTTAATTGAAAGAATGGAAATAAACCATTAATTGATTAAGGAAGATGATTTCCAAATAAAATAGACAATTGTTCACATATAAAAATTAGTATACGCATAATAGATAGATGCGTATGAACATGATTCAAGTTTGAAGTTGCGCGCGAACATAGAGACAAACAAAAAGAGGGCATATATGTATATATGTTATTTGAAATTAATGCAATAAGGGAAAGAGGACATGTGAAATTATTGCATTAAATAAATGGATGATGCATGAACCTGAATAAAAATAAATTAATTTGATGCAAATAAAAGAAAGAGAATATGGAATGTCAAATGTGCAATTAAAGCATGCATAGAAAAAGGTTGTAAACATTAAAATGGAGCAATTAAATGTGAAGGGGATCAACTTTTGAAATTTAAGCGTTTAAAAAGTAAACTAATAAGGCCATAAGCAAGCCACAATTGGAGAAAGTTTAATGTTATTAAATAACATTCAAATCAGAGACACATGCACATGTGATTAGATGTAAATAAATAAAAGAAAATGGTTTAAGGACATGCTGTTTCTTTTCAAAAAGAGTAGACAAAAAGAGAAAGAAATCAATTAATTGATTAGGAGAAGAATATAGCAAATAAAGGTTCACGTATAAGTGCAAATAAATAAATAAAAATAATGATAATTGAATGCATGAAGGAAAGAGGTTGCTATACGTTAAAAATAGTATGTAATGCATTAATTAGACAGAAATAAAGCGGGTTTTTTTATTTAAAGGAGCACTAAGTGTGAAAAGGGTTGTTCTGGATGGATTTTCTCTAGGGTGAGGTGGACGGTTTAGATGAGTTTCTATTTAATCCTAAGGTCCTAGTTGCTCTAACCCACCTATAAAAGAACACCTAACCTAACCCTAAAATCATTCTATCTCTTATAAGACGCCTCCATGCCACCAAACTTCAACCGAACATAGTCGCCGCCTCTAAACTCTAAATTAAATTGCAAGTTCTTCATCAATTTTGGAGTTTAATCAAATCAAGTAGCAAGTTTCTTTAACAATAATTCACATTCTACGTCAATAATCAAATAAGAAGCCTAAACCAACGTTCTACCTCAACAACCAATTGTTTATTTCTCCAATCCAGTCAAGGTGAGTGGTTTAAAATACAGTTGTTGTATAATTGTACTTCTATCGTTTTCCATTCCCATAGTGAATATGATGATAATTTAATAAGATCATTTATTTCATTTATGCTTACGATTGAGTTCTCTCCTTTTTATTCTTTCCCCTTTTTATTTTTATAGCTAGGCTATCTCGAGCCTACATCTATCATGAATTTATGCGTGGTAAACGAGAATGAGAAGGTAAAAGGGAAAAAAGGGGTTGTTTGGGCATAATATGGGTTGGAAGGATTTATGTATGATTTGAATAGAATTATGGACATAATTGTATGGTAATTTTAAATTTATGTAGTTTGGCATGATTGAAATTGGATATGGAATTAGTACAATTTAATATTAACAACATGTAATTAGATATCATGGATTGGTGAAATTTATTGGTAAGATAAGCCTAAAAGGTGAATTAGGTTATATGTATGAACATGGGAACGTTGGGAAATATATTGGAAAAATATTGATTTTATGAACTTGAGTATTATTGGATATTTTGGATAATTGGAATATAAAAGAAATTGGCATATTTGGGTATGGATTACATGTAATTGATGAAACTGCGTATAATTGGAAATTTGTAATTAAGGCTAATTAATATATAATTAGTGACAAGATGGAATAGGCAAAATTGTAAACATGACTACATGTTGAATTGGAAACACATAACATGAAAATTGGGATTTGGGTGAAATACGATGTTAGTGAACCTTTGACACGAGGTTAGGCACAATTGTGGTGAAAGACCGCCCGGCAAATCTAGCTGCCACAATTGGACATCTAATGTGAGGGGTCAAAGGCATGAATTGTAGGCGTAACGATTGGTGACACGAGGTTAGACCCGCTTTGCGGTGTAAGACTGCCCGGAGCCGCCCGGCAAATCCAGCAGCCACAAAGTGTTCGGTCTAATGTAGGAGATCATGCACCGTTCGTCATAATGAATGAATTAAGGAATACTAACCATAATAAGACATGTGGGTGACATGGGTATGGTTAGAGGGTTAAGTGGGTGACATGTAAAATATGACATGTAAATATGGACTTAACCGTAGTAAGACAAGACATGTAAAACATGTAAATATGGACTTAACCGTAGTAAGACAAGACATGTAAAACATGTAAATGTGGACTTAATTGTAGTAAGATACGTGAAGTAAAACATGACTAAGGTGGACTTAACTGTAGTAAAGCATGTGTAAGACATGGAAACAATAATAAAAGAGGTTAAGTGGGACATGGGCGACATGTAAGACATAAATAAATAATGCATAACCAGGGGACCCATTATGGCGTCACAAATTAATTGAATTGGGTAAAGTTTAGGTAACGGGTTAAATAAATGGAAAGGGTTAAGTAAATCTAAATTACTGACAAAAGTGGGGAATGGTAAATAACCTATTTTGAATGAATTTGAATAAGAAAAGGAAGGATAATAGGTTAGACTTGTCCTAGGGACAAGTGGAAAGTATAACTTATGGGATAAGGTAAACGATAGAGGAAAATAAGGTAACTTATATGTGAAGATATACTTAATTATAAATTAAGTAGTTTGGGAAGGAGAAGTGTGAAATTTAAGATGATATAAGTTATATGAATGGAAAAGAAGTAAATTAGAGTCATATATGTTGGTTGGGTTGAGTAATTCTCTGGGTGCCAGTCTGATGTTGATTTCGGTCTTCGTGGCTGGTGTTTAGGGGATTATTCTCCTAATCAGTATATATGTGGATAAGACATACTTAACTATGAATTATGTATAACATGTTGTTGTAACCCTAAAAGGGAATAATTTATGAAGTCGGAAAACAACATGTTGTGTTCTTATTAATGGACTTAAATGGGTTAAGTATAAATTGAATTAATAAGCGAGGGTAACTTGGTAAACTTGAAAAGGAAATCAATATGAATAAGAATAACCAAGTTAAATAAGAAAAACTGACGAGGTAACAAAAGCGCGTAAGAATTGATTAGACGTAGGGTCTAATGACATATAAAATCAAGGCGCTTGGGGCAATCCGTACGTTGTAGGATGAATAACCCAACAAGGTAAATAATGACGGTGTCATAAGACATGAGGGGAGCGCACATTCGTTATTTTGGTGGCTCCAACGGACGGGAAGGGGAAGCACGCGGCTTCCTGAGACGTTAAAGGTGCTCCTAGTAGTCCTCTGTGTTTGTGGCAGATGTTTCAGGCTGTGCCCGCAGAGGTTGGGTCCGTGCGTAACTACTAGGTGGGTGGGGCTTGACTGCAAGAATAGCTGGGCAGTCAGAATGCTGTTCGAGATGACGGAAAAGGTGATTCGACGACTGCCTCAACGGAGGTGGAGGGTCAGGACCAACAAGGATTGTAGGTCGTCGAGTGCCTGTTACCACAACCAGTAGGATGCGGAAAGACTAGAGCTAGACCCAATATACCATTAACCATTCACTATCGTGGGACGGTGGTTGAGGGGAGACGCCACATGGATGTTTAGATTGGTTACTTAGGGGCTTGTCGCTTAGCTCTCGTAGTCTTTATTAGTTATGGGAGGGGCCGAGGTGGGGCCATAGCCACCATAGAAAACAGACCGTAGGGATATTTGTGTGGGAGGTTCTTAAAGGTGGGCTTGCACAAATATAAGGAAAATTCCCGAACGAGTTCCGTGTTTCTTGTGTAGCCCTGCCACGGAACTCGTGCACGCACACACGATGGGTGTTCGGGTTAGATATCGAATACGATAGAGAATACGTACGTGGAAGAGTCTAGATATAACCATGTCTGCTCTGGGTTCCGCTCTGGGTGGTGTATCGTAGACCGGGGGGCATTATTCGAAAACGGCAGTCAAATTAGAGTGATCCTATGTGGGCGTAGTGTTGTATTATATATATAAGAGGAATATACATTACTATGACATAGGACGGGGGACCGCGTATATCACTGCGAGGATACGGTGGGGACCATGCGAGTGGGGTACTACGGGGTGTACCTCAGTTTGGGGTTAGCTACATATACATTATATTAGGTTAATCTACTAGGAGTAGATGGGTGCGACGTGTGTGTAAGCCTTGAGCGCTAACGACACAAATAACCTAATAAACAATAAAATGTAATTGAACGGTATATATAGGATTATTCAAGAAGTGCAGTTTAAACTCATTCACACAAAACTTATGTTCTGACCCCCTCCTCATAACATTCGCAGGTCAGATTCATGACAGAGACTTATAGCCTTGGAGATACTGATTTAGCAGTATTGTAATTAAGGTAAAGCTATGTTTATATATATTATATTTTATTCCTTCCGCTGTGAGGTGTTTTTCGAACTCTTACATATTTCTTGTCTCTGTCTTTTCTGCAGGATACCAGAGCGACCAACTCGGGTTTTGATGGATTGGGTTTTTGAAAAAAAATCGGCCCATCGGAATTCGGGTTGTTACATATATACTCTGATGATGCAAGACAGAAGTATTTTGTTGTAACGATTTTATGACTTATGGTATTGTGAACTACAGTATTATATTTTATGTTGAAATAAAAATTTGAAATTTCCATTGCTATCTTATTTATATCTATCTTGTAATTACTCTATGTCTGTTTACCTACAACGCTTCACGAAACTTAATGCATTCCCTTAGCAAGTGACATTAACGGACGCGGGGTGTTACACTTGGTATCCGAGCTGAAGGTTACCAGATTAGATAAAAGTTCCTGAAAATTATTTTTCATAAACGTTTTAAAAGAAAGTATTTTCAAAAAGAAAAGGCTGTTTTGAAAATATTTCCCCAAGAAGCCATATGTAGTATCCTTCGGTCCTTTATCTAAATTTCTTCCTTTTCCTTTTTTTCAGCATGTCTGGGGAACAAAACATCCCTTATATCCCAGAGGGCATCACAATACCTGGATGGTTCCGTAGGTATTTGGGGGCCACGGCGCCTGCCGAAGGTCAAAGAGACGTTCCTCCCCCAGCTGCGCCAATCATTCCTCCTCCTCCCCCTCTAAGAGTAGATAACTTCGCCAAGATCTGCAAAGACTTCTATACTATGGGAGGGAAGTCGTCCCATGGGAATGAGACATTCGTTGAAGCTCGAAATTAGCTCAAGGAAACCGAGGATTTGTTCGTAACCTTTGAAGTAGAGGATAGAAGGAAGATTCAGTCCTTGAGGAAGACAAGGGAGAAAAGAAGGAAGTAAAAGCTGAGGAAGCAACACAAAATGAGAAGGTGTGGCCCAAGAAGGGAGAACAACAGAAGAAAGGCGAAAAGAATAACAAGGTTAAAGATAAGATGAAGTGCCATAGTTGTGGGCGAGAGGGTCACTTAGCCAAGGAATGCAGGAAAAGGATGAATGCTTTCTTCGCTTACGGAGAGGTCGGGCATCTTATTAAGGATTGCCGAAGAAACAGGGACAAGGGCAAAGAGCTGGGACTTTTGGAGGGCAGGTGCATGCTCTCGCGATCAGTGCTCCTGAAAGAGGTAGCCGTAGAAAGATTAGTTTCACTTTCAAATCATCCAGTTAGGACACATTTTAATTCTGGCGCTTCACAGTCATTTATATCTAGTTCTGTTGTTGAATCTCTGCACTTAATTACTAGTATGTAGTGGATCCCGTAGTTGTCTCAGACCCCATTGGTGATTCGACTCATTTATCTATGATTTATAGGGGTTTGAGAATATCTATGTTAGGCGTCAAATTTGAATACGATGCATATGTACTCGGGTTTTATGGGCTATGGGTTAATTCTAGGGATAGGTTGGTTTACCACGTATGGTGCCATTCTGGGTGGTGAGAGAAGGATCGTTAAGCACCATCGAAATTTCTTATGACCCACAAGGGTCTGTCATGTTTAATTTACTAGAGTTTCTTAAGGCATCTATCGATGATCTGCGATCGGCACCAGTAACCCGTGAGTATCCTGATGTCTTAGACGAGGTTCAGGGATTACCCCCGAGGCGCGAGATTGATTTCCGTATATACCTGGTAGACAATACAAAGCCAGTTGCATTACCTGTGCGCTATATGGCTCCTAAAAGAAAAGAGGGAACTTGATAAGCAAGTGGCGGGGCTACTTGAGAAGAGGTTTGATAGGTAAATCATATCAGGATGGGAAACCTATTGAAGACAGTCCTTGAGGAAGCCCATCATTCCAAGATGACTATTCGTCCAAGTGGCGATAAAATGTATAGAGTTCAAGGTAGTGGGGCCAAGATTGCGAAAGGAAGTGATGATTGGGTGAGTTCCGACTTGCATACTTGGATCGGAGGTTAAGAAGCTACGCAAACGAGAGGTCAAGTTAGTGAAGGTCCAGTGGGGAGGCAACCAAGAAGATGCAACTTGGGAGACCGTAGACAAGATTTTTACGCTTCATACCCTTTCCCTTTCAAGGGAATGTTCTTAACTTCTCTTCCAAAAGCTTTTATTCGCATTTGCTTCTATCATCTGAGTATATCCTATCAATCGAATCTTCGTCCCTTAGGTAGGAAATCCCATGATTATAAACATGTGTTTGAGACATGTTATGTTTGATGGATGCAAGTGTTTGCTAGTGGTTGCCTGTGGACGCATACACACACACATTAGGCACTAGATCTGCTCAATCACTTTCATATTGCACATGAATAAGTGAGCATATTTTAATGGATGTATATTGATTGTGTTATCATATGATTGTTGCATTTGAATGAAATGATTGTGCACTCATGTAGAAATAATATGTATTATTAGGATTCTTTTGCATACATAATGGACACATGGCACTATCATGATTTGCATTAAGGAGGTCAACTGAATCAGTAGACCGCCTGTTTTTGCATTAGATAAGGAACATACACCCACACTTTTTGCATATGTTCATATGACATTAGAAATCTTTTAAGGACAATGAAGGCCTGTGATTGATGGTTGAGTAGATGGATGATTGGATGGTAGGATATACATTCTTCTTGACTTGAAGATTTCAGGGACGAAATCCTTTAAGGAGGGGAGAATGTAACACCCCGTAATTTTAAAATATTAAAATTAACAAATTTAGGGACACTTAATTTTTAGAAGAAGAATTAAGTGAAACGGGGTACGCCATTGCTTTCGTCTCGAAATTCTGCTTGGGATATTGCGTAAATCGGACACCGTATGAAAAAGTTATAAGCCTTAGAAGTTTGTATACGCATAGGGGAGAATATATATATATATATAATAACTCCAGAAGCTCCCAAACAGGTTCAAATTTCGAAATTCAGTCAAAGCGGGCTGAATGGGAAATTTCCCGCTCATGGGTGTTGACCCCCTAGTGGGGGGGTCGACATAGGTGTCGACCCCCTAGTGGGGGGGGGGGTCGACATAGGTGTTGACCCCCTTATAGGGGGAAGACTATAGGGTGTCGACCCCTGTCGGCCAGATTGGGCTTATGTGTTCAGATGACGATTTTTGGAGTTTCAAGGCTTATGTGGCTTTATCTGATTGGTCTGATGACATGTCTTTTCATTCTAGATGGCTTAGATGAATCCTAGTCAGATCCAAGGGTTCTAATTAATCCTACACATCTATATAAGCACACATAAACCTAAATCCTAATCTAAACTAAATTCATTCATAAGCCGTCATGCTGCTGCTTCCTAAACTAAGCTAGTCTCTTCTCTAACAAATTAAAGCTTAGGAATTGTGAAAGAGGAGAACGGTTCTAGAACAACAACAAACGCTTAATCTATTCTTTCGTCTACCACAGTGAGTTCTAGTCACTTTTAAGTTTAAATAGATAAATGTGAATTGTGGTAGACTATGAATTGGGTATATGCTGTAAATCATAAACTTATGCAAGCATACTATGTCATTTTCCCTAGATCTAATATATGGACATTCTACTATGTTTCCTATGTGAATCTTGAATTACAATTATATTGTGGTACATGTGAACTTGTTAATACAAATCTAACTTTCTAGATCTGATTGTGGTGATTCGATATGACGAATATATGAACATTGATTTGTAACCATGTTAGGGTGATAGTACATCCATTAATTTGACATTACTTGGATCTAGACTTTGGTGTTAATCATCTTTCACTTGTTATATTATGATACCTCAGTATATGTGGTAAACTTGACGTGTGAATCTAAACTTGTTATTACGCCACCCTGTCTGTGCTAGATTTAGGTAATTGGACACCTAATATTGAATCTAGGTCTCATTATGCTTGCCTAAACATAAGTTATTAATTTGATGTCCACTTTATTATGATAATTATCACATGTCCATTCACTTAGTTACTATGCCAGTTATGTTAATATTTATGCCAAAACATGTTGAATTATCACCCGTATCATCTTCCCTTTTATTATTATGACGAGGCTACTTTATAGCCTCGATGACGCCAAAATACATGCGATCACATTAGTTAAGAAATAGGGAACAAAGGGGATTTATAATTGGCATAATTTGTATAATGTTTTACATAAATTGGACATATAATTCAAATAGGGAAACAAAAAAATAATCACCTATACTGACATAGGAAAATTTGGATAAAAATGGCATAATTTGAATGTGACCATTTATGGATATGTAATTCAAATTATTGTTGCAAAATAGGTATTGACACCTATAAAAGGAAAGGACTAATTAATTGGTAAATTAATTAAAAATGGCATAATTTGAATATGAACATTTATGGACATGTAATTCAAATTATTGGGCAAAATATGTATTGACACCCAAAAAGGGAAAGGTTTAATTAATTGATTAATTAATTAAAAATGGAATGTTTAGTAATTACAATTAGGAATTTTAATTGTACTTATGACACGATGTTAGGTTACATTAGTGGTGGAAGTCTGCCCGGACCCGACCGGCATATCAGCAGCCACTAATGTTGAACCTAATGTGGGAGGTCTAAGTACGCGAATACGAATCGGGCTAAGACACAAGGTTAGGCTCAAATGTGGAATAAGACTGCCAAGACCCGACCGACATATCTAGCATCCACATGTTGTAGGTTGAATGTGGGAGATCTATCCCATTATAAACAATAAATGGACATGGTAATGAATCAGACTACTTAACCTAATCTAATGCATAAGGGATTGTATGAATATGAACTAAAGATAGGGTTAAGTAAAACATGCCTGGATTAGTGGGAGGGTTAAGTACATCTTGGTAGGTGGGTAATATTAATATATAGGCCCACAAACTTAAACGTTAAATAAACATGCTTGAATCAGTAGGAGGGTTAAGTACATCTTGGGTTGGTGGGTAATATTTGTATATATAGGCCCACAAACTTAACCTGTCGGGGTTATGTAATTAAAGACATCGTTAGGTAAACATAACCAGTGGAAAACCTAGTAGTGGGGATGCAAGACAAAGGGGAGAGCTTGTATCATCTTGTGTGGGACCCATTTCAGTCAGTAACCCTTAAATAGGTATCAAACAGGTACTCCGAACTAGGTCGGAGTGGGGCACGCTTACCGAGCTGGTTGTAAGAGATCCAAACGTGGAGGCGGTGTTGACGGCGCGTTCCAACGGGGTCATATGCGTGCATGACTCCGCCTACTGGGGAAGATAAGACGCCGTGACATCAGTAGATATGGTTGTGCACATCCGGAAAATGAAGGGTTGCCACTTTAGGGACTACTGTGGGGCCAGCATAGGGTATCTACAGAATGGGGAGCCGATCGATTGGGGGTAGTAAATAGGCTATATCTAGTCCTGTCTGTTTCTGTGGGGTACTTGTGTTTCTGTCTATGCTGAAACCCGTTATTTCTGTTTAGGTACCAGTTCTGTTTGGTTTAAAACCCGTTACTAGAGTACACCTAAAATTATCATTATGTTTCTGTTGGGATCATCCTGTTTTTGTTAAGAAATTAGGGAGTATGTAATCCTATTACATATCTGTTATATTGGTATTGGTGTTGAGCAAGGAAAGTATTAAGAAGCGCTATCTATTCTATCATGTTGTCCTGTTTACCTTGTTATACCTGCCATTTATGTAGTGATCTCTCTTACCCACTTTATGCCTGTCATGTTCACCTTTATTTATTTACTGGCTAAAAGTAACTAGACTCCCTAGACTTTATGTCTGACCCCTTTGTTTTTCTCTCTCTCTCTCTTCCGTTCCCCCCCCCCCCCCCAGGTTCTCAGGGAGGAAACACCCAGGCTTAGTCAGGACTTGGATATTATCTTATTGGAAGATATTATCTTGTTGGAAGCTACTTCTGGAGTATGGCTCATGTCTTTGTCTCTATTATGGCTTACTCTTTTTATTGGGGAATAATGTTTTTCTTTAATACCTATGTACTTTGATGATGCAAGACAGAAGTATTTTTTTGTAACGATTTTATGACTTATGGTATTGTGAACTACGGTATTATGTTTTATGTTGAAATAAAAATTTGAAAGTTTCGCTACTATCTTGTTTATATCTGTCTTGTAATTATTCTTTGTCTGTTTACCTATAACGCTTCACGAAACTAAATGCATTCCCTTAGCGAGTGACAGTAACAGACGTGGGGTGTTACACTTGGAGACTTCGGAAGACCCAACACAACGAGGATTCGAACCAGGGACCTTCATTGGAGAAGTAATCTTCGGGGTATCAATGACCGTACTAGAATGAGCAGCCGGTTCCCACACCTTTGGACTGCTTCGGCGGAGTTTCTTCTGAACCTTTCTCCAAGAGTTTCCTTTTTACATTTTCCCTAGATTTTGATAATGCATCCTTAAGTGAAGAGGCCCCAACTCTCGGAGCTAAGAAGACGGAACCAGTCTTACTAGACCCAGTACGAGCAACTTCAATAAAACACAGTGAAAAGAAACGATAAGAAAGACAAAGTACAATTCCATCTTAAAAATAAGAAAAAGCATACCTGACCTGTCAGCGAATAGGGGAGAATCGAAGGAAAAAGGAGCATCTCTCCCCAATGACAAAAAAGAATCCCCTTACTAAGTAGGACCAAAGGCGGTTGCCCAATGACGAATTGACCAGATGACAATAAAGAATGCCTCCGAAGGATAGAAGAGGTGAGCAACAGAGATCAATTACCAAATTTTCTGGAGGCCACACCCAGGGCATCAATCAGCTCCTTATCCACGAAACATGGAAATTTGGGAACTTCTGCGAAGAGGAAGACAGTAAAAAGAAAAAAAGGGGGAAGGCTTTCGGGTGAGCATACTTAGAGCGCGAAAACCGCTAATGATACCCGGAAAGCATCGGACAAAGAAAAATTGATTCTTCCAATCTTTGAACCACATCATTCCCTCAGACAACAGTTTCTTAGTAGCATTTTCACGAAAAATCTAAGGATTGGTGTCACTAAGGTAACGTTTGATAAATTACTGAATGTTGAATGTTGATTGCTGAATGCTGATTGCTGAAAAGTGAGTGCTGAATGCTGATTGTGAAAATGTTGTTTGACTAAGTGCTGATTGTAAATTTGGTTTTTTGTAATAACCTGTTAGTTGACAAATATGCCCTTCACGGTTAATTCATGTATTATTCGACATAAACATTGAAATTACGTGTCTTGAGTTATTACAAACTACAAATGGAAATATTTTTCATTGAATGCCTACATGAAATTAGAATCAAAGCAACTTATTAACAATACGACTAGATTAATAAAAAAAACTAGAGAAGATCTGCAATTTGATCAAACAAATTTGACATAAAAGATTGTGACTCGGATGAAAACACTTCATTGTAATTTGGTAGAGCTTGTGGTGGTTCTTGATTATCAATTCCATTGCTTGTTTCCTCATTTGTGGCATCTTCTTCTTGCTTAGCTTCCAAAAATAATTCATCATCAAGCGAGACGCAATGTAAAAAGTTGTGTATTGCCATGCATGCGATAACAATATTTCTTTGGTCGGAAAATTTGTATGGAGGCATTTTACTTAAAATATGGAATCTTTTCTTTAAAACACCAAAACTTCGTTCGATGACGTTTCTTAATCACGCATGTGCATGATTAAATTTTTCTTTTTTATTTGTCGCAGAGTTGTTTCTGCATCTGTTCAATCAATAACGTGTGTTCCGATAAGGCGATAGAAATCCTTTTGTATTTGCGTAAGCCACATCACAAAGGTAATACTTATCTGTAACAAAAGAGGAAAAAATCAACATAATACAACAACAATTCATTTTAAATGTAAACTTGTGTAATTTATTTACATAATGGAGGTATAGGAAAGTTATTAGCAGCATTACGAATTGTTTCATTGAGCACCCTTGAATCATGAGCTACTACTTCCCATCCTGCCATCACATAGACAAATTTCATATCGAAATCGCATACGGCCATAACATTTTGATAGGAGTTTCCCTGGCCTTTGCCTCTGAATGGAATTTGTTCGTTTATTGGAATATTTGCATCTATTGATGTACCATCTAATGCCCCAATTGCACCTTTGAAAGGACCTTCTCTTAGTTGTACATGAGACTGTATATTTTCAATTGGTTTGTCAAAATCTGGCGGAAATAATTTCTCGAGCAAAGTCTCTCATAGCCGTCAATACCTCATGATAAAACTTACTATCCGTTTGACCTGAATGTTGAAAACGGTATCTAATAATTCGATTTCTAACATTATGGCATATGGTGGATGAAAACATTGCCATTTTCTCTTCAACATATTTGTTATCCTGAAGCCAATTCTTTTCTCAAAAGTAACAGCAAAGCTTCACGAATGATGATTTATCCATTCTAAATTTCTCATACATCACAACTGAAGGACCAATCAAGAGCTCTTTCATGTACTCTTTTCCAGAAAGGGATGAAGTTAGAACCTTCTGTTTAGCATTTTTACTTTTCTTGTTCTTATGTAATACTGAAAGTCCTAACAACATCATTAAGAGTTTTTCTTTAGACATCATCCTGCAATAACAAAATATAACATATCTGTATTACTTAAAGATCATATATTAAAGTGATGAAAGACAATCATAATATAACTAAATATCATCACTATTTATTACCATATAAGCTTCATATCCAAAGTGAAATATGTATGAAATGAAAACCAAATGGAACTTCAATTTTATTCATGAAAATATCAAAGACATGCCTAAATACAACATGCTAATCAAACGTAAATTACTAGTTCAACTCTAAATAATTATTCATTTCAAAATAAAACCTAAAAAGTCCATCATCTCCACCACAACAAGCAAATCGTTTTTAAACGTCTAATACATAATTTAAAAATTCAACTCTGTTAACTATGCTCTCCTCATCCAAAAAAGCTACCCTCAACTCTTCTTTGTCACGAAATAATATCTTAGCTTTCATATACTCCTGCTGAGATATAACACTCATGTCCCTTAATTCCTTTAGTGCAATAATTACAACATCGATCGAATGTCCATTTGCAGCTTCCTCCTTTTCGAATTGGCCTTTAATAACCCCGATTAAATCTTCAATTTGTTCATCCACTGGTTCACCACTTGAGCTGTTACGTTTTCTTCTCATAGATGAACTAGGTTTGAAGTTAGGTGAGTCACTATAGTCTGCATGTCAATTAGGTGGACTATTTTGCGCTCCAGTTACTGCAACACCTTCAAAAAACTCATCTTCCACATAAGTAGGCAAACATTCTTCTTCTACCTCTACATTAGCTTCATTTCTATTTTCATCTTCTGGTTGAGCGTTGTCTATATCAGGAGGTGGATCAAATGATGCAGATGACCATGCGTTAACTCCTTTTGCAATAGTACTATCAAATATCTCCTTCAACATGTCAACATTTTCTAAAGGATTATTTCTAAATTTCCGTGCTTTAGGATGTTGCTATTAAGTGCAGTAAACAAGATGAATCATTTTCAAATTGTCAAAAAATAATAAAATTAGTATTAAAAAATGATGAACTTGCCTGAATGACATCATCCCATTTTTCCGACGGCCAATATATGGTATTCGTCTCAGCGTTGAATCCATGTCCAGACAGCCCAATTATTTTAGTCCATAATAAACAATCTTATTTTAAATACCCATAATGATTTTTGAATTGCTTATGTTCATAATTGACATTCCACTTTGTATTAAAGTCTTTCTCCAGTTTTTTCCATGAGTCTAAAGTCAAACCACCTTTATATCCTTGCTTGGTGAGTTCTCGTACACATAACTGAAGAAAATCTTTTTCCATTCCAGAATTTAATGCAAACGTGGCCCTGCTCTTGGAAGCTTTTTTGCTTCGTTGCTCATATATTTACTTTTAGAGTTCCTATGTGATGTCATTCCTACAAATTGCACACAGACATTTATAAATTAAAACATGTCATTTATGCAGAAGTTGCACATGGAGACTTCAAGTAAATGTTCAAACACAATGTTCTCAACAAATACATAATAAAAATAATAGCTAATGCATGTTAATGTGAAAATATGTTCTTCGTGCAATATGTATTGTTAATGAAAAATCAATCTTATACATAATTTGTTCTTAGTGCAACATACATTGATAATTTGTTGTTTAAGTTGTGCATTACAGAAAGGCTTCACAGGATAAATATGCCACCATATTACTAGGTTTCATTTGTTTCCTCCAGGGAAAGAACATAACAATCTTTGAAGCTAAACTTTACTGTAATGAAACTTACTACTTTTTTTAATGTTGTTATCTAGCTAGGAAGTTTGAGTTCAGGGTGTCCCATACAAATAATCAAATATAATATTGCATGTTATAGTTTGTCACCATATATTGATATAATCTTTAGCTGTCCGAGCTTCTTAGCTTTAGAGCTGCATTTTCGTACACATTTACTTAAAATTAAGCTGTCCATTTAAAGAAATTTTTAAGACAAAGCCTGGTACATCCGCACAATTATACAGAACCATATAATAGCCAATTAAAGATCAGACATCGGTATAAGTTGCAGAAAACTGATCACTTCTCAACCAACACCAGTGAAAACAAAATCAACCAACTAATCCAAAAAGCAGCAAATACAAGGACAAATCATATACTATCTATCATCTCTTACAAGGGAAATAAATATAGAAACATGATCAAAATTGACATATACCTAAACAATTCATGCAGTGACAACAAACTGCTAATTGTACAGCTTCCAAAGGTTTTCTTATATACATTACCATACGTGAAACACATAATAAGAAGCTAAAGGACTATTGTTCTAAAATGAAGTGGTAATAAGATGACCACGCTTCCACTTTTTCCTAGTTTAGTAGAATAATTAACACCATAAGAGAGATCACCACGTCATGTGTTGAAATCAGTGATGAGAACCACAATTCAGATATATAATAAAGTGCTCCATCGTAATCAACTATAAAAGGGTAGTGTTTTTAGTTTTGATAAATCAATAGATTATTTTTATTTCTTCCAGAATCCAAGAAATATACACAATGCGGGGAGGAAAACTAGACCACCATTCAAAAAAAATCCAACTTAAAGAAGAACAGTGTTACCTGGTATGGCAGAAAGGTAAAGCAGTGCCGACTGAAGAAGCTGTGCAGAGATAAAGGTTGTGTTTTGCGAGTTCCTTCAGCATATTAAAGAAATTGGAAATATCCGTTGTAGAAATATCACCGATTCAGCAGCTCAAAAAGCTCCAAATTTGAGCTTAATGATATTTTTCTTGTTTGACCGAGTTTTGCTGATTGAGGGTTCGAACCAAACGTTCTTAATACCGCTAAATATATTCTGCAATTCAATTCAACACTTAAAAAGCGCTTTTTCCCCGAAACAAACACAACCTAAGTTTGGAAGGACGAACCAAATAGTCGAGAGTGGAGGGACTCAGGGAAACATTACCGGATACTAAAGACAAAAGTTCTAAGCCCAACAGCTAGGTGTAGGTGTTGGGAGAAAATTGAATGGGAGCGATTCCCAAGTGTTGTAGATAGTGATGAAGAAAATTTGGAAAAGGAATGAAACCTCCATACCAAATATGTAATGCAGTAAAAGAGAAATAACCCACCGTAGGAGAGGAGATCATGTCCTTTTCACCAGGAGGGATAGCGTCAACCCCCGACCCGAAATCCCGAAATCCTGGAAGATAGCATCTACTTGCTCTTGACACGAAATCAAAGAGTATTTCCTAACAGCGTTAACTTTCCTAGAGGTAGAAGGATCAATTGACAAAGGGCCATTACTATCATGTTTGAAATCCATATGCTTCTTCCCCATAATGACAGGTATGATCTGTTAAATTCAACACAGATAAGGTGAGATCAATATCCAAAAGGATATGGACTTTATTATTCTACACAAAACCCATCAGTAACAGGATATTTTGCTTTCAAATGCTAAAGTAAAAAAGCTAAAAATATGGATGACTTACCGATATAGTTGTTTAAATAGTTAATACTTCCTCGAGATAACTCTTTCAGGAAATGATAAAGGGAAGAAAGGTGCCAATAGAGAGGGAGTACATATACTGAAGGAGAAAGGTAACAGGACAGCCTAAAATTTTGAATTGAAAAGTCGAAAAACACCCCTTCATAGAGGGAAATGTTACTACCAAAATAAACTCCGAAACAAGCTAACAGTGTAGGGGTATCAGATGACCGCAAGCACATAGGAATTTTCCAAAAGCAAGAGTCAAACATTAGAAAGAACCAACAGCAGGAAGGCATGATCTAAAGAGCTCAAAATCTATAACATACCAGCAGAATATATCCGACAAGGTATATCTGGCAGGATATACCCGGCATGGGGATCTTATAGCGAAAGGTCATCTAAGTCAGAAGCTAAGGAAGAAGCGAGGCAAGAACTCTGCTAATTGAAACCTAGAAAGACGGAAGGGATATCAGTATTAATCTGCTTAATACCGATACATCAGGAGGCGAAGATGTCTAGAGTATCAAGCCAGAAGTACATAAAGATTATCCGGAACCAATTTCTGAAACATCTACTCATTAATACCAAAAGATCACACTAATAGACGATAGCAAAACACCTAGACCTATCTTCAGGAAGATTAGACTATATCCGGAGGCTCCGCCGAAAGGCTAACCGGAACCCTAGAAGGGATAAATGCTATCCATACTAGTCTACTTAGTACAGACATTGCCAGTGGTTCCAATATGACAACTATCTACATACATCATAAGGGTGAGATCCTCTAAGTATTCACGGAAAAACTGGAAGCCTACATCCGGAAGTTTATAACCAAGAGCATACAACCGAGAGCTCATATTAATCTCAAAGAAGCCCACTGACCAGAACCTTCACTACGAAAGCTTTAATCAGCACCATAAAACGGCCGAAAGCTAAAGCATCATAAAGCGGCCGGAAGCTAAAGCACCCGAGACTGAAGGAAAAAGCGATCGACAGAGGTTCCTGTTGGCCGAACGACCCAACAATAGAAGGGGCCCTGAATTCTCTATAAATAAGACCCCAAGGGTCACATTTTGAGGACAATTTTTCTCCTTCTAATTTTTGTATTCTTTTCTCTAGAGTAATCCTTAATCCTTAAATCAATTTGGGGATTTCTCTCATTATATTCTTGTATTCTAAATCAAAGATCAGTAAAAGGCAAGTTGATACTTGTGATATTTCTTTATGAATTAGATATGCTATTTTCTAGTCATTGTTGTCGTAGTTTACTGTTTGTTTCTTACACGTACATGAACCTTCGATCAAGCCTTTTCGTAGGTCAAGTGAAACACCCCTTCCCACAAGTTTAAACCCTTCCTATAAGCTTAGACCCTTCTACAAGCTTAGCGCAGAACTCCTTCTTCCCATCTGTTAAGTCCTTATCAAGCGTTGTGTTCAGAAATTCATCATCCTTGGATAACTGTTGGTTCTTGAATCGCTTAAGCGTGATACACACCCCATCGAGGGAAGAGTAACTATTCTTTCGGATTCTAGACCTTAATACCTAGGAAACAGTGAGCTAACTCAGACTTACAAAGGCTAAACAACCTATTTCTCTCTCAGGTCCACTTCCATAGACTTATCTCCGGTGTTGATGAAAAATATTATTAACACTAATAGTTAGAAACAAAACATTAATGACATTGTTATAAACAAACCAACAAAAACTCAGATACATCACGTCCATCATTTATCAAAACAAATTAATTTATAGTTGGCTTATTAAATCACCATGGCATGCGTGTACATCACCATCAGACTCAAGATTATCTCTAGCTTCCGCCCTTGCATTTGTATTTTAATCTAATATATTTGCTTCTACTTCATCCGGCTGAAGAGGTGGATCATTTTGCATGAAGGTCACCATTGTAAAGCTGTTATTACCATTATAGTGAGATATTTGGTTAACAATTAATAACATTGTACAAAAGGTTAGTAAATGCTGCTTAAATTCAATCAAAATACACATTTTTCTAACAATAACTATCCGTCTACACATATCATGCTAAGATATTAGCATAGCAGTTGAAAGGTGAAAATGATTTGAAGTCCAACCAACACGAAGAAGCATATTTATAGGTAGGGATCTTTATTTATTCATGCATATTTTAAGTATTCATATGTGTTGAATAGAGTAGAAAAAACTAATGAAATGTAACAGTAAAAGAGTAAAGCAATGCTGAAAAGTAGACAGGTAAAACTATCAAAAAGTCTAACTGCACCAAGCGCTCTAAGCAATCATCTAACTACGATTTGATAATTATTCCACCTCAAAAGTGAAGTCTGAAATAGACTGATAATCTATGACAACAAAACTTAACCTTAAGTGGTCGTGGATCCTTGCTATTGGCGAGACTATTCCCCATTAAAACAAAATTACAATTCAAAATCATATAAAAGTTCCATGTGTACATGAATTAATAACCAACCTTAAGATAGGATACAATATGATATTTTTTTTCTTTCATCAAAGAGGCCTTTATTTAAATTAATCAAAATGATAATTTTTGGATACCATTATTTTTGCACTGATTTAATGGTTTTACAGACAATAGTTAATAAAAATGAAGTTCAAAATTCGTATTTTTCTATAATAATTTCAATAGTGTGTTATCGACCATATACATATATAGAGTAATCAAAAAGCAAAATAAAGACAAATATTGCATATGGTAATCCTTAGTCTGTTATGGACCATATACATATATAGAGTATAGCATACCATGAGCCATCTAAAAGCTAATCCCGTAAATAATTACTCAAACAATAAAGCATGTAAATATACTGCAAATAGAAATTTGTGCAACCACATCAAGCAACAGAACGCAACAACAACATTGTAGATAGTCAAATATTACAAATTTTAAACTGCAGTTGTTCATGCGTGGCAAGTATCAAAGTACAAAAAACGAAAATAAGATTGCATACTTGATATGTAAAGAAAAATAATAAGATGAACATAGATTTGCATAAATATTAGCAGCCGAAATTTCACTTTTGGCTATTTTTTATAGACTAAATAGACATGAAGATCAAATAAGTCTGCCATAATTTTTATTAAGCAGATAGGCAACGATGCATTGGAAATGATAGAGAAAAGAAATCGAAGGACATTTTTCCATAGAAATGAACATGAAAATCAAATAGGAGAAAACAATTGTGTAAATATCCAAAAGTGAAATTGTACAAATTATATGAGAATAGGAGAAGATCAAAACGTAAATAAGAGGATCGATGATTTGGTTACCTACTATGACATTGAAAATTAGAGCAGCAATACCATAACTGTAAACTCGACTGGTTATTTTTCAGATCTAGCAGTGGCAAAATTGGGGATTTTGCGTGATTTTCTGATTTTATTATCAAAAGATTCTGATACCATGGCTTTAAAGAGAGCCACAATCATGGGGATGTGATTTAGTTGCGATTAGAGGAAGTGGAGTAACAAAATTGTAATTTATTTTTTAAGAGAATTGAGATGGGCAGGAATAAAGAAGAAAGGAAGATGAATCATGCAAGGAGCGCTACATATCTGAGATGTAAGCATGGTGGGAGTAGTAGATCATGTGAAGAATTGGAATACGTGTAAACAGTTGAGCCGCTTGATACGTAAACAAATAATAAATCTCATACATTCTTTGTCTCTTGGTTTATATACCAAGGGAATTTATTATATAGATTCTCAAAAATTATCAGCTATATTTATGTTAATTAAAGCTACAGAATTTCTCCAAACAGAGAGGCAAGTTAGTACAAAAGCCATTTTTAGATCCATTCAAAACATCTCAAGGAACATAAATTCGTCTTGTAATATAGCATTATTAAACCATAATACTTGTATTACACCGTAGAGCTAAGTCATTACTAATGTGTATGTAAGAAACAACAGTGTTACCGCCAACACCACGCATAGTATCCTGCAAACTTTAATTGTTTTTTTTGTTGTTGTGTAATCTGCCAAAACGAAATCTTAAAGATTATGATTTTTGATGCATTTACATTGACAAACTGTTATTCAACAAATTTAGTGTTCCCTTTAGGTAGATTCTTCAATCAAATGATACACATCATGCACACTTTTTTTTGGGTTCTGAAGCATCTCAAGTAACAGTACAACCTATTAACTTTTTCCTGTTGGACATATATTTACAAGTTAAGTTTGTTCACCAAGCATTATAGGGGAAAAAAACAAACATCTTGCAAATACTTCATACAACACTTTTTTTATAAGTTTTTCATGGATGCCCTACATAGGAAATATGGTATTTTTATAAGATAAATGTATATATTTTTAAGTAATATTATTTTGATAACATATGGTATTTTGGTAAAAATATATATGTATATTATTTTGATAACTTATTATAACGACCCGAACTTCCTCGTAAAGGAAAGTCCGAATTGAGTTGAGAACACGACAAATCAGAACACAAACGACAGAACATTTCATTTTTTATTACGACAATTTACATCAGAGTACAAGGATACACAGAGTATGAACAAATAATATACATTTGACAAATATCAGAGATTTACAAATTACAATACAGCGGAAAATAATACAAAACACAACTGAAAGAGATACACGGATACAGAGCTTTCCGAATATCATTTCAGCTGTAAACCAGGATCCTATGAATATAAATCTGCAAAACCAAAACCACTAGCTACCCGTGTGGAAAATAGGGGCACCCAGAGTTTAGGTTAAAACAATAAACTCCAAGTCAGTCATGTGACTGGTGTAACAGTTATTTAAAACTTTACTTTAAAATCAGATATATTAAGGGACCACGCCGTATAACACGGAACGGGTTTCCTCCCAAGGATACCAGTGCAATAACAAAACAGCGCAATGCTTTTTGGAAAAATGAAGCTATTATAAGACCCAGGTCCCATCACACAGTGCAACGCAAGCCAGAGAATAGGGTTTTCCCTTATATTAGCCAAACATGCTTGGTACATTTAAAACAAATCATTTGATACTATTATACGTGCATAGCGTATAAAACAACTTCAAATATAAATGTATCAATCTGTGAACTAGAAACCGCAATTGTCATGTCGCCAATACTAGGATCATGTCGCCAATACTAGGATCTACAATCAAAACCGCAATTGTCACGTATTGGAAGTTGGATTTCCATCTGTGAACCAAGGCAAGGGATCGTCCTTACCACTTAACTTCGAGACGCTCTAGCCCATGTCTTAGGCAAGTACTCAGTCAAGCCTTTGGATCGTCAGGGCCGATCCACTCAATGTGGATTAAAACGCATGAACACTACGTTTCCCCACCCTATGGGGTGTAAATCTGGTCTGTATAAACACCATATCATCCATCGGCCCCGTAGTGCCGATATATCTGAGGCGCCTCGCTATCCATCATCCACATAAGTAAAACAACTGGGTATGCAAAACCCATACACCACTCCTAGCTAGAAGGAAACACAAGCCCTTCCTAATGTCCTTTCCTGTTTCTAGTTCACACCGGGATGTAAGGCTCGCGAATTAACGCTACACAAAGTTATGTTATATTAAAGCCGTGTTTTGATCATCAACCACAAGACTTTGCTTTTCAACAAATGCCTTGATCATTTTCATCTCAGCATGCCACACAGGCAGTTCACGCTATGCAACCGATGTTTATCAATCACACAGAATGAAATCCGATGTCATACACACATCCATTTACAAGTTCGTTCTGGGTCTGAACGAAACCGGAGACACCTTATTCCTCGTCCCATATGTCTAATACAGGAGAGACGCCCTCGCATATCCAGTCGATCCCCAAGTACGTCTGGAACGATCACCACTTACTACCTCGTCTTGGGTGTACAGCCCAATCAAGACATAAGTAATCATCCAAACGATGTGAAGACCTCCGGTCTTCAACCACCGTCTTCATTGTCGACTTATCGCCGAATCAGTTATTCAGAATGGGATAAACCAGGTCTTTCTGAATAACTCGCGTATATAATAAACAAGTGCTATAAAAACATAACATATGCCTCATTCCAATTCCGAATATTCTTTTATTTAAATATTCATATCCTTCGGGAAAGGTTCACATTAATTTTATCAAAGATAAATTCTTTAAATTTATTCTTTAACCTTCCTTTGGATATCAATTCAAACCAAATTATGGTTTATCCAAACTAGTCGGGATTAGCGAACCTTTCTGAAGTAATGATTTGTTTAATTTCCCAATCCCAACCTATTCATCCCATGAAGTAAAAATGGTAATACTTCATATCTAACACCATGGTGTTATCGGTAAAATTAATTACCATTTCATGTTCAAATCTAATTAAAGATTTAACTATCGCTTGGAGCAAAACTGGTGATACTCCATTCTCGATCATTTCTTAAATTTGATAATTTTAATTATCAAATTCACCTTTCAATCTATTCAAAGAATCATTAAAACTCTAATTCAGTTTTAATTTCCAAAAATCATTAGTTAATGATTATTCAAAGTTAAGAAATTAATGTTATCTTTAACTGGGTTAAAGAACTAATGTCATTTAAAACACAGCTCACCATAAACGCGAAATCACATTCCATTTCAAATCCAATTAAATGTTAATTGGTAATTCTTCTCTACATCTTAATTAAAAGATTTATTCTTTTTACACGGGGTTTAACAACAATGTTACTGAAGACCCCATCCCATCAGTGTCTAACCGTAAATTAGTAAGAGTACAATTCCCTAAGTATTAATCCCGAAGGCCGAAACCAACATCAGATCAATACTCAGGAAACCATTCAACTTAGCTAATCTCCAGTTAGTTTCTAATTTTCTTAACTCCATTGGGTTTAAGAACAGTATATTAAAGATATCATTCACAACAAACCCAAATCTCATTCCATTGTTAATCGGGTTAAAGAACAATTTTTATTTAAAACACCATTCACGATAAACTCAAAATCTAATTTCAGTTTAATTCCAATTAAATGTTAATTAATTGGTAAACTTCATTAAATCTTAATAAAAAGATTTATATCTTTTCTCAACTAGGTTTAAGAATAGTGTTAATGAAGACACCGTTCACGACAACCCAAAATTCAATTTGATATTAAATACAAGGGTCTGAAGAGAAAATATATTGGCTTATATTCAATATCAAATCCTGAAATCTACAAATATCGTATTGGAATAATGATATATATCTTCCAAATTCCTCCACAATGTCCATATAATCACAGAATCCAATATCGAAATATTCCGAAGATAATTTCGATTCAAATCCATTCCAATTCATACATTGGAAATTCTGATTATTTTTAAAACCATTTCTAATCCAGTTTATTTATATAAAAATATTGGATTACAATTCTAGTTAATCACTAGTTCATTTCGATAAAATATATTTTTATCTTTTCAAATATGGAATTTTTCATCCTAAATCATTTATTATGATTTTACACAAATTATTTCTATTTTTAATTATTTTATCAAGGCCCGTACAGTCGATTTCCATAAACGACCATCGAACTGCACTTACAGCGACCTTTTCCAATTTTGATTTGGACATAATTCCAAATCCAACCATTAGATTTCTAATTTCTTGTATTCGATAGAAACCTCTTTTCGATACAAACCCAATGGTTCCAGTTTTAGGAGAATCCGATGGTTGGATCTTCCGTAATGTTCATTCGAAGTCAATAGTCGAAATTCGCGAACTGCCACGGCGCGGCGCGTTCTATTCAGGCCATTATGTTATAGATGTAATATATATAATATATATTTCATCGATTTCCATTTACAACGTGTTTTATAAATCGTTTTAAATTCATTTTCAAAACGATTTCAACTTCATACCCAATTTCAAATCAAAATTGAATATTCCATATTATCGATATATAGATGATAGTATTTTCAAAACATTAGATTTTGAAATCATTTCCTTTTTCGATATTCATTATAAAAATGAATAAAATCGATATAAATATCGTTCACGTCAAAATGGCGTTAATCTAATCAACACGGCTTTATATATTTTCGTGTTCATCCCAAATCGGACATCAAAATCACATTTTGATCTTTCACTGAATATTATTCTATAATATTCATTATTTTAAAATATTTGTTATTTTAAAATATTCATTCTTTCTGAACTAGAACCAGACACAGTCAATTACCATATAATTTTATTAATATGGATTTCATACAAACATGTACACAACAATAATCAAACACTGTTAGCCATCATCCACAGTGCATTACACAACTGTATAAGCATTAAATATAAATAATTCACACTTACACAGTCTGTCAACCAAACGTTCGACATACAACTAAACAATTGGGATTAGTGTACGTCAAATATCATCTCAACACCCGTGTGGGGTTTCAATCAACAAACACAAATTTTATTTATATAGTTGGGCGATGTGTAAAATTTATCGTCCCAATCAGTATCAGATAAATGGGTGTGCATAAACAAATCGTCTGATTTATTTATAAATATTCACTTCCATATATTACTATGTTATAAAGTTCATATATACAATAAAAATGATATTTTTATTATTCAAATATTTTATTCCATACACATGAATATTTTATATATACAATAAAAATTATATTTTTATTATTCAAATAATTTATTCCATACAATACAATCAACAATCACAATACGGTCCATTTCCACAACACACTACAATCAAACAATTAGTCCATTGTCTGTGGACGACGGGATGCAGTTCATATATGCAGTTCTAAAATAAATAACTAAATAAGAAATTTTAGTGAGGATTTCTCACCTTTGGTATCCACTCCTCCATTCTTTATTTCTGAACGATTCGGATTTGATTCCCGAAATTCCAACGCAATCCTTTCCACACTGTTCATAGTAAAAATAACATTTTTACATCGCTGTTATATAAATAAAAATCATATTTTTATTTTTACTTCATATATATATAAATTGATTTTTTATCGCTACTTCATATATATAAAAATCGAATTTTTATAGCTACTTCATATATATATAAAAAACGAATTTTTATCGCTACTTCATATATATTATAAAAATCATTTCTTTATATATTTTTATAATCAATACTCTTAAAACAAGGTTATCTATATTTTAAAACAACATTTTAATTTCAATGCTATTTAATTTTAAAAACAATGCAAATTTTATTTTTAAAACAATGTATGTTTTTATTCTAACTAAAAAATGATCTTTTTATTCTAAGCAAAATCATATTTTTGTCGAAGTAAAAATCCCATTTTTACTGAAGTAAAAATCATATTTAAAAAAAATCATATTTTTTATACATGTTAACCACATTTTTAACTTAAATAACAAAGGTAATAAATTAAATTAATCACCTCATCACGCTGTAACCCTTCAGAACCACGACCGCTCCTTGCTCGAATGCTAGGGCTTCGAACTGCGCTGACTTCGTTGCGTCTGAGGTTGATTAGAGAGTGCCACATTGAAGAGCTTCGAACGAGCTTTCCAGCGCCACCTGTCATGTCGGGCTCGGTGGTACATAGGTGGAGAATACCGACCTCGAACGACACGGATTTAGGAGGGTGGATCGACCAGAATACGAGGCTATAGAGGATCAAACCCGTCTTGATTTGGAGAGGATGGAAATCTCCACAAAATTGCTTCTAGAACCCTTTGATTTCACTGAGCGGATTGAAATTTATGGAAGGGAAAAGATTGGAACTCCTCCGCCGTTTATCTCTTTGAAGAGGGAGGCGGCCCCGATGGAATGAATTAAAATTAGGGTTTATTTATTTATTTATATATTTTTTTATAATATTTTAACTTGTTTTAAAAGTCCAAACCGTTACGAACTCCAAATCAAACCCAACGACTGTCACCCCTAGCTAATTACTCCCATTTCGAACACAATGGGATATGTATCGTAACCAAATTTGGCAGTTATGATCGGTTTAAGCTAAATTTAAAATATAAATCATTATATTTTAAATTCAAACGAACATTTTAATTTACCGGGGCCACATATAGGCTGCAAAAATTCTATATAAATAAATCTGGCTATGTTTTGACGATACGGTCCTAACAAAACTAATTTCGTCGAATTCGGAGACCATTTGAAAAAGGACATTTTTCAGTCGACTAAATTCAAACTGAAATGACCAAACACGTTTAAATTCACCACGCTCACATATTGATTCCAAAAATTATGAAAATTGGAATCCAGTAATAATTTGACATTCCGGATCCAACAAAAGTGGTTTCGTCGAAAACGGAGATCGTTTGCAAAATGGCTATTTTTAAGGGCTATATTTCCATAGCGACTATCCTGAATTTTCAACTAGACATAACTTTTTATTCCCACTATGAAATTTTGATTTTTCAGATTCGTTGGAAAGATATTTTCAAACAGATTCAAATATTTCTTATTTCACTAAAATCCGCTTTATTTTGAGTCATGTACATTCAATTGAAATTTTAAATCAAAATTTTAAACTACCACGTCATTTTCAATTCCTTTTATAATTAAAATTAATATTTATACTCTAACTTCGATTTAAATAAATATAAATGTTCTAATTCTATTCAAAATAAATTTCTTGTCATTATTAGTTAAAATAATTCATTTTAAATATCCCAAATTCATTAATATTGCCAAAATAAAAATTTAATATTGGTTCTGATTTTCCGGGTTGTTACACTTATGAATATTATGAGCATTAGTTAAACATTTTATTAAATCCATTTAGTTTAAAACAATGTTGTTTTCCGAAATAGTTCGTCGTTAGACAAACGACAACTTTAGTTGATGGAATCGGTCAAAATTTGAAATAAAATTATAATTAAATAACCGGTTTAAATAATCATTCGGTTTCTGTACGCGCAGACTTAGAATACTTTATAAGATTTTACTGTAATTTTTTGTTTGGAAAATAGGCACATATTTTTCTAATGTTTTTTAGTGCAATCGTGGTCCTTTTGGTACTTTACCGAATCAATCAACTGATTTATTTTATTACCATTTTGGGATCGTGACACATTATTGTACACGATTATATTGTAGTTTGCTGTTGTTTGCTATCAAGGGAAAAAAGAGAAGAAAAAAAGTAAATATTACATTTGTTAAACTTAATCGTGCACCTTGACACTCTTAAAAGTTCCTTTGCATGCCATACGCGTGTGAAACAATCTCTGCCTTCCTTCCACATGTAGTTCTCTTCGCACCCCTTCTTCTTCTCTTCCCTCTCGTTCTGCTAAAACTTCAAAAAGAGAAAAAAAACCTCAAATAAACCTAAGAAAAAGAAAAAAATTATGAGAAGAAAACACTTATACAACCCCAAAATCGATATGCACATATTTATAGATCTCTTCCCATCGGCTTCATTTATATTCATAGGTGTGTGATTCGTTCTTCCACCACCGCACTTCTTGCCTCTTAATACTGGTCCACCGCCAAGCAGCGACTCTCCGCTGCCTTCCCCACTTGAGGATCACCGCCAACCTTGCATCCTCCCGACCTCAACCTATTGCACTCAGCCTCCTCAACCCTTAAAGATTTTTCCACCTAAACCTATTTTCCCCACTTAAGAACAGTCGGCTTCTCCCATGCAGCTACTGTCACATTTCAAGGCACCACCGCTGCACTTATTTCCTTCTCCCGCAACCACAGGAACGCCCACTCTGTCGCTAGTCCATCCCCTCGGCCATAGACTCTCCCCTCTTTTCTTCCTCCAAACCGTTGCTGCCTATCCCAAGCCATTCAGTTTTTTTTCATTTTGTTTTAACCAAGATTGTGAAGCAAAAAGGGGTTCGTATGCACAGTGCAGCGTGAAAATGGGTTACAGGAAGACATCGCGTGGAGAAAGAAGAGGGAGAGGAGTACGGGTCAGCTTCAAAGATTTGGGATTTGGGCTGAGTATTATGGGTATGGTTTATTTCATTTAAATTTTAAGTTTAGATTAGTTAAATTTTAAATGACAATAGTTCATTCAATTTAACTCTGATTTACTCGCCGTTGGTGGCGTCAGAATCATATGAACGAATAGAATATATTGATATAGAAGCTTGACAACTTTGATTAAGTATAAATTTATGATATGATAAAAAGTCCTTATGTATTTATATAATGTACATCGTTATTAATTTAATACCAATATAAAATTAGCAGGGAAAGCACCAACTACAAATAGAAATTTGATTAGTAGAAGTAGCATTGAACGTTGGCTTGTTCGTAAGGAAACCCTAACAATGAAGATTTTGGAGTTTTGACGGTGAGAACTTCTAACTTAATTTTTTTTAAATTAGTAATAATTGGATAGTTAGAATTAGTTGAGTTTAATTATGGGTTAGATATGGATGTTGTGTGTGCAATAATTGGATAGATGTTCTTGTAGTTGGAAATACACTGAATATTATGTTTTATTTATCGTAATGCTTTGCGCACAATAAAATTTGGTTGTTTTATTGGTTATGATTTTGATGGATGTGCCTGTCTATATGGTTGGCTTATTTGGTTGATTTTGATTGCATGAGGTCACTCACACACACCGTAGTTGTAAAATTATATGGGTGATCAATTTAAACCCTCCTTCCACTTAAATGAAAATTTTATTATTAAAATAAGGGTTGGGAATTTAGTTTAAATTAAAAGTTAAAAGTGTTTGAAATCGAAAATGAGTAAACGATATTTGTATGAAATGGTTTGGGAAATAATTTCAAATTGCTCACAGGTTATTTAAATGTTGAACTGAGTTTTGTAATTTAGATCGGAAAGAAATTTGAAATGATATTTTAAAGCAAAGTTATTTTTGACTAAATTGGAAATATGAAATATTATGTTGAAAAGAGATTTTGAATATGATTTTAATTTTAGTTATGTAAAAAAATTCTTTTCTTAAATTATTTTAGAAGGGGATTTGAATGATTTATAATTTAGATCGTTATGTAGCTAGAATTGTTGACACAATTTTTGGTAAAAGCTGTCACATTGAATATCTGGATAGCATCGCGCTCGGATATGGAGAACATCGTCAGAAGACAGCAGCGATTTGGTCAAAGTCCCGAAACTCCTATCATACGACCTCTTTTGGGTCCGAAAACAGCAATTATGGAGCTAAGCTCCGTAAATCTTGTAGATCTCTGAATTAGCTTCAGTTTGAGCTTTGGTTTGGCTCAATCGGACTTACGGTTTGGAAGTTATGCTCATTTCCGTGAAAGCGTGTAGAAGTATGGACTGGCAATCACCTAGATGGAGCGACGAAGCATCTCTAACTTGGAGTGTGGACCGACTCGCCATCCTAGGGGTCGCCCCCTAGGTCACGAACCGATCGTAGGAGTCGCCCTCCTAGGTCACGAACCGATCCTAGGGGTTGCCCTCCTAGGTCACGATCCGATCCTAGGGGTTGCCCTCCTAGGTCACGACTCGATCCTAGGGGTCTCCCCCCTAGGGCTCTTGGTGACCACGACCCGATCGTGGAGCACATAGGGACCACGAACCGCCTGCAGCTGTACATGATTTTGACCTATTCTAAAGGCTATTTTCACTCCAACTTGCATTGATCTGATTACACATGTCATATGACGACTTGGAGAGGGTTTCTGGACGTTTTCCACCACATTTCGAGATTTTTGGGATGCGTGCCACGTGTCCCATGAACCGCCTTCAGGAAACAACTATAAATACACCCCAGAAAGGATTTTCAAGGGACTTTTGGCCATTCTCCTCCACTTTTTCCACCATTATCATTGCAAGAACTTTGCGAACAGCAGAAAGCCAACTCCAATCAACCAAACATGAGGATTTCGTGTATAAAATAACTCTCTAATCTCCTCTTCTTCATAAAATTACAAGGATATTGTATGTAATTGAATCTCACGGATTGTGAGACGTCATTGTAACTGTAATTTCTTAGGATTTAAGGAATTATAAAGTGGATGTAGGCTTGGTTTGAGCCGAACCACTATAAAACCCTCGTGTGTTCCCCGTTTTTACTGCATTTATTTTGTGACTGTGAGGATTTCGGGTGTTAGGCCCAGATTTTGGTCTAACATTTTGGCGCGCCAGGTAGGGGGGTACACGACAACTTCAACTTCTGCTTGGAATTTTTGGCAACTGGATCAATGGTTAAAAGAAAGAATGATGGAACTCTCTCCCGTACTGAAGGTGCTGAGGCCGAAGGCATGAGAAACGAGGCAAGCCAGGAATATTCCTCTCACGAAAACCCATCAGCATTTTTGACAAGAGACGAGATGGACGGCGTTCTCACTGAATTGAGAGATCAAATGGCAAGGCAGGACGATCTCCTTAGGAAACAACAGGATATGATCGATGGATTCTTCGCTCGGATGGATGGAAGGCCGAGCAACGCTCAAGTCACTGGAAATGAAGCCACTGAAGCGGCTCGCGCATTATATGGACTCGGGGGCAACCCCCTCACTCTTGGAAATGTTCAGGTTCAACCTAATTTAGCCCCAGTTCAAATGGAAACAAGGACGGAAGCTCTCGCTCCTCAACCGCAACCGGCTCGTGATAGAGCATCACGACCCGATCGGATCGCCCCCCCAGACTCACGAACCGTGCTCCACGATCCCGCCTCACGAGCTGACCTCCCTGGCTCACGACCGGGTCGGGTTGCCCCCTTGATCCACGAACCGCGACCCACGACCCGCTCACGACAGCTCACCAACAGCTTCCTTCTCTCGCGCTCAACGCTGGGGGCACCAGCTCTGATCTTGGCAATTTCCAACAATTTTTTGAAGGAAATCGGCTAGCAGAACTGATTGAACGCCTCTCGAGAGGCCGTACTTATCAAAATGACGTGGATGACGTCAACCACACTCCCTTCACTCAGGAAATTAGGAATTCTCGTAATCCCCCAGATTTCAAACTTCCACAACTAGAGCCCTACAACGGCTGGACCGATCCAACCGTGCGTCTGATGCGCTATAAACGACATATGGAAGTTCAATCGGCATCGGAAAACGTCATGCCAAAGTGTTTTCCCCTCTTTCTGACTGAGATAGCCGTTATGTGGATTTGACAGCTAGAAACAGAATCGATCAGCAGTTGGAACATGTTAATCGCACGCTTTATTGAGCAATTTCGGGTTCACATCGCTCGACCTAAGAACGTCATGTCACTTACTACAATCAAGCAGTGGCCCAGAGAAACTCTGTGTTCATTCCTGGAAAGATTCAACGTTGCAGCAGCATCAGTTGACCGACCTGAACCATCGATGGTGCTGATGGCAGCAGTATCCGGTGTTTTGGATAGCTCGGAATTCAAAAATTCCTTGTACCGAGACTCACAGCGAAACCTCGGCGAATTTTATCTTGAAGCAGACATATTTCTGTGGGAAGAAGATGCAACCTCCGAGAAGAAAGTTCTCGATGTCAACATGCTTAAAGACGGAGATCCGTCCGATTCTGGAAATGGCAAAGGAAAAGCCGCCGTCAGGAATGACCGCAACACTCAGCCCCGGAGAGGGCCCAGATATGAAAAGGTGAATATTAGGCACACATCCCTAAAACGAAACTTAATTAGGCTCACATCCGGTCATAAACTTATTGTAAATTTAGTCCCTATTTTTCGAAAATTCATAAAAAAAATATAAAAAAATTATAAAAAAATCACGATAATTCGTATTTAAATTAAACATGTACTCGCCCAAAAATTCAGATCATAATAAAATCAAAACATGCATCAAAATCAAAAAAATACAGAAAACAACGAAAAATGCAGTAATTTGCATCAAATCATGCACATATTTGGAATACTTGCATTCATCTGTGCAAGTATTTCTCTGTTATATTTTTACATGCAATACTTGCATACATGTGTGCAAGTATTTAAAATAGTTGCATACATGTATGCAAGTTTCTGCACACATTTTATTTTCACATATAAATACTTGCATACATGTGTGCAAGTATTTCAAATAGTTGCACACATGTATGCAAGTTTCTGCATACATTTTCAACTAAAACAGCTTCAGAAATACTTGCATACATGTATGCAACTATTGGCAAAAGTTGCATACATGTATGCAACTATTTGCAAGTTTTAAATTCACAATACATCCCTGTAATTAATGTTTTCTCTGTAAACCCGACCCCTATTTTAGCTGCCGCTTGGAATCTTCCGCCTGCCACTTTCCATACCTCCGCCTCTTTCGTTTTCTGTCCAAATTTTCAGGCGCTATCACTTAAAAAAAAAAAAATTCTAAAATCTATAAATATTCTCGAAAGTCCAAAGAAATTAAAAAAAAAAAAAGTTGCATAAATGTATGCAACTTTTACGAATAGTTGCATACATTTATGCAACTATTCGAATACACATGCATATATTTATGCACGCCTGTTTGAAAAATTGCATACATGTATGCAGTTTTTCTATATAACTGCATACATGTGTGCATATATGTCAAAATACATGCAAACGTGAATAAGTTGCACGTAGGTATGCAGTTTTTAAATAAATGCATCAGCAGATGCATGTTTTAACAATATGTGCATACATGTATGCATTTATACTGCAGTTTTGACGCAGATTTGAAATAAATGCATACATGTATGCAACTAATCGATTTATATGTATGTTTTGATGCAATTTACTGCATTTCGTTGATTTTCTGTATTTCGTGATTTTGACATTGTTTTTAATGTTTTTTTGATCTGATTTTTTTCACGATTAATTGTTTTAATTAAATACGAATTTACATGGTTTTTTAATATTTTTTTATATTTTTTTTATGAATTTTCGAAAAATAGGGACTAAATTTACAATTAGTTTACGACCGGGTTTTTTTTATATTTTGAAACCTAATAGGGACCTCTAAAAAACGCACCCTATGAAAAGTATACTGAGCTCATTGCTTCACTTCTGACATCTACATGGACACAAACGGTGTTGTATCCTACCCAAAGCCTCCCAGGAGGGCGCCATCGCAAAGAGAACGCGATTCTGGAAAGCTCTGCATATTCCACGATATGAACGGACATGACACGAATGAGTGCAGACATCTTCGTGATTTGATTGAGGAACGGGTTAGACGTGGAGAGCTACCCGAGTATGTGAAACCATCAACAGCACCTGCGCTTCCACCTCCTACTCCCCGGAGAGGAAATGACCCTGGATCAAGCTCTCGTGGGCTCATCATCAACTGATCTGGATGAGATCAGCTTTCATTTTCTGCATTTCTTAGGCTTTAAGATTTGTTTTTTGCTTTCACTAGGTTTTTCGATTGGTTGAATCGGAGTACACACGTTCGGGGTTAGGATGTAGCCCCAAAGCGTGCTCTGGACTCGGTGTCAAACCAATCAGGATTTTCTTTGGTTTTGCATTTTGAATCAAATAAGGACTTTCCAAGCATTGATTATGTTTGGAGAATTTAAGTATCTTGTCAGGATGTGGCAGGATCCTCAACTTCGGTTTAAGTATGGCTTATACTTGTCATGGAACTCTACGTATGGATTATGCCTAGGGACGGACTATCTTGTTAGGTTGTGGCAAGCGTAGCTCTACTTCAGGTCTAAGTATGGTTTATACTCACTTTGGAATCTTAAGTATGGATTATACTTAGGAACGACAAATGGTCTTGTCAGGATGTGACAAAAGAAATCGGGTATGGATTATACTCGGTTTGAACTTCAGGATATGGATTATGCCCTGCAAACGGTCTTGTCAGGATGTGACAAAAGAAATCGGGTATGGATTATACTCGATTTAGACTTCTGGGTATGGATTATGCCTGGAAATGTTGGCCCTTCCCAGGATTTGGCAGGATGACTCAAACGTCCCTTGAGTGTGGTTTATGCTCATTATACGCCGAAGCATGGTTTATGCTCAGAAAATTTCAACAATATCGCCAGGATTTGGCACGTTTGTTTTTCCTTTATCTCTTTACAGGTATGGATTATATCTGTAGCTGGCAGACCCGGCAAGGTCAAGGCATTATCGAATTTCTATGGCTTATAGATTTCCTGGACTATCCAAAACACATCTTCCTTTAACCAGCAAGATATGTTCTGGGGGGGAAACTTGTTGACACACTTTTTGGTAAAAGCTGTCACATTGAATATCTGGATAGCATCGCGCTTGGATATGGAGAACATCGTCAGAAGACAGACAGCGATTTGGTCAAAGTCGCATCACGAACAAAGAAAGGCCCGAAACTCCTATCAGACGACCTCTTTTGGGCCCGAAAACAGTAATTACGGAGCTAAGATCTATAACTCTTGTAGATCTCTGAATTAGCTTCAGTTTGACCTTTGGTTTAGCTCAATCGGACTTACGGTTTAGAAGTTACGCTCATTTCCGTGAACGCGTGTAGAAGTATGGACTGGCAATCACCTGGATGGACCGACGAAGCGTCGCTAGCTTGGAGCGTGGACCGACTCGCCATCCTAGGGGTCGCCCCCTAGGTCACGAACCGGATCCTAGGAGTCGCCCTCCTAGGTCACGAACCAATCCTAGGGGTTTCCCTCCTAGGTCACGATCCGATCCTAGGGGTCGCCCTCCTAGGTCACGACCCGATCCTGGGGGTCTCCCCCGTAGGGCTCGTGGTGACCACGACCCGATCGTGGAGCACATAGGGACCACGAACCGCCTGCAGCTGTACATGATTTTGACCTATTCTAAAGGCTATTTTCACTCCAACTTGCATGGATCTGATTGCACATGTCATATGATGACTTGGAGAGGGTTTCTGGACATTTTCCACCACATTTCGAGATTTTTGGGATGCGTGCCACATGTCCCATGAACCGCCTTCAGGAAACAACTATAAATACACCCCAGGAAGGATTTTCAAGGGACTTTTGGTCATTCTCCTCCACTTTTTCCACCATTATCATTGCAAGAACTTTGCGAACAGCAGAAGGCCAACTCCAATCAACCAAACACGAGGATTTCGTGTATAAAATAACCCTCTAATCTCCTCTTCTTCATAAAAATACAAGGATATTGCATGTAATTGAATCTCACGGATTGTGAGACGTCATTGTAACTGTAATTTCTTAGGATTTAAGGAATTAAAAAGTGGACTTAGGCTTGGTTTGAGCCGAACCACTATAAAAACCTCGTGTGTTCCCCGTTTTTACTGCTTTTACTGCATTTATTCTGTGACTGTGAGGATTTCGGGTGTTAGGCCCAGATTTTGGTCTAACATTTTAGCGCGCCAGGTAGGGGGGCACACGACAACTTCAACTTCTGCTTGGAATTTTTGGCTACTGGATCAATGGTTAAAAGAAGGATGGAACTCTCTCCCGTACTGAAGGTGCTGAGGCCGAAGGCATGAGAAACGAGGCAAGCCAGGAATATTCCTCTCACGAAAACCCATCATCATTTTTGACTAGAGACGAGATGGACGGCGTTCTCGCTGAATTGAGAGATCAAATGACAAGGCAGGACGATCTCCTTAGGAAACAACAGGAGATGATCGATGGATTCTTCGCTCAGATGGATGGAAGGCCGAGCAACGCTCAAGTCACTGGAAATGAAGCCATTGAAGCGGCTCACGTATTATCTGGACTCGGAGGCAACCCCCTCACTCTTGGAAATGTTCAGGTTCAACCTACTTCAGCCCCATTTCAAATGGAAACAAGGACGGAAGATCTTGCTCCTCAACTGCAACCGACTCATGATGGAGATCCAGAAGCGGCTCGTGATAGAGCATCACGACCCGATCGGATCGCCCCCCCAGACTCACGAACCGTGCTCCACGATCCTGCCTCACGAGCTGACCTCCCTGGCTCACGACCGGGTCGGGTCGCCCACCTTGATCCACGAACCGCGACCCACGACCCGCTCACGACAGCTCACCAACAGCTTCCTTCTCTCGCGCTCAACGCTGGGGGCACCAGCTCTGATCTTGGCAATTTGCAACAACTTTTTGAAGGAAATCGGCTAGCAGAACTGATTGAACGCCTCTCGAGAGGCCGTACTTATCAGAATGATGTGGATGACATCTACCACACTCCCTTCACTCAGGAAATCAGGAATTCTCATAATCCACCAGATTTCAAACTTCCACAACTAGAGCCCTACAACGGCAGGACCGATCCAACCGTGCATCTGATGCACAACGAACGACATATGGAAATTCAATCGGTGTAACACCCCGTATTTTCTGTAAACATAAGAGTTAAAAATCAAGGTATAATTAATTTTTAGGAGAAGAAATAAGGGAAACGGGTTGCGCCATTGTGTTCGTCTCGGAAAAATACGCGAAATAGAGTCCGAATTTGCATAAATCGGAGTCCGTATGAAGAAGGTATGGACGAACGAAGTTAGGCAGAAAAACCGGAAACAGGCCAGAATACACTGGCGCACTTGTGAAGTGCGCCAGTACAAAAATACACTGGCGCACCTGCCAAGTGCGCCCATACAAATCCAGCACCGAATTCTGGAGTGTTCTGAGGTGACGTGTCTTCTTTTGAGTGGCTGGATGATGTGTATTCGAGCTGTGCGATTCTGATGACTTCTGGACTGATCTGAAGGCTCTAAATCACCCTATCCTCCTATAAATACATCCCTAACCTAAACCTAAGTCTCTTACACAATTCTCTAGCCTCCATTGCTCTCTTCTTCTAATTAAAAATAAAAATGGCGTCGCTACTGTGCTAGAATCAAAACTATAAGTCAATCAACATCATCCTAAATTCAAATTTGAGATAAAAGCTTCTGCAACAATTCTGTAACAACTAAAGTTCTTTCTTTAATCCAATCAAGGCAAGTACAGTTATTCTCCGCTATAAACGTTAATTATAATTTTGATATGCTTTTAAATCTGAGTTTGAGGTTGTATATATATTCTCTTCTGTTAGATCTGTTTTCTGTGACTGTTATGTATTCCTTTCTTCTTTTCTGTTTCTACAACCAGGCTACCACGAGCCTGTGCCCAATCTCATAAAGAGATTAACGTATGAACGCAAAATTTGGGACAATTAATGAATGATGCGAAATTTGACAAGACTGAATTGAACGTATGACTTTAGATCTAAAGCATAAAATATATTGGACATGTGACTTGGGATTGGATGCATAAATTTGACTATGAACATGTAATTTATATATTGCATGCATAGAGTATGTTGTAATTTAGATCTGTAACTAATTAGAGAAATGAACATATGATATTTAGATCTGTAATTAATTAGAAAAAAATGAGCATATGTTGTAAACTAGATTTAGATCTATGCGTATTCTGTGATAAAAGAAAAGAGGAACCATTGTATGTTTACATATGATTGGAGACTTTGGACAAAATGCATATAAAAGTCAAGATCTGATTTTTAGAAGATATAATTTAAAGATTTAGATTGTTGGGTATATTTTGCATTATGATTCATGACTTGAAAAGAAGAAGGATATGGAAAGTTAGGTGTAAAGATTTACATTAATTAGGATATCTATTATTGTGATTACACCTAAATAGGAATTTTTGGATATATGGAATGCATTGTAATTAATGATTATATTTGGTATAATTTACATGTGAATCTGCTGTAAAATGCTAGTTTAACAAAAATTGGAACATAGGTTATATGGCAAATTATGTCCATATTCTGCGCTTATGCAAGCATGGAGTATATGTTGTGAATCATGACAATTATGTAGGCATATGAATTTAGGCCAATTTATGATTAGGCAAGGCATGTAAATAGAACCTTTAGAAATATTAAATTTGCTAAATCTGCTAATTTGCCAAGTTGCCTAAACTGCTAGTTTTGTTATATTGCCTAGACTGCTAATTAGATTGAAATGCCTAATCTGTTAAATTTGTCGGTTGAAATGCCTAACCTGTTATATGCCAAAATCTGCTAAGTTGCTAAATCTGTTAAATCCGTTAAGTCATATAAAATCTGTTATCTGCTAAAATCTGTTATCTGCTGTGTTGATATAATCATCCTGTTATTGATATAATCTGAATTGGCATATATATTGGGCGTGCGCATAAACGGTAAATTATTAATTAATTGGCCGCAAAGATAAACGTGACTAACTCGAGGTTAGAATGAGTTTGCGGCGTAATTCTGCCCGGAACGGCCCGGCACATCCAATGGCCGCAAACAATAGGTTCTAATGTGAGAAGTTAGTCATAACCTGCTTAAGACACGAGGTTAGGTCTGGCTTGTGGCAGAAGTCTGCCCGGAACCGCCCGGCCCATCCAGCGGCCACAAGCTAGCGACCTAATGTGAGAGGTCTGGGCATTAATAATTAATTAATGCAAATCTAAGATAAGAATGACGTCTAAAACGTATTGGGGGAAAATAGGGTTAAACCAACTGGATTAATAGGTGTAGTAAACCCGTCCATGAATCTATAGGCCCAATACAAAGTTAGACAAATCTGAAAAATCTGTACATCTGATCTGTTAGTCTGAAAACTTGTTAACTTAATCTGTGAACTAGTAAATCTGAATTCTGTATGTCTGAACTTGTAAACAAGTTAATCTGAGATCTGTTAGTCTGGGGACACAAGGTTAGGAGGGGAATTACTTGTGTCATCTGTTGTTTGGGACCCATATTAGTCAGTAACCCTTTCTGGTATCAAAACTTTGACCCAACAGTAGGTAGGGTCCGGGCACGCTTACTGAACTAATTATAAGTGGTTCATTCTGATAATGGCGAGGGGTGTTGATGGTGCATTCCAACCGGGTCATGTGCGTGCATGGATCCCGGTCTGCCTCTGAGGATGTAAGACGCCGTGACATCTGTAAATAGGTCTGTGACAATTGGTTGTCACTTTAGGGAGTGATACACCCTACTGTGGGGCCGACACAGGATATTTATGTATTAGGGAGCTGATCGCTTGGGGTAGGGTTTTAGGGTACGCTTAGTTCTGTCTGTTTCTGCTGGTACCGTCTGTTTCTGTTGGGTGGCAACACCTGTCTGTTTCTGTGTGGTACCGTCTGTTCGGGTGGTAAAGGCCCATTACTAGTGTACACCTAATTCTACATTCTGTTTCCGTAGGGATAAATCTGTTTCTGCTTCTGTCTGTTTCTGATCGGGTAGTAAAGGCCCATTATTAGCATTCTGTTTCTATTAAAGTATTTTGTACCCGTTCCTGCTTCAATTTAGACATTAGGGTGACACCTAATTCTGCTATTCTAGTATTAGTGCAGAGAAGTGTAAAACAATAGTTTATATCATTCTGTTTTTCTGTTATATCTGCTACACCTGTTACAGTTATCTCACATCCAGTTTTATGTTCATATCATATTATTATTATATGTTCATATGCTGAAAGTCACTGGACTTGCCAGACTTTTTGTCTGACTCTTGTTGTTTCGCCTCCTTTCTTCCGTTTCCCCCCCAGGTTATCCAAGGAGGGAATACTTTAGCTTGATCCGGATTTCTCTTTGCTTGAAGTGCTTAAAGTATGGCTTGGCTCTGTATAGCTTCCGTTCCATGGGGAAAATGATTTTAAAACAAGCATTTTGAAGGCTTTTGTACAAGACTGATATTTTGTACTTGAATTCTGAAATTTGAAAGGATGTAACCATATTAATTTCTGTTTCCGCTGTAATAAAGTTAAAAATTTTCAAGTACTGTTTTATCTGTCTTGTATGTTTATGTTCTGTTTACTAAAATGCTACACCAAAGTTAAGGCATTCCCTTTGTGAGTGACCTTAACGGAGGTGGGGTGTTACACTTGGTATCAGAGCTGAAGGTTACCAGATTAGGTAAAGTTTTTGAAAACTATTTTCAAAAAGGTTTTGGAAGGAAGTATTTTCAAAAATAAAGCTTATTTTGAAAAACATGGTCCCCAAGAGCCATATATCTTTCTTTCAGTCCTTTTTGTATTGAACCTTTCCTTTTTCGTTCCAGCATGTCTGAAGCATCTGAGATACCAGAGGGTGTTCATGTACCCGGTTGGTTTCGTCAATATCTTGAGGCTAGGACCGCCGCAGCAGGTCCAGCAAATGATCCCCCTCCTCCACCCCCTCCTCGTGCAATTGCTTTCTCAAAGATCTGTAGAGATTTTAGGGCCATGGGTGGGAAGGATTTCAAAGGAACTGAATCATTCGTAGAAGCAAGGAATTGGCTCAAAGAAACTGAGGATCTATTCGTTATCTTCGAGGTGGAAGATAGGCAGAAGGTACAGTTGGCAGTATGGCTGCTCAAAGACGAAGCTTCCTACTGGTGGGAAGTCAGTAACGCCGAGAGGTCGGTTGAGACATGGATGGATTTCAGAACAAGGTTTGAGACAAAATTCCTCTCGCAAGCTGAACGAAGTTTACAATTGGAAAAGTTCTTATCTCTTAAGCAAGGAAGTATGACGGTCAAGGAATACGTCAACCAGTTCAACCAACTAGCAAGATTCGGATTGGATTTAGTCAACACTCAGCATAAAAAGGCTCTCCGCTTTGTTAAAGGATTGAATGAGCCACTGCACAGCCTAGCCATGACCCATGTACCCATGGGAGCAACTTACGAGAAATTGGTGGATATGGCACTACTGCACGAGGAAGACAAGGGCCCGAAAGAGACAAAGAAGGAAGAACCACAGAATAAGAAAGCGGGGCCCAAAAAGGAAACACAAAAGAAGGATGAGAAGTTTGAAGATAAGAAGGGGAAAAAGTGCTTTACTTGTGGGAGCTCGACTCATCTGAACAAGGATTGCAGAAAAAGGAAGGGCGCTTGCTTCAACTGTGGGGAGATGGGACACTTCACTAGGGACTGCCCGAAGAGACGAGGACAAGGAGGGCAGGCGAACACTCTTGAGGCTAGTGGCTAGGATAGAAATAGGAAAATTTCTATAGTAGGTTTAATTTCTTTATCTGATTATGGAGTTAAGACTTTTTCTGATTCTGGTATTTTGATTTTGTAATCGATACTCTGCACTTTAATACTAGTATTATTTCTGAATTCCGCTGTAGACTCAGACCCATAAGGGTTATGGATCATCTGTTTGAGATTGGGGTTTGAGGGATATCTGTGTTAGGCGTCAAGTATGACGCATACATTCTGAGTTTTCGTGGGGTATGATTTTATCATGCTTAGCTTCCTAAGAATCATTAGGGAACGTGATCTGTACCAGTAGTCTGTAAATATCTAAATACTTTTGATAGGATTTCCAGTTTTGACGTTTTCTAAAGAAGGTAATCCTCTGGGTGTCAATTTGATGTTGGTTTCGGTATTTGGGGCCGATACTTAGGACCCATGTCTAATGGGAACCAAATTTTCGTTCTATCTGTACTCGCTTCCATCATTCGACTGTATCCTATCGATCGAATCTTCGAACTTTAGGTAGAAACTAATGGGTGTAAACATGTGTTTGAGACATGTTATGTTTGATGGTTGCAAGTGGATGCAAGTGGTTGCTAGTGGTTGCCCGTGGATGCATATACACACACTAGGCACTAGATCGGCTCGAAAACACTCTCATACTGCATATGGATGGGTGAGCATTTTTCAATTCTTGTGGATGCAAAATGATTGATTCAGCATATGGATGTTGCATTTGAGTGAATGATTGTGCACTCATATAGAAATAATATATATCATTAGAATTCTATTGCATACATGTTGGACTCATGGCACTGACATAATTCGCATTAAGGAGGTCAACTGAATCAGTAGACCGCCTGATCTTTGCATTAGATAAGGAACATATACACACACTTTTGCATATGTTCATACAACATTAGAAGTTTTCTAAGGACAATGGATGCTCGTGGATGATGGTTGAGTAGATGGGAGATTGGATAGTAGGACACATTCTTCTTAACTTGAAGATTTCGGGGACGAAATCCTCTAAGGAGGGGAGAATGTAACACCCCGTATTTTCTGTAAACATAAGAGTTAAAAATCAAGGTATAATTAATTTTTAGGAGAAGAAATAAGGGAAACGGGTTGCGCCATTGTGTTCGTCTCGGAAAAATACGCGAAATAGAGTCCGAATTTGCATAAATCGGAGTCCGTATGAAGAAGGTATGGACGAACGAAGTTAGGCAGAAAAACCGGAAACAGGCCAGAATACACTGGCGCACTTGTGAAGTGCGCCAGTACAAAAATACACTGGCGCACCTGCCAAGTGCGCCCATACAAATCCAGCACCGAATTCTGGAGTGTTCTGAGGTGACGTGTCTTCTTTTGAGTGGCTGGATGATGTGTATTCGAGCTGTGCGATTCTGATGACTTCTGGACTGATCTGAAGGCTCTAAATCACCCTATCCTCCTATAAATACATCCCTAACCTAAACCTAAGTCTCTTACACAATTCTCTAGCCTCCATTGCTCTCTTCTTCTAATTAAAAATAAAAATGGCGTCGCTACTGTGCTAGAATCAAAACTATAAGTCAATCAACATCATCCTAAATTCAAATTTGAGATAAAAGCTTCTGCAACAATTCTGTAACAACTAAAGTTCTTTCTTTAATCCAATCAAGGCAAGTACAGTTATTCTCCGCTATAAACGTTAATTATAATTTTGATATGCTTTTAAATCTGAGTTTGAGGTTGTATATATATTCTCTTCTGTTAGATCTGTTTTCTGTGACTGTTCTGTATTCCTTTCTTCTTTTCTGTTTCTATAACCAGGCTACCACGAGCCTGTGCCCAATCTCATAAAGAGATTAACGTATGAACGCAAAATTTGGGACAATTAATGAATGATGCGAAATTTGACAAGACTGAATTGAACGTATGACTTTAGATCTGAAGCATAAAATATATTGGACATGTGACTTGGGATTGGATGCATAAATTTGACTATGAACATGTAATTTATATATTGCATGCATAGAGTATGTTGTAATTTAGATCTGTAACTAATTAGAGAAATGAACATATGATATTTAGATCTGTAATTAATTAGAAAAAAATGAGCATATGTTGTAAACTAGATTTAGATCTATGCGTATTCTGTGATAAAAGAAAAGAGGAACCATTGTATGTTTACATATGATTGGAGACTTTGGACAAAATGCATATAAAAGTCAAGATCTGATTTTTAGAAGATATAATTTAAAGATTTAGATTGTTGGGTATATTTTGCATTATGATTCATGACTTGAAAAGAAGAAGGATATGGAAAGTTAGGTGTAAAGATTTACATTAATTAGGATATCTATTATTGTGATTACACCTAAATAGGAATTTTTGGATATATGGCATGCATTGTAATTAATGATTATATTTGGTATAATTTACATGTGAGTCTGCTGTAAAATGCTAGTTTAACAAAAATTGGAACATAGGTTATATGGCAAATTATGTCCATATTCTGCGCTTATGCAAGCATGGAGTATATGTTGTGAATCATGACAATTATGTAGGCATATGAATTTAGGCCAATTTATGATTAGGCAAGGCATGTAAATAGAACCTTTAGAAATATTAAATTTGCTAAATCTGCTAATTTGCCAAGTTGCCTAAACTGCTAGTTTTGTTATATTGCCTAGACTGCTAATTAGATTGAAATGCCTAATCTGTTAAATTTGTCGGTTGAAATGCCTAACCTGTTATATGCCAAAATCTGCTAAGTTGCTAAATCTGTTAAATCCGTTAAGTCATATAAAATCTGTTATCTGCTAAAATCTGTTATCTGCTGTGTTGATATAATCATCCTGTTATTGATATAATCTGAATTGGCATATATATTGGGCGTGCGCATAAACGGTAAATTATTAATTAATTGGCCGCAAAGATAAACGTGACTAACTCGAGGTTAGAATGAGTTTGCGGCGTAATTCTGCCCGGAACCGCCCGGCACATCCAGTGGCCGCAAACAATAGGTTCTAATGTGAGAAGTTAGTCATAACCTGCTTAAGACACGAGGTTAGGTCTGGCTTGTAGCAGAAGTCTGCCCGGAACCGCCCGGCCCATCCAGCGGCCACAAGCTAGCGACCTAATGTGAGAGGTCTGGGCATTAATAATTAATTAATGCAAATCTAAGATAAGAATGACGTCTAAAACGTATTGGGGGAAAATAGGGTTAAACCAACTGGATTAATAGGTGTAGTAAACCCGTCCATGAATCTATAGGCCCAATACAAAGTTAGACAAATCTGAAAAATCTGTACATCTGATCTGTTAGTCTGAAAACTTGTTAACTTAATCTGTGAACTAGTAAATCTGAATTCTGTATGTCTGAACTTGTAAACAAGTTAATCTGAGATCTGTTAGTCTGGGGACACAAGGTTAGGAGGGGAATTACTTGTGTCATCTGTTGTTTGGGACCCATATTAGTCAGTAACCCTTTCTGGTATCAAAACTTTGACCCAACAGTAGGTAGGGTCCGGGCACGCTTACTGAACTAATTATAAGTGGTTCATTCTGATAATGGCGAGGGGTGTTGATGGTGCGTTCCAACCGGGTCATGTGCGTGCATGGATCCCGGTCTGCCTCTGAGGATGTAAGACGCCGTGACATATGTAAATAGGTCTGTGACAATTGGTTGTCACTTTAGGGAGTGATACACCCTACTGTGGGGCCGACACAGGATATTTATGTATTAGGGAGCCGATCGCTTGGGGTAGGGTTTTAGGGTACGCTTAGTTCTGTCTGTTTCTGTTGGTACCGTCTGTTTCTGTTGGGTGGCAACACCTGTCTGTTTCTGTGTGGTACCGTCTGTTCGGGTGGTAAAGGCCCATTACTAGTGTACACCTAATTCTACATTCTGTTTCCGTAGGGATAAATCTGTTTCTGCTTCTGTCTGTTTCTGATCGGGTAGTAAAGGCCCATTATTAGCATTCTGTTTCTATTAAAGTATTTTGTACCCGTTCCTGCTTCAATTTAGACATTAGGGTAACACCTAATTCTGCTATTCTAGTATTAGTGCAGAGAAGTGTAAAACAATAGTTTATATCATTCTGTTTTTCTGTTATATCTGCTACACCTGTTACAGTTATCTCACATCCAGTTTTATGTTCATATCATATTATTATTATCTGTTCATATGCTGAAAGTCACTGGACTTGCCAGACTTTTTGTCTGACCCTTGTTGTTTCGCCTCCTTTCTTCCGTTTCCCCCCCCCCCAGGTTATCCAAGGAGGGAATACTTTAGCTTGATCCGGATTTCTCTTTGCTTGAAGTGCTTAAAGTATGGCTTGGCTCTGTATAGCTTCCGTTCCATGGGGAAAATGATTTTAAAACAAGCATTTTGAAGGCTTTTGTACAAGACTGATATTTTGTACTTGAATTCTGAAATTTGAAAGGATGTAACCATATTAATTTCTGTTTCCGCTGTAATAAAGTTAAAATTTTTCAAGTACTGTTTTATCTGTCTTGTAAGTTTCTGTTCTGTTTACTAAAATGCTCCACCAAAGTTAAGGCATTCCCTTTGTGAGTGACCTTAACGGAGGTGGGGTGTTACACTTGGTATCAGAGCTGAAGGTTACCAGATTAGGTAAAGTTTTTGAAAACTATTTTCAAAAAGGTTTTGGAAGGAAGTATTTTCAAAAATAAAGCTTATTTTGAAAAACATGGTCCCCAAGAGCCATATATCTTTCTTTCAGTCCTTTTTGTATTGAACCTTTCCTTTTTCGTTCCAGCATGTCTGAAGCATCTGAGATACCAGAGGGTGTTCATGTACCCGGTTGGTTTCGTCAATATCTTGAGGCTAGGACCGCCGCAGCAGGTCCAGCAAATGATCCCCCTCCTCCACCCCCTCCTCGTGCAATTGCTTTCTCAAAGATCTGTAGAGATTTTAGGGCCATGGGTGGGAAGGATTTCAAAGGAACTGAATCATTCGTAGAAGCAAGGAATTGGCTCAAAGAAACTGAGGATCTATTCGTTATCTTCGAGGTGGAAGATAGGCAGAAGGTACAGTTGGCAGTATGGCTTCTCAAAGACGAAGCTTCCTACTGGTGGGAAGTCACTAACGCCGAGAGGCCGGTTGAGACATGGATGGATTTCAGAACAAGGTTTGAGACAAAATTCCTCTCGCAAGCTGAACGAAGTTTACAATTGGAAAAGTTCTTATCTCTTAAGCAAGGAAGTATGACGGTCAAGGAATACGTCAACCAGTTCAACCAACTAGCAAGATTCGGATTGGATTTAGTCAACACTCAGCATAAAAAGGCTCTCCGCTTTGTTAAAGGATTGAATGAACCACTGCACAGCCTAGCCATGACCCATGTACCCATGGGAGCAACTTACGAGAAATTGGTGGATATGGCACTACTGCACGAGGAAGACAAGGGCCCGAAAGAGACAAAGAAGGAAGAACCACAGAATAAGAAAGCGGGGCCCAAAAAGGAAACACAAAAGAAGGATGAGAAGTCTGAAGATAAGAAGGGGAAAAAGTGCTTTACTTGTGGGAGCTCGACTCATCTGAACAAGGATTGCAGAAAAAGGAAGGGCGCTTGCTTCAACTGTGGGGAGATGGGACACTTCACTAGGGACTGCCCGAAGAGACGAGGACAAGGAGGGCAGGCGAACACTCTTGAGGCTAGTGGCTAGGATAGAAATAGGAAAATTTCTATAGTAGGTTTAATTTCTTTATCTGATTATGGAGTTAAGACTTTTTCTGATTCTGGTATTTTGATTTTGTAATCGATACTCTGCACTTTAATACTAGTATTATTTCTGAATTCCGCTGTAGACTCAGACCCATAAGGGTTATGGATCATCTGTTTGAGATTGGGGTTTGAGGGATATCTGTGTTAGGCGTCAAGTATGACGCATACATTCTGAGTTTTCGTGGGGTATGATTTTATCATGCTTAGCTTCCTAAGAATCATTAGGGAACCTGATCTGTACCAGTAGTCTGTAAATATCTAAATACTTTTGATAGGATTTCCAGTTTTGACGTTTTCTAAAGAAGGTAATCCTCTGGGTGTCAATTTGATGTTGGTTTCGGTATTTGGGGCCGATACTTAGGACCCATGTCTAATGGGAACCAAATTTTCGTTCTATCTGTACTCGCTTCCATCATTCGACTGTATCCTATCGATCGAATCTTCGAACTTTAGGTAGAAACTAATGGGTGTAAACATGTGTTTGAGACATGTTATGTTTGATGGTTGCAAGTGGATGCAAGTGGTTGCTAGTGGTTGCCCGTGGATGCATATACACACACTAGGCACTAGATCGGCTCGAAAACACTCTCATACTGCATATGGATGGGTGAGCATTTTTCAATTCTTGTGGATGCAAAATGATTGATTCAGCATATGGATGTTGCATTTGAGTGAATGATTGTGCACTCATATAGAAATAATATATATCATTAGAATTCTATTGCATACATGTTGGACTCATGGCACTGACATAATTCGCATTAAGGAGGTCAACTGAATCAGTAGACCGCCTGATCTTTGCATTAGATAAGGAACATATACACACACTTTTGCATATGTTCATACAACATTATAAGTTTTCTAAGGACAATGGATGCTCGTGGATGATGGTTGAGTAGATGGGAGATTGGATAGTAGGACACATTCTTCTTAACTTGAAGATTTCGGGGACGAAATCCTCTAAGGAGGGGAGAATGTAACACCCCGTATTTTCTGTAAACATAAGAGTTAAAAATCAAGGTATAATTAATTTTTAGGAGAAGAAATAAGGGAAACGGGTTGCGTCATTGTGTTCGTCTCGGAAAAATAAGCGAAATAGAGTCCGAATTTGCATAAATCGGAGTCCGTATGAAGAAGGTATGGACGAACGAAGTTAGGCAGAAAAACCGGAAACAGGCCAGAATACACTGGCGCACTTGTGAAGTGCGCCAGTACAAAAATACACTGGCGCACCTGCCAAGTGCGCCCATACAAATCCAGCACCGAATTCTGGAGTGTTCTGAGGTGACGTGTCTTCTTTTGAGTGGCTGGATGATGTGTATTCGAGCTGTGCGATTCTGATGACTTCTGGACTGATCTGAAGGCTCTAAATCACCCTATCCTCCTATAAATACATCCCTAACCTAAACCTAAGTCTCTTACACAATTCTCTAGCCTCCATTGCTCTCTTCTTCTAATTAAAAATAAAAATGGCGTCGCTACTGTGCTAGAATCAAAACTATAAGTCAATCAACATCATCCTAAATTCAAATTTGAGATAAAAGCTTCTGCAACAATTCTGTAACAACTAAAGTTCTTTCTTTAATCCAATCAAGGCAAGTACAGTTATTCTCCGCTATAAACGTTAATTATAATTTTGATATGCTTTTAAATCTGAGTTTGAGGTTGTATATATATTCTCTTCTGTTAGATCTGTTTTCTGTGACTGTTCTGTATTCCTTTCTTCTTTTCTGTTTCTATAACCAGGCTACCACGAGCCTGTGCCCAATCTCATAAAGAGATTAACGTATGAACGCAAAATTTGGGACAATTAATGAATGATGCGAAATTTGACAAGACTGAATTGAACGTATGACTTTAGATCTGAAGCATAAAATATATTGGACATGTGACTTGGGATTGGATGCATAAATTTGACTATGAACATGTAATTTATATATTGCATGCATAGAGTATGTTGTAATTTAGATCTGTAACTAATTAGAGAAATGAACATATGATATTTAGATCTGTAATTAATTAGAAAAAAATGAGCATATGTTGTAAACTAGATTTAGATCTATGCGTATTCTGTGATAAAAGAAAAGAGGAACCATTGTATGTTTACATATGATTGGAGACTTTGGACAAAATGCATATAAAAGTCAAGATCTGATTTTTAGAAGATATAATTTAAAGATTTAGATTGTTGGGTATATTTTGCATTATGATTCATGACTTGAAAAGAAGAAGGATATGGAAAGTTAGGTGTAAAGATTTACATTAATTAGGATATCTATTATTGTGATTACACCTAAATAGGAATTTTTGGATATATGGCATGCATTGTAATTAATGATTATATTTGGTATAATTTACATGTGAGTCTGCTGTAAAATGCTAGTTTAACAAAAATTGGAACATAGGTTATATGGCAAATTATGTCCATATTCTGCGCTTATGCAAGCATGGAGTATATGTTGTGAATCATGACAATTATGTAGGCATATGAATTTAGGCCAATTTATGATTAGGCAAGGCATGTAAATAGAACCTTTAGAAATATTAAATTTGCTAAATCTGCTAATTTGCCAAGTTGCCTAAACTGCTAGTTTTGTTATATTGCCTAGACTGCTAATTAGATTGAAATGCCTAATCTGTTAAATTTGTCGGTTGAAATGCCTAACCTGTTATATGCCAAAATCTGCTAAGTTGCTAAATCTGTTAAATCCGTTAAGTCATATAAAATCTGTTATCTGCTAAAATCTGTTATCTGCTGTGTTGATATAATCATCCTGTTATTGATATAATCTGAATTGGCATATATATTGGACGTGCGCATAAACGGTAAATTATTAATTAATTGGCCGCAAAGATAAACGTGACTAACTCGAGGTTAGAATGAGTTTGCGGCGTAATTCTGCCCGGAACCGCCCGGCACATCCAGTGGCCGCAAACAATAGGTTCTAATGTGAGAAGTTAGTCATAACCTGCTTAAGACACGAGGTTAGGTCTGGCTTGTGGCAGAAGTCTGCCCGGAACCGCCCGGCCCATCCAGCGGCCACAAGCTAGCGACCTAATGTGAGAGGTCTGGGCATTAATAATTAATTAATGCAAATCTAAGATAAGAATGACGTGTAAAACGTATTGGGGGAAAATAGGGTTAAACCAACTGGATTAATAGGTGTAGTAAACCCGTCCATGAATCTATAGGCCCAATACAAAGTTAGGCAAATCTGAAAAATCTGTACATCTGATCTGTTAGTCTGAAAACTTGTTAACTTAATCTGTGAACTAGTAAATCTGAATTCTGTATGTCTGAACTTGTAAACAAGTTAATCTGAGATCTGTTAGTCTGGGGACACAAGGTTAGGAGGGGAATTACTTGTGTCATCTGTTGTTTGGGACCCATATTAGTCAGTAACCCTTTCTGGTATCAAAACTTTGACCCAACAGTAGGTAGGGTCCGGGCACGCTTACTGAACTAATTATAAGTGGTTCATTCTGATAATGGCGAGGGGTGTTGATGGTGCGTTCCAACCGGGTCATGTGCGTGCATGGATCCCGGTCTGCCTCTGAGGATGTAAGACGCCGTGACATCTGTAAATAGGTCTGTGACAATTGGTTGTCACTTTAGGGAGTGATACACCCTACTGTGGGGCCGACACAGGATATTTATGTATTAGGGAGCCGATCGCTTGGGGTAGGGTTTTAGGGTACGCTTAGTTCTGTCTGTTTCTGTTGGTACCGTCTGTTTCTGTTGGGTGGCAACACCTGTCTGTTTCTGTGTGGTACCGTCTGTTCGGTGGTAAAGGCCCATTACTAGTGTACACCTAATTCTACATTCTGTTTCCGTAGGGATAAATCTGTTTCTGCTTCTGTCTGTTTCTGATCGGGTAGTAAAGGCCCATTATTAGCATTCTGTTTCTATTAAAGTATTTTGTACCCGTTCCTGCTTCAATTTAGACATTAGGGTGACACCTAATTCTGCTATTCTAGTGTTAGTGCAGAGAAGTGTAAAACAATAGTTTATATCATTCTGTTTTTCTGTTATATCTGCTACACCTGTTACAGTTATCTCACATCCAGTTTTATGTTCATATCATATTATTATTATCTGTTCATATGCTGAAAGTCACTGGACTTGCCAGACTTTTTGTCTGACCCTTGTTGTTTCGCCTCCTTTCTTCCGTTTCCCCCCTCAGGTTATCCAAGGAGGGAATACTTTAGCTTGATCCGGATTTCTCTTTGCTTGAAGTGCTTAAAGTATGGCTTGGCTCTGTATAGCTTCCGTTCCATGGGGAAAATGATTTTAAAACAAGCATTTTGAAGGCTTTTGTACAAGACTGATATTTTGTACTTGAATTCTGAAATTTGAAAGGATGTAACCATATTAATTTCTGTTTCCGCTGTAATAAAGTTAAAAATTTTCAAGTACTGTTTTATCTGTCTTGTAAGTTTCTGTTCTGTTTACTAAAATGCTCCACCAAAGTTAAGGCATTCCCTTTGTGAGTGACCTTAACGGAGGTGGGGTGTTACACTTGGTAGAGCTGAAGGTTACCAGATTAGGTAAAGTTTTTGAAAACTATTTTCAAAAAGGTTTTGGAAGGAAGTATTTTCAAAAATAAATCTTATTTTGAAAAACATGGTCCCCAAGAGCCATATATCTTTCTTTCAGTCCTTTTTGTTTTGAACCTTTCCTTTTTCGTTCCAGCATGTCTGAAGCATCTGAGATACCAGAGGGTGTTCATGTACCCGGTTGGTTTCGTCAATATCTTGAGGCTAGGACCGCCGCAGCAGGTCCAGCAAATGATCCCCCTCCTCCACCCCCTCCTCGTGCAATTGCTTTCTCAAAGATCTGTAGAGATTTTAGGGCCATGGGTGGGAAGGATTTCAAAGGAACTGAATCATTCGTAGAAGCAAGGAATTGGCTCAAAGAAACTGAGGATCTATTCGTTATCTTCGAGGTGGAAGATAGGCAGAAGGTACAGTTGGCAGTATGGCTGCTCAAAGACGAAGCTTCCTACTGGTGGGAAGTCACTAACGCCGAGAGGCCGGTTGAGACATGGATGGATTTCAGAACAAGGTTTGAGACAAAATTCCTCTCGCAAGCTGAACGAAGTTTACAATTGGAAAAGTTCTTTTCTCTTAAGCAAGGAAGTATGACGGTCAAGGAATACGTCAACCAGTTCAACCAACTAGCAAGATTCGGATTGGATTTAGTCAACACTCAGCATAAAAAGGCTCTCCGCTTTGTTAAAGGATTGAATGAGCCACTGCACAGCCTAGCCATGACCCATGTACCCATGGGAGCAACTTACGAGAAATTGGTGGATATGGCACTACTGCACGAGGAAGACAAGGGCCCGAAAGAGACAAAGAAGGAAGAACCACAGAATAAGAAAGCGGGGCCCAAAAAGGAAACACAAAAGAAGGATGAGAAGTCTGAAGATAAGAAGGGGAAAAAGTGCTTTACTTGTGGGAGCTCGACTCATCTGAACAAGGATTGCAGAAAAAGGAAGGGCGCTTGCTTCAACTGTGGGGAGATGGGACACTTCACTAGGGACTGCCCGAAGAGACGAGGACAAGGAGGGCAGGCGAACACTCTTGAGGCTAGTGGCTAGGATAGAAATAGGAAAATTTCTATAGTAGGTTTAATTTCTTTATCTGATTATGGAGTTAAGACTTTTTCTGATTCTGGTATTTTGATTTTGTAATCGATACTCTGCACTTTAATACTAGTATTATTTCTGAATTCCGCTGTAGACTCAGACCCATAAGGGTTATGGATCATCTATTTGAGATTGGGGTTTGAGGGATATCTGTGTTAGGCGTCAAGTATGACGCATACATTCTGAGTTTTCGTGGGGTATGATTTTATCATGCTTAGCTTCCTAAGAATCATTAGGGAACCTGATCTGTACCAGTAGTCTGTAAATATCTAAATACTTTTGATAGGATTTCCAGTTTTGACGTTTTCTAAAGAAGGTAATCCTCTGGGTGTCAATTTGATGTTGGTTTCGGTATTTGGGGCCGATACTTAGGACCCATGTCTAATGGGAACCAAATTTTCGTTCTATCTGTACTCGCTTCCATCATTCGACTGTATCCTATCGATCGAATCTTCGAACTTTAGGTAGAAACTAATGGGTGTAAACATGTGTTTGAGACATGTTATGTTTGATGGTTGCAAGTGGATGCAAGTGGTTGCTAGTGGTTGCCCGTGGATGCATATACACACACTAGGCACTAGATCGGCTCGAAAACACTCTCATACTGCATATGGATGGGTGAGCATTTTTCAATTCTTGTGGATGCAAAATGATTTATTCAGCATATGGATGTTGCATTTGAGTGAATGATTGTGCACTCATATAGAAATAATATATATCATTAGAATTCTATCGCATACATGTTGGACTCATGGCACTGACATAATTCGCATTAAGGAGGTCAACTGAATCAGTAGACCGCCTGATCTTTGCATTAGATAAGGAACATATACACACACTTTTGCATATGTTCATACAACATTAGAAGTTTTCTAAGGACAATGGATGCTCGTGGATGATGGTTGAGTAGATGGGAGATTGGATAGTAGGACACATTCTTCTTAACTTGAAGATTTCGGGGACGAAATCCTCTAAGGAGGGGAGAATGTAACACCCCGTATTTTCTGTAAACATAAGAGTTAAAAATCAAGGTATAATTAATTTTTAGGAGAAGAAATAAGGGAAACGGGTTGCGCCATTGTGTTCGTCTCGGAAAAATACGTGAAATAGAGTCCGAATTTGCATAAATCGGAGTCCGTATGAAGAAGGTATGGACGAACGAAGTTAGGCAGAAAAACCGGAAACAGGCCAGAATACACTGGCGCACTTGTGAAGTGAGCCAGTACAAAAATACACTGGCGCACCTGCCAAGTGCGCCCATACAAATCCAGCACCGAATTCTGGAGTGTTCTGAGGTGACGTGTCTTCTTTTGAGTGGCTGGATGATGTGTATTCGAGCTGTGCGATTCTGATGACTTCTGGACTGATCTGAAGGCTCTAAATCACCCTATCCTCCTATAAATACATCCCTAACCTAAACCTAAGTCTCTTACACAATTCTCTAGCCTCCATTGCTCTCTTCTTCTAATTAAAAATAAAAATGGCGTCGCTACTGTGCTAGAATCAAAACTATAAGTCAATCAACATCATCCTAAATTCAAATTTGAGATAAAAGCTTCTGCAACAATTCTGTAACAACTAAAGTTCTTTCTTTAATCCAATCAAGGCAAGTACAGTTATTCTCCGCTATAAACGTTAATTATAATTTTGATATGCTTTTAAATCTGAGTTTAAGGTTGTATATATATTCTCTTCTGTTAGATCTGTTTTCTGTGACTGTTCTGTATTCCTTTCTTCTTTTCTGTTTCTATAACCAGGCTACCACGAGCCTGTGCCCAATCTCATAAAGAGATTAACGTATGAACGCAAAATTTGGGACAATTAATGAATGATGCGAAATTTGACAAGACTGAATTGAACGTATGACTTTAGATCTGAAGCATAAAATATATTGGACATGTGACTTGGGATTGGATGCATAAATTTGACTATGAACATGTAATTTATATATTGCATGCATAGAGTATGTTGTAATTTAGATCTGTAACTAATTAGAGAAATGAACATATGATATTTAGATCTGTAATTAATTAGAAAAAAATGAGCATATGTTGTAAACTAGATTTAGATCTATGCGTATTCTGTGATAAAAGAAAAGAGGAACCATTGTATGTTTACATATGATTGGAGACTTTGGACAAAATGCATATAAAAGTCAAGATCTGATTTTTAGAAGATATAATTTAAAGATTTAGATTGTTGGGTATATTTTGCATTATGATTCATGACTTGAAAAGAAGAAGGATATGGAAAGTTAGGTGTAAAGATTTACATTAATTAGGATATCTATTATTGTGATTACACCTAAATAGGAATTTTTGGATATATGGCATGCATTGTAATTAATGATTATATTTGGTATAATTTACATGTGAGTTTGCTGTAAAATGCTAGTTTAACAAAAATTGGAACATAGGTTATATGGCAAATTATGTCCATATTCTGCGCTTATGCAAGCATGGAGTATATGTTGTGAATCATGACAATTATGTAGGCATATGAATTTAGGCCAATTTATGATTAGGCAAGGCATGTAAATAGAACCTTTAGAAATATTAAATTTGCTAAATCTGCTAATTTGCCAAGTTGCCTAAACTGCTAGTTTTGTTATATTGCCTAGACTGCTAATTAGATTGAAATGCCTAATCTGTTAAATTTGTCGGTTGAAATGCCTAACCTGTTATATGCCAAAATCTGCTAAGTTGCTAAATCTGTTAAATCCGTTAAGTCATATAAAATCTGTTATCTGCTAAAATCTGTTATCTGCTGTGTTGATATAATCATCCTGTTATTGATATAATCTGAATTGGCATATATATTGGGCGTACGCATAAACGGTAAATTATTAATTAATTGGCCGCAAAGATAAACGTGACTAACTCGAGGTTAGAATGAGTTTGCGGCGTAATTCTGCCCGGAACGGCCCGGCACATCCAGTGGCCGCAAACAATAGGTTCTAATGTGAGAAGTTAGTCATAACCTGCTTAAGACACGAGGTTAGGTCTGGCTTGTAGCAGAAGTCTGCCCGGAACCGCCCGGCCCATCCAGTGGCCACAAGCTAGCGACCTAATGTGAGAGGTCTGGGCATTAATAATTAATTAATGCAAATCTAAGATAAGAATGACGTCTAAAACGTATTGGGGGAAAATAGGGTTAAACCAACTGGATTAATAGGTGTAGTAAACCCGTCCATGAATCTATAGGCCCAATACAAAGTTAGACAAATCTGAAAAATCTGTACATCTGATCTGTTAGTCTGAAAACTTGTTAACTTAATCTGTGAACTAGTAAATCTGGATTCTGTATGTCTGAACTTGTAAACAAGTTAATCTGAGATCTGTTAGTCTGGGGACACAAGGTTAGGAGGGGAATTACTTGTGTCATCTGTTGTTTGGGACCCATATTAGTCAGTAACCCTTTCTGGTATCAAAACTTTGACCCAACAGTAGGTAGGGTCCGGGCACGCTTACTGAACTAATTATAAGTGGTTCATTCTGATAATGGCGAGGGGTGTTGATGGTGCGTTCCAACCGGGTCATGTGCGTGCATGGATCCCGGTCTGCCTCTGAGGATGTAAGACGCCGTGACATCTGTAAATAGGTCTGTGACAATTGGTTGTCACTTTAGGGAGTGATACACCCTACTGTGGGGCCGACACAAGATATTTATGTTTTAGGGAGCCGATCGCTTGGGGTAGGGTTTTAGGGTACGCTTAGTTCTGTCTGTTTCTGTTGGTACCGTCTGTTTCTGTTGGGTGGCAACACCTGTCTGTTTCTGTGTGGTACCGTCTGTTCGGGTGGTAAAGGCCCATTACTAGTGTACACCTAATTCTACATTCTGTTTCCGTAGGGATAAATCTGTTTCTGCTTCTGTCTGTTTCTGATCGGGTAGTAAAGGCCCATTATTAGCATTCTGTTTCTATTAAAGTATTTTGTACCCGTTCCTGCTTCAATTTAGACATTAGGGTGACACCTAATTCTGCTATTCTAGTATTAGTGCAGAGAAGTGTAAAACAATAGTTTATATCATTCTGTTTTTCTGTTATATCTGCTACACCTGTTACAGTTATCTCACATCCAGTTTTATGTTCATATCATATTATTATTATCTGTTCATATGCTGAAAGTCACTGGACTTGCCAGACTTTTTGTCTGACCCTTGTTGTTTCGCCTCCTTTCTTCCGTTTCCCCCCCCCCCCCAGGTTATCCAAGGAGGGAATACTTTAGCTTGATCCGGATTTCTCTTTGCTTGAAGTGCTTAAAGTATGGCTTGGCTCTGTATAGCTTCCGTTCCATGGGGAAAATGATTTTAAAACAAGCATTTTGAAGGCTTTTGTACAAGACTGATATTTTGTACTTGAATTCTGAAATTTGAAAGGATGTAACCATATTAATTTCTGTTTCCGCTGTAATAAAGTTAAAAATTTTCAAGTACTGTTTTATCTGTCTTGTAAGTTTCTGTTCTGTTTACTAAAATGCTCCACCAAAGTTAAGGCATTCCCTTTGTGAGTGACCTTAACGGAGGTGGGGTGTTACAATCGGCATCGGAAAACGACATGGCAAAGTGTTTTCCCCTCTTTCTGACTAACATAGCCGCTATGTGGATTCGGCAGCTGGAACCGGAATCGATCAGCAGTTGGAACATGTTAATCGCATGCTTTATTGAACAATTTCGGGTTCACATCACTCGGCCCAAGAACGTCATGTCACTTACTACAATCAACCAGAGGCCTAAAGAAACTCTGCGTTCATTCCTGGAAAGATTCAACGTTGCAGCAGCATCAGTTGACTGACCTGAACCATTGATGGTGCTGATGGAAGCAGTATCCGGTCTCGGAATTCAAAAAGTCCTTGTACCGAGACTCACAGCGAAACCTCGGCGAATTTTATCTTGAAGCAGACATATTTCTGCGGGAAGAAGATGCAACCTCCGAGAAGAAAGTTCTCGATGTCAACATGCTTAAAGACGGAGAACCGTCCGATTCTGGAAATGGCAAAGGAAAAGCCGCCGTCAGGAATGACCGCAACACTCAGCCCCGGAAAGGGCCCAGAAATGAAAAGTATACTGAGCTCATTGCTTTACTTTCTAACATCTACATGGACACAAATGGTGTTGTCTCCTACCCAAAGCCTCCCAAAAGAGAGCCATCGCAAAGAGAACGCGATTCTGGAAAGCACTGCATATTCCACGATATGGACGGACATGACACGAATGAGTGCAGACATCTTCGTGATTTGATTGAGGAGCGGGTTAGACGTGGAGAGCTGCCCGAGTATGTGAAACCATCAACAGCAGTTGCGCTTCCACCTCCAGCTCCCCGGAGAGGAAATGACCCTGGATCGAGCTCTCGTGGGCTCATCATCAACTGATCTGGATGAGATCAGCTTTCATTTTCTGCATTTCTTAGGCTTTAAGATTTGTTTTTTGCTTTCACTAGGTTTTCCGATTGGTTGAATCGGAGTACACACGTTCGGGGTTAGGATGTAGCCCCAAAGCGTGCTCTGGACTCGGTGTCAAACCAATCAGGATTTGCTTTGGTTTTGCATTTTGAATTGAATAAGGACTTTCCAAGCATGGATTATGTTTGGAGAATTTAAGTATCTTGTCAGGATGTGGTAGGATCCTCAACTTTGGTTAAAGTATGGCTTATACTTATCATGGAACTCTAGGTATGGATTATGCCTAGGGACGGACTATCTTGTCAGGATGTGGCAAGCGTAGCTCTACTTCAGGTCTAAGTATGGTTTACACTCACTTTGGAATCTTAAGTATGGATTATACTTAGGAACGGCAAATGGTCTTGTCAGGATGTGACAAATGAAATCAGGTATGGATTATACTCGGTTTGAACTCCATGGTATGGATTATGCCTTGCAAACGGTCTTGTCAGGATGTGACAAAAGAAATCGGGTATGGTTCGATTTGGACTTCTGGGTATGGATTATTCGTGGAAATGTTGGCCCTTGCCAGGATTTGGCAGGATGACTCAAACATCCCTTGAGTATGGTTTATGCTCATTAGACGCCAAAGCATGGTTTATGCTCAGAAAATTTCAACAATATCGCCAAGATTTGGCACGTTTGTTTTTCCTTTATCTCTTTACAGGTATGGATTATATATGTAGCTAGCAGACCCGACAAGGTCATGGCATTATCGAATTTCTATGGCTTATAGATTTCCTGGACTATCCAGAACACATCTTCCTTCAACTAGCAAGATATGTTTTGGGGGGGCAAACTTGTTGACACACTTTTTGGTAAAAGCTGTCACATTGAATATCTGGATAGCATCACGCTCAGCATTGTAACTGTAATTTCTTAGGATTTAAGGAATTATAAAGTGGACGTAGGCTTGGTTTGAGCTGAACCACTATAAAAACCTCGTGTGTTCCCCGTTTTTACTGCTTTTACTGCATTTATTCTGTGATTGTGAGGATTTCGGGTGTTAGGCCCAGATTTTGGTCTAACATTTTATAATTTAGAAGGGAAATTGAATGATTTATAATTTAGATCGTTATATAGCTAGAATGGAACGCGTCGTGTGGCGATAGTTCATTATTATTGATTATAACTTTCAAATGACAATAATTTGTGTGTTTTAAATCGAATTGACTTGAAACGAGAAACATTGGATCTCTATTAATGATAACTTTTGAATAGAAAAGAAATTTCCAAACTCCTGCGTATGATTTTCGAGTTATGTTTAAAACAAATTTTGGAAAGGTCGCTATACGTGCAGTTCGGCGACTGTGACGAAAATAGAATAAAACATGTCTATAAAATTTATTAAAATTTTGGATTTTTTTTACAATAAATCATATTTTATTTAAGAGTGATTTGAGTGGTAATATTTGAAATTTGACTGATTTTGAATCAGTTTGATTTAAATAGCTATTTTATAGCACTCCCGGTAATGTTATTATAAAATTTCTTTGAAAATAATTTGACTTTGAGGTTTATAAATCATTAACTAATATTTAAACTATAAAATGGTTTTGTTAAACGTTTCGAAAGATTTTAAGAAATTATAATATTTTGTATAAAAATTATTTAATTGTTCCCGATTTAAGTAAAGTATGAGAAGTTTGAAATTTAAAAACGAAATGAATTTGAAATTTTAAAAGAAATAGACTTCGATAGAGATAGTCCTCAAATATTCGATATGAAATTCCAAGGTTCGAAAAATACTATCAGAAGCATAAGAAATTATTTATATCAGGATTCTCATAAGGTTCGTCGACTTTGTGAATTGATATCAAATATAGGTCGATCAAGCTTTATTTTAATTTGTACTTGAAATATCAATTGTTTGAATCATCATAAAAGGGAAATTTAAATCCAAATAAGGATTTGGTTTATTTAAAGACTAAGGGAAAGGGTGTGTGAAATATTTTGGAAGGTTTAAAATGATTAAAATAGTTGTGTATGGAATTTTAAATCCGAATGAAGATTTGTTGGTTGAGAAGACTTATGGAAATGATAACGATGAATAAAGAAATTATGTTCATAAATTTAAGGTGGGTAAATGAATATTGGACTGTTTAAATGAACTGGAAGGGTAACGGGATTTAGGGAATTTGAAAATAAATTCAGCCTTAATCTGAAATAAATTGATAACGATTTGGAAGGAGATTTGGATTGAAAGACCCATAGTCGTTGTTTTGAAATACGCTTATTACTTGGAAAGAGCAGGATCAGATATAGGTTCGAAAACCATTCCAATCATAAGACAAACTCGCCCATTTGGTGTGCGCTTGCATTGTGCGATGTGGGACGAGCTTATGGTAAATTCATTTTCCAAAGTCATTGCGAATTTCTATGCACGGGGATTCACATGGAGTAAACCCATTCCGTGTTAGCGGCGTGGTCCGGTGAATTTCCCAACTTTAAAATAAACCCTAAGTAATAACTGTTTTGAGTTTTCACACCACCATTTCACGACTGAGCTAGAGTTTATCGTTCCCATACGTAAACTCTAGGCGCCTATGTTTTTACACAGGCATCTGGTAGTTTAGTTCGTAGGTTTAGTCTTCGGAGCTGGATTCAAATTTGGAGCTAGAGTTTTGTTTTGGTTTTACTTCTTCCGCTATGAGCATTTTGTTTTCCGCTGGGTTATGTTGTCTCTGATTCATTGTAACTTTGATGTAAAATTTTGTAATGAAATAAAAATTTATGTTATTAGTATTCAAATATGTAGTACCCATAACCGTCGTCTTTATGAACGATTTAAGGCGGTTTAATTACCGACGAGAATCAGGCAAAAAGGTGGGTCGTTACATTGCTTGATTGAACGCCAGAGGCGACCAACCCGAACTTTAATGTGGACTCAATTTGTGCCATGTGTTAATGCTGACAGTGACCGATAAATTTCACCCATGGATTATTACTTGGAATGTAAAATAAATGTACAGAATAGAGGGGTTTTCGATGCGAAACGATGGAGTAAGCCATCAAGTATTATATTATATTTATAATAGTGGATGATGTTGTAACTTCTCATGTAAATACTACCTCCAAATGAAGGAAAATAACTGTTAATTTGAAATTGTAACTTGTTTAACCAAGAAAATGGAGGAAACAGGCTTTTTCCATACTAACTTACTGTGTAATATATGGCAGGCTAGTTAATTGGATAAAGCGGTTTAAGGTTGATTATTTTCAGTTGCGATGCAAAGATGGAGGGAACAGTTGTACGTATGTTAGTTTGAATGCATGCAGAAATATTGGTTATACTGAATTATATATTTATTAATCCAATTAGTAGTGTATTACACATGGTGAAATGAATTTACAAACTGGAAGACAAACCATGTTGTCTGAATTTGTTAGTAGGCAGCACAGTATATTATATATAACATATAGACCGAAAGGAAAAAATTATGTGTATATTTTTTTTTTTGAAATGGAATTTATGTGTGTGTGTGTATATATTCTGATATAAAGCACAAAATGAAAAATTTTAGGACAAAATAAAACTAGTATGTTTCTAAAACTTAACTGAGTATTGGGTAGTGATTAATGCAACTGGACCATCACACATATATAAGGTGCTATATATCAGACATTATTTAATGCAGAAAGGACAAAAAAATTGTTCCAGACTTTTAGCCATGAGACCGGATTTGATTATGATACTAATTTAGCCTGCTAAAAGTAATCCATCCATGTGTTACATTGAATGCAATGAATGAGGATCATTCCATTCCATTGAGGTGGAGGCTGAGCAGTTGTACTCTGTATATATATAGCCATCAGTAATATATCTACTGTCAATGTTAGTTTTTATTTCAGTAATATATAAAGTATTATGCATGGTCCTACAATAGTAAATGTATGGGTTACTGGACTCACTCTCAGATGCATGGATTCCATCTTCATGAATTTGGTGACACTACCAATAGCTGCATATCAACAACACCACAATTCAATTCCAATGGGTTAACACATGTTTCTCCTGAAGATGAAATCCGCCATGATTGCGAGCTAGGAAACATCGTTGAAAATGTCGATGGAATGATATAGGTGACTATCATCGATAATCAAATTCCACTTACTAATGCCAATGCAGTGATTGGTAGACCATTTGTAGCTTACGGGCTAGCAGATGATCCTGGAAAAGGAGGACATGAACTCAGCCTCAGAACCTGCAATGGTGGAGGAAGGTTGGCTTGTGGTGTTGTTGGGTTGACACCAGCGGCATATTCTCCTGAGTTGGAAATTTTGGAGAAACATGCTTTCTAAGTATGAAGTTTAAGTGGCAAGGTTTTCAATGTCTGGCATTCTTTCATGTGTCGTTGCATGCAATTGTACTTGTCTGTTACTATAGAACTTAAGATAAAAAGGAGACACATGAGAGAGATAAGCCAATAATTTTTGAATAAGACCAATTAGTTGTAAGGAATGTGTTAGATTCTCTTTTAATTATTACAGAGTGAAGATATAAATTCACATGTACTTTATGCTACTTGCATCCTCTTTCTATTTAATTCACTGTTATGAATTCAATTGAAAGTGTTTGTCCACTTTTCGTACACAACTGTTAGCAGTTTGATACCCAGTAAATCTTTTTTCATAAATTCTATTGTTGGTTTCTAAAAAGATCTGCTAAGGTAAATAATTAGAAAATTGACTTGGTTAACAAACATTTAATAGATAAATAACAAGTAAATGAAAGAGTAGTGAAAGAGTTGGTAAATAATTAGGGGAGCAAATCCTATATATCAAACCTCTGTCCAAGCCTCTACAAAACTGCCATGTGGCACTACTAATAAACTAATGTTAGTTTGTTTCTTCAAGTCGTAAACATTGTATTCAGTTCAACTAATTAATAGTTGTTTATTCCACCCAACTGAGTAGCCATGTTCATTTGATCTACTATTTAAGGAAAAATAATTATGAAAAACAAATATTTAAAATGTAGCTCCTTTTTATTTTTATGGCACAAAAAAAAACAAATATTTATAATTAATTTTTTTGCCTGTTAACATGTAACTAAATGAGCCATCTATCTATGCTTATATCTTAATTCCTAATGGAGTTCAATAAGAGATACGGGTTGCCTATGGACAAATGGAAAAAATATTTTGGTTGACTACCCTATAACCAGTGCATGTTTTGGCTGTTACTGAATGGAAAAATTAATTTGGTTAAGCTACCCTACAAGAAATTTTCAAACGAGAAGCTAGTTTAATCTCCATAGAAGTAGCAACTTTTGAATAGACTGGCCCTTTTACAAAAGCACATGTACACAAACACCAAATTCACCTTCGCCAACTCTACTTTGAATAATTTAAAATGGGCAACTTTGTACATATTAGATGTTAAACTTGTAAATGAAGGGATCCCATACATTGCATTTACCATTCAGATCTGTTATTCATTATTGATGGTGACAATGGCATCTAATAATATTGAGAAAAAAAAAAATTGATGCGAGTTACAACTACAAACACCAAAACATAATTCTTAGCTAAATCCCATTGTAACCATACTTCAAGTTTATAAGCGAGTGCACGATCAAAATATCTAATTGGAATATTCATGAAGTCATGTAGAATTCCAACCTCTTTTCTAATAGAGGTCATCAAGTTCACCATTTCCTGAACAAAATCAGAAAATCCATCACTAATGAATAACTGATACTGTCAATGCTGGAATATACTTCTATATTTCTCAAATTTACATCGGCATATTTCATGATATCAAATAAAATAAAATAAAAATCCAAATAAACAAAAAATTTCATGCATAAAAAAAAAATCTTAATCAATAAGAAATCTAGACAGTAACTGACAGCCCAAATACTACACAGCACAAACCAATTTCCGTTGGTCCACCAACAACTCCGCTCAATTCCAAAATTTTGAAACATAAAATTTCACATATCCAAACCAATTTCCGTAAATTTGAACAAATAAAATTCCCAATTCGTTTAACGTAAACAACGTTTATTTTTCACTTCAATCATTTATGCTTTTCAATCGAAGTTCAATTCTGATTCGAATATCCAACCACATTCAATTCAAATATTCCAACCAACCATTATGAATAAAATATTGAATTCAATTTATACACAAAACAATATATTCGATTTTTAATTTCTTACCCATGTATCAATATAAAAATGATCATTCATAGTTACATCTCATATTCCAGTTGTCGAAATTCCTAGGACGTTACAATCTCCCCCCCTCAAAACTTTTCGTCCCCGAAAAGGAGAGATCGTTACAGTTATACCAATGTATACTTCAAATTTTCATATTTATATGAATTATTCCACAACTAAATTTAAATATCGATATTTAAATCATTGATCCTCTTTCTTTAACTCGAAAATTCAAATTTCTTTTCAAAACAAATCTTAAATTATTCCAAAACCAACCTGTCAATGTTTACTTATTCATTGATACCCTTACTTCTTAAGATCCAAGTTTAACTCAATCACCTTACAATCCACACTCATTCACACTCTATTTCTCTTTCACATTCACATCCTTCGACCGTAAATTTGCAAGCGGACAACTCCCTAACTATCGACCTTTGAAGGCCGTAACCAACATCAGATCAACACTCATAAAGTTATTCAACTTACTAATCTTCAGTTAGTTTCTTAATTCCATTTTTAAGCCATTTTTAAATTTAATTATAAACTCATCTCAGCAATATTAACTTATTTACCAACTTGGTTTATCAAAACAAATAATGGTCTTCCCTATTCAAGGTTCTCGAATAACTCCATACAATGAGATTAAACCACTAATCAAAATTTCTCATAACTATTTTATTTAAATAATTATACGTAGTCTCGATTTATTCAAAACACGTACATAGGAGATTTCAAAAACACGTACATAGGAGATTTCAAATGATAGTATTATAAAACAGAGTTAACTTAATTAGGTTCCACAATCATTGCTGACTGTCTGTTTTTCGATCAATAATCGACTACTTCACGATATTCATCATTGTGAAGTCTCCATAAAAGGATTAGTGCATTCCTCATCCACATGACCCCATTCCTTGCAGTTCTTACAATAATACGAGATGGAGCCATCTTCATCTACGTACTTCACTGTTTACTGTCTAGCGGACGCAACACTGCCTGTCTTCCTTATTGCCTCTCGGAATAGTTCCGAGCAATATGTCCAAATTGCTCATAATGATAACAAACGATTGGTTCATCAGGCTTCTAAGAAATGATAGGCTTTTCCTTTTTCACCTTGAGACAACGACTTGGAAAATGTCCCCTCTCTCAAGATTTAAAATAGAAAATCTTGGATTGGTAAAATTTTCCTTCTTTCTTCTTTCCCTTATCTCTCTCTCCGCACGTAGCCGCATAATGTTCCTTTTTCTGACATTTGTAACAGACAACATTGTCATATGGACCAGCTGTCTATTTTTCTCTAATCCTCTTCTCATATTCCAAAATCAATTCTACCCTCCTTTTACGTTCTGCCGCCTTTCGATCTCGACGTGCGACTATTTGTTCTTCAGTTCTTATCATTCTGATTTATCAAAACCCGTTAGCCTCTCACGATCTTTTGAAAAAGAAACGTTTTTAATTATCGTATTTATTTTCTATAATTCTAGAAAATCTCTTATTGCCATTGGAAAACATTTACATATATTCACAAATCTTTATTTTCTATTGAAGATATATTTCATTCTCAGGGGAAAAACATTTCTAAATTCGTTAT